>OU343225.1:250378231-250544478 GCA_910596185.1 Chrysanthemum makinoi | reverse complement strand
CATATATGAGTCACGGAACGTATCCCAAAATTCGATGACAGGCTCCAAAGTTCAACCCAGTCTGAGGAAACCCAATAGCCCAACCACCCAGAAGCCCAAGAACCCAGTTATTAGTAAAAATTTGGCATGCGCATGGCACGTGAACGTGGAGGACTATTTTTTTCCCCACCGACCACGGGGATTAGTATATATATAGAATGTTTTTACACCTCAAAAGCTCAAACCGACCAAATTGAAAAGTTACAAAAAGTTTAATCCATACTCATGGCTTATGTGTATGGTTGTTACTTGTTGACCAAATAAATGAAGGTTAAAATCCATAGGTCTCAAAGAAAGTGCCGTCAACGCGGTTGTAGAAGGAACGTGGCTTTCAAATTCAGCGACACGTGGCACTACCGAAAGATATTGTGGTTTTGGATAAGGTGATTAACACGTCATACTATGCTATGGAACTAAAACTCACATGATTCATTTCTCACCCATATAAAAGTTGTACTTTTATCATATTAGAATCAAACTTTGTTAAATTAATAGTAGTTGATAAATTAATAAAATTTGATAAAATTAATAATTTATTCAGTTTTATTTTGAATCAGTATAAATTTAGAACGCAATCAATAAAATAATAAAATAATAAATTTGGATTCCAATCATTATTTGAGATACAATCGCGATTATTGGCTGCATTATAGTAGATATCCAACTGTTATTAAAGGATATGATGATGCAAACTGGATATCTGATATAAAGGATTCCACATCGATTAGTGGATATGTGTTTACACTAGGAGGGGCAGCTATATCTTGGAAGTCTTCCAAGCAAAATGTGTGATAGCTCGGTCCACGATGGAATTAGAATTTATTGCGTTAGATAAATGCGGAGAAGAGGCGGAATGTCTATGTCAGTTCGTAGAGGACATACCAAGGTGGCATGAACCGATAACGGCCATTAGTAAGTCAATCGAAAATTGGCAGAGTTCATATCATAATATATAATGAAAGGTCTAGACATATCTGTCGTCGACATAATTCGGTGCGACAACTACTCTCAACAGGAGTTATCTCAACTGACTATATGAAGTCAAAGGATAACATTGCTGACCCGCTTACGAAAGGCTTAAGCAAATAGTTAGCTAGTAAGTCGTCTAAAGTAATGAGACTAAAACCTTTACAGGAATGTGTTTATATGAAGGAAAACTGTTAGGTCACTAATAATATGAACACAAGTATGTAGATGATAGAAACAAGAGATAAGAAGGGATGATTGATTCAATCACACATATGGAATAAGGATATGTTTATGTGTATTATGAAAGAGATCAACCCCTCTCAAATGAGAGGTAACAATGTTTTTATAGGCAAGGGAGCTAGGGCAACAAGTCTAGTCCCTTCCCTTGGCCTTTTGGGCCCATGCATAGGCTTATGAGCTTTCTACATAAGTCTAGCTCTAATTACTAACATAAAAGCCATAATTAAGCAACCTATTACAATGAAATGACTAACACTTGATAATACTAGTTACAAGTGATTCCAACAAAAACATAACCTAGTTGACTGGAGATGCCAATATATGGGTTCAATAAGACAACCTAATGATATAAATGTGGAGGAAGTCACGCATGTGGGGAGTTACTTATATATTGTAACTTTCTAGTCTATTTCTATAACAAATGTGACTTGTTGAGAGATTTAACATATGGCTTTAAGGACTCAAGATGAAATCACAAAGCATAATGATTCAAGATGAAATCACAAAACATATATTTTAATGATTCATTCATGATGAAATCACCTATGTGAGAGAGGAGTGAGGTCGCTTCGAATAGAATTGTGGGGAAGGGGCACAAATTCTAAGAGCTCTTCCATGAACTGCCTAATGTTCATGACCATAACGAACATGACTATGAACTCATGCGCCCGCGGACCTGCAGCATCACTTAATGCAACTTTAAAATTCGCCAGGCGCGTAACTTTTACTGCATTGGGTTCTTAGTTTCCAAATTATGTATCAATCTATTTAGGAATAGATATAAACTTAGTGAATAAGTTAATATAAAATCGTTTTGTGCAATTAAAAGATATGTAAATCCGGTTTAATAAATAAATATATTTGAATAATTATGGCTCTTATTTAGTCTTTGAGAACAAGAAAAATTTTAGTATAAATAAAGTCACAACTCATTCAAGAGACACAGAAAAACGAATCCTCCCATACATTGTTTTACCAAAGATCTTCGACGTAAACGCCAGATTGCTTCAGATCTTTCACCAAGTTTGTCCGTCAATGATATCACTTTGGACCGTTGTACCCCAGGAAACAGATGACGAATCTGTTTTAAAGGAATCGTGTTTAACACAAGCCTCATGCCTTGACCGAATTTTACTGCTTTATTTTATATATCTTTTCAATATGATTCTGTCTTCTGCTTCTTCTCCATTTTGCCTGTTATTTAATTCTCTGTCATTTATTTTATGTTAATTATTTATTGATTATAATCTGATTTATTCTAATAAAAGTGTACATGTTTTCTTACAGAATAATTTTATTTCCAGCCTATCTATGTATATGAACCAAGAGTTAGGATCAAATGACAAAATAAAATTAGAATGAGAAGAATAATAAGAAATCACAATAACACATTTCGGATGCACTTATAAAAATAGATACATCTCGTTTAATTTCTACCTCTTTATTTGAATTGTCTGGCTATAAATCTTTCTCATACTTTCCATATTATTTTTCTTTTTCTCATACTTTCCATATTATTTTTCTTATTACTTGATCCAACCCTATGAACCAAACCAATATGTGATATTGTCGTTAAAAAAAGTAGTCGTTTAATGGTTACAATAGGGTATTCAAAAATATTATGTATGTGTAGCACAAAATAAGCTTTACTACATAAATTATATATAGAAGTTAACAAAGTTACTTCGAGTCTTCGTGTTTGTGAATTTAAACGTCATTAAAACATGAACACATAAAACTAGTAAATGCTTAACTACTTGGGCTAAACTATTTTTTAAAGTGAAGTGGGCATGCATTATTATTGGGCCTTCTAACTTGTTTTCATTCGAATTTCCAGTTAGTCTGATGAGCAAATGCATATATAGCACAAAACAATATATAAACTCATTGACATTTATCACCCATCCATACACCCTCAAATCCGCATCTGAATGAATGGGTATGTGTGTATATGATGAAAAAGATGGATAGTGCTCTGGTGCAAACGAATGGCTTTTATCGAAAGTAACTCGAGCTCGATGAAGATGTACCATAGAAAAGTTGATCGGGTGCAATAGTGGAGAAGTAAAATACCGAGGCACCAATGTGATGGCATTGTAGACATTAATGAGTCATGCATATCTGATGCTAAAATGTTCAAAGAAGCACCCAGTTCTTGGAAGAAAATTGCGGAATGATCTTGAATTAATGGTCAATTTAGTTTTATAACTCGGAAAATAACACAGACTGTTTTCTGCAAACATTACGGTAAAGTATTTTATGTGCATTTGGAACCTTTAGATTAGATGGATCATGATATCTCATTTCAGCTGATAGAAATGTATATTAATGGGAGGCAAGAAGGCCTTATGTATCTAACCATCTAATTACTTGTATGCATGCTTTATTTGTTACTGTATTTTGTTCGTTTCTTTCTCTTCTTTACTTATAAGGACTAGGCTTAAATTGATCTGGCTCGTGAACTTTTAGAGAAAACTTCGTGAGACATGACTCTATTGAAGCGTAAGTTATATAAAAGTTGTTATTTATAGATGAAAAAGGTCCTAGGCCAATTCATGGTACCATCGGTCGTGGAAAAAGAAAATCAATGTTGTAATGCTAGGTCAAAGGACGCTAAATTTCGTCATGTTTGATTCAGCGTCATGTTAATGTTCAGTTTCACTCACAAAACAACTCAAATATGTAGCAGAAATACAAGAAAACTATTTTCAAAGTTACTTCACTTCACAAGAAGGCTAGTGTATAGTGTGAAAAGGTAATATGGTAAGTCGTAAGTTTTTTCTATTAAAACAAACTATTTTTGGAGTCATGTAGACTGAAATGAGTTTAATTGTGGAAATTGTAATGATGATTTTAAGAGCATCTTAAATGATAAATCTTTTAAAAAAGTTTATATAAATTTCACGTCGTATCATAATAAGTGACTTTAAATTTTTATCTTATAAACCTATAAATGAGTTACATGTATTAGTTACAATGAAAAGGGCCATAAATTTTGATTTATTTCATTTATATTATAATAAACCTAATCTCACTATAGTGACTCAATTAATAATAATTATAAACCACATTTCATTATAACAACTCAATTTATAAACATCTTCAAATTTTATAAACTTTCCATTGTAGATGCTCTAACATCACAAATACAAAAAACGTCTCTCAATGTATTTGTAAAGAAACACAAGAGTTAGGTCTTCCTTAGTTTATTACCTAATATGTTAGTAAAGCTAAACTTTTTATTAAACGCAACACCCCTAAATGCTGCAACTCAACATCATCATTTACTGAACTTTTAAATTAATTAATTAATTAAAAACTTTGTTTTTCTATAGTTAATACAAGGACAAAAGCCCGCTGCGTTGCAGCGGGTATTATTTATATTTTTTTTGAATTTGTGGCTGCATGACAAAATAAGTATTACATTTTCGATCTTGAACAAATACATGCAGTAACATCTAAAAACTGTATGGCAATAGAAACTTAACACACCAATTGTTAAAAGTGGTATAAGACATAACCACTGATGTATGAGAGGCGTCGCCGCTGAAGGCAGTGTGTCGTTCCACATAATCACGTGGCTGTCGAACGGCGTCTTTCGTGATGCGAGTCACAACACCTCCAACAAAGTAAATATTTTGTGGTGCAGACGTGTGCACCAACGTAAAGTCACTTCCTTCACATCTGTTGAGTAGAGAAACTGAGTTACTATACCTGTGCGGCTTTGTAACTGCACATACATAACAACAAATAGAAATTAGCAAGCATAATAGTAAATGATTATACATAAATGAAAGATATTCTATTATTCTGGTTCGAAAGATTTTGAGGACGCGCTCGTATTTGGTCTTAGCTCCAAGCATGATTTGGCATAACAACTATCAATCGGTATATGCACCCTAATAAGCCTAATTCAAAATGAATACTATCATCTCATCTATATACTTTTCTACAAAATACTAACACCGCCATGACAAAACAACCAATCAGTAAGCATATTTTCTATCATACTTAAAGTGAATACTGAAAACCAAAGTATTAAGATTGACTAAATTTTCTAACATGCCTATATTTAGAGTTTGGCTCATCCATGCTTCAACCTGCATCGAAGAGACCATGTAAAAATTTGTTAACTTACTAACTACTTACAATAACCATGATTCCGAAAATCTTCATGCTTGGATTACTTATTTTCTTCTCATATTTTGATCCAGCAAAGCAAACTGGTTGGATCTTATTTCTTTTATTGTTATTATTATTATTATTCCAAGTTTACTTAAAAATGCAAATACGACCACATTTACCTGTTATACGCAGACTTTTGAAAAAAGCGGTTCAAGCCAACAGAGCCGAAATTCTTTGACCCATAGCCAATCCATTCGCTAGACTGTAACAACACGAAACTATTAAAATTTGATTTTAAACATCCGTAAGATAAGTAACAGGCAAAAATCATAAAGTTAAATATGGCTATAAACATCTAACACCAAAAAAACAGACAGCCAAAAGTTACAGAAGACAAAGATTGCAGTCTTTAATCTGCCACATTAAATAAACGTCGTCATTTTAGGAAGCAAACCTTAACTTGATTTCATGGCAACATTAGCTAAGATCTGGACCCTTTAACTCCAACGCCATTTGATCATTTTCCAATTTCATCCTCGCTTTCCTTCCTCATCATCTCCAATTCAAAGGGTCTTTTTTCCTACAATACCTTTCCACTTCAACCGCTCTTTCTCCAATTCCAAAGATTTGTGCTTGTATTTGAATCTTCTGCTTTCATCCATTGATCCCTGTAAAATGATTTGCTTCACCCCTTCTTGATTCATATATGCTTGCACATTTTCGCTGAGAACCCTCATTTTATTTTAACCCTTTTGAAGATGCATCACCGACACCAAATACTCTGCTTTGATCCAAATTTAAATGGCATGTCACACTTGCCATTGATAATGTAGAAACTCATGAGCAATTCATAATTTGATTTCTACTTTACATTATATGAGTTATTTTAAAATTTTATGTACCTACCATTTTGCTGTGTTTCCTTTTAAAGAGTGGGTCACCGAAATATGCACTTACTTTCGGCGTGCTTCATTTTACAACCAACCCTTTGTCGATCAACCCCTCCATGCAACTACGTCCGCTATATGACTCGGACCCCAAGGTTACTTCAAGCTGTCTTGCCTTCCCCTTTCCTATTTCAGGTCTGCAAAACGAAAAATGTTGCCTTTACAAAACCAAAAGAGATCACCTTTGATTCCAAAACATGTAACAACCAAACTCGTAAAGTATACATAGAAAAATTCGAACCATGTATCCCCATAAGCAGCTACACGCGCGAGAAAGTAGGCTTTTAATTCATTTCCTTTCATGGCCGCCAAATCCTACAATGACATAAATAAAAGGAAATTCGATTGGACATCCGATAAAACTTCAGATTCACTGAATTTAAGCCAAGGATGTATCGATAATCTTCCCCGCATATATGAGCCACCAAAGACCTTTATAGAGATACTCAACATAAACCTGCTACAGTGTTACGAAATTACGCTCGCCTAATACGCTGGCGAAGACCAAAAAATCCAACCTCAAACCACTCATTAGAGGAGGCATGTACCCTTTCCACATATTTGAAACTTAAACATATAAGTTAGGTAAAAAACACGCTGCGATAAATTTTTTCAACACGCTCATAAACTTGAAACTTTCGTTACTACATCAAGATCAAAATCACCAAGTCAGTTATTTAAGATAGAAATAATTTTTTTTTCATAATTCAAATCCATTATAGATAGATTTACTCCATCGTTGATTTCCCTTTAATCGCTGGCCTATTTTTCACAAATAAGTAAATGTGAAGTATTTTATGACATAAAGTACTTGTGAAAGTATGCACCGTACTTGGAAGTTAACCGATGCCTCACATAATGCGAAGTTTAAGAGATTCGTTAGCCTTAAATCTAACAAATACATAATGAGAATCAAAAAGCATTCCAAAAAAACGCGTTAACCAACTGTAAGTAATGGAAAAAAGGGTGTGCAGGCTAAGAAAACCTAGTAATTCTGGGCCACCCTACCCCACGAAAGTGTCAACACACCGTTTTGGTGACAATGGCTCACTTAACAAACTCACACCATCAGGTTTGTCAGAATAATCCGTCATAACTCTTTACCTTCAACAGAAGTTGGACAACTCTAGTTGCAGTTGATGTATATCACGCGAACCTTGTGTGAGAGCTTATCAACCGCAGTTCTGACATTCAAGACTGCACCATGGGCTTTTACACTATCATGAGTGTTTCTTTTGTCGAAAAGCTTTCTTTCTTTGCTAGAAGGATCCTCCATCAAGATTACTTTTGACGGTCCTTTACACCACCTATATCTAAACGTTCATCGTCCCCTTTTTCTTTCCCTTTAAACAGTAGTCTCTGATCCTTGGCTTCTAAATTGCCTCCCACGGGCAAGAATCTTCTTGATCACTTCAATATATGACTATGTTTACTATTCATATGAGCACATTAAATTATCTAAAGGCTAATTATATATGAAACCATATATCAGAACTTGAAGTTTAGATGTAAAAATGAAAAATGATAACTTTTAACGGATTCTCGATACTAACTAATCTGATATAGATTCAAAGAAGAAAATTAATACAGTATGGATCAAGCAAGTAGCAAAGTTATACCTAAACATAATTGATAAAGATTAAAAAGACTAATGAATGATCTAAAATGTCAATCACCAACATGTAACACCCCTAAGACCACAATATTGTCCGGCTCAAGATGCTCACAGCGCTTTGTTTTTGGGCCTCATTTGAAGACTTCCCTACAGTCACCCAAGCCAAGATTACTCTCACATGAGCACGCTTAATCGCGGCCTAAGAACTCCACCCGCAGAGACCACAAAACGCTGTGTCACCGTAGCGAATGTTATCTTATAAGCCCAGATCTCCGGGCCACAACCGGGATGGGATTTGCCTAGGGTGTTACAATCACCCCCTTAGGGACTCATCGTCCCTCGTGAGGTTTGCCCACCATCCCTAACGGCTCGGAGTGGCTCGATACCACTTGTAACACCCCCGCCTTACACACAATATTGTCCGCTTTACCCGCAGGCTCACGGCTTTGTTTTTGTGGCCTCATTTGAAGACTTCCCGGCAGGTCACCCCGCCAAGCATTCTACTCTCAAATGAGCATTCTTAACTGCCAGCCTAAGAACTCCACCCGCAATACCACAAAACGCTGTGTCATTGTAATGCATGTTATCTTATGAGCCTAGGATCTCCGTACATACCGATGTGGGTTTAGGGTGTTACACAACATAACTACACTTCTAGAACATGAAGCATATAAGCACATATTCAAGATTTCTAGAGTAACTTCTGGAAACGAATACGATGAATGCTTACAGCTATTAAAGAAACATGTGTACTATGCAACACTTAAAGCATACACGTATGTATAGAAACAAAGGTCAACTAAACATCAAAACATACAAAATGGAGAAAAAGTGTGATTAATGATTAAAGACAAACATCAACAACCCTCACTAAAGATTCTTTAAAGATTGCAATTTTTATTCTGAAATAACATAAAAAATCCATGATCAAAACACAATGAAAATCAAACAATATCTTTATTTAAAAAAAAATGTGAAAAGTAGACTTACCTTCATGAGTCGTTTCATTATGAAAAATAAAGGATCTAAGATGTTTCAAGGCTCCAGCTAGTCGTGATTTGTTACAAATTGTAGGATCATGTGTGTGTGCCTACAATGATGTAAATTTTATATAAAAAAAAACACATTTGTAGCAACTCGCATTCAACTTTGATTGTAACTCCTACTTTTAACTGCCGAACTAAAATTCACAAATATTGTAACTGTCTTTAGCGAGTTGCATCCGTTAACTCAAGTCCTAAAAAAATGCTTCTATTACATGTCTTTTCATATATATACAATAATGTAAAAGAAGGAAAGATGAAAGTTAAACACAATATACACCGTAATGATAGTGAACCATAAAGCGCCTACCTTGAAAAGCTATACCTTGAAATAACTATCAAAATTTATCTTATTGATGACAATTCTCATATCCAATGCCTTCTTGTCCCTTACATGAACCACTCTTTATTCTCTTTCCCGCAAAACCAAATCGCTTTCATAGCACACTTTGAAAAATTGCTACTTTGACACCAAATTAACACCACCCTTGAAATAAAATACTCAAGCTATAAACTTTTGATTTTATCTAAAAAGAAAAGAAAAAATTAACCTCAACCTCACATCATCATCCGTTCATCATGGGTTCGCCATCGCATATCTTCAAAATCTGTCGAGGTTTTTTTTCTTCTTACGGCTGATTTTAGATTGAGAAAATATAATTTTCAGAGAATAACTTTGTGAAGATGTGTGTGATGGGAGGCGGTGCGAAAAGGATTAAGATGAAACTTTGAGAGGATAAGTTTATCACTGTCTGTGGGAGGCGGTGCAAGAAACAAAACAACCTTTCACATTCAGATGGACCCAAAAACGGGCTAAGGACCAAAAAACGGGCCAAGATGAAAAGCAGGCCAAAACGCCTGAAGCCCAAAAAAAGGAATATTCCCTTAGATTCCTTTGTGTTTTAGTATATAGATACAATTAAAAATGTTAATAATACCATAAATAAGAAAGAAAAGAGACAAAAATATTTTAGACTAAACACATATAGAAATAGAACACACATATCAATAGTGAATATGTAATATCGAGAAATCATTGCTATTGCTTATCCTAAATCCCACCAAGAGGAGGATAAGTTTTGAAGAAGGCACAATGACGTTCAAAAGGAAGACACCTTAAACAAACTGCATTCATGTGAAAAAAAAAGTTATTTTAAATGACTTGAGGTGAAGGACGAGAAGCATATCATACAGGTTGTTGTAGTAGAATTTTTTACTATATGCAGTTTTATAGAAAGTATATAGTCTATGCTTGATTTAGTTTTGTGATTGACAACTATACTCGCTGAACTTTACGCTCACTACTTTATATTAAATAGCACGCATTTGTTTTGATAGTTCTTTGTAACCTTGCTTAGATGTCAAATAATTGAAAGGTTTTAGTCCTGTTTTTTCTTATCAACTCACGACATGATTCATTTGAGCATTTACAAATGTATACCGTTTGTATAAGGTCTTAACCATATCACCTTGAAAACAAGAAGGCCTTATGTTTTTGACCATCTAATTACTTGTCACACCCCAATTTATTGCTTTGCAAATGAATGGAATTCCCGGGGATTGATCGTCATAGCACCACATCACAGCTTATATTGAACGACTCTAAAGTGTCGCTTTTTAAAACACATCGTTGGATATTTCATAAAAACATCTATGAGTACAACATCGGTCACAAAAGGTTTACAAAGTTTGCGGAAATACAAATATGTTACAAATCCAAACGATGTTTTGAAATAAAATGCCATAATGTACATAATGTAAGTCGACACCGCGACTCAAAATGTAGGTCCCTAAACCATGTCATGATGAATGCCTCAGTTACCTGAAAATACATTGCTAAAAACGGTCAACAATAATGTTGGTGAGAAATCATAGGTTTATGTAAATGTTTTATACGACTACACAAGTATCTATCATGCATGACCATCAAGTCACGTAAAAATAATGTTACAATTGCCTTAAGCCCATGACCCCGAAACTAGACTGTTCAATCATGTATGCCCCTGCAGAGTGTTTGCCGGACAACTCCGTAATGTGATCAAATGAAATGCATCCGTTTACCTGGTTGGGATTCACCAACCCGATGGAGGCGTCGCCACCCTCGATAGATCTATCCATTCATCCTCGCTCCAAAGATTAACGGTTCATGTTCAAGTAATGGGGACTTTCAAATTGGCAAATGCGGTAACTTAAGCAATGTAATGAATTTAACATACTTGGTATCGCATAAAAGAAAAATGTAGTGCAATGTATTCTCCCCCGTGGGTTTGAAAATAATCGAAAGCATGTAAAACGGGCTATGAAAACTCACTTGGATAAACTGGAATAATGGCAAAAGTGAGTACACCGAGGTTTAATGTGATGCTAACGGGACCTATTATGAATGATATGATATGTCATGAGTTGCAATGTAATGTTATGCATGCACTTGATATGTTATTTATACCATTTACGAGTTTTGAAAATATTACACATCGTCGAAAAATACTCTTTTGACGTCTTGACCAAACAAAAATCACTTTACATGTTTTTACGTCAAAATGTCATCCTACAATGGTTTTATAATGATTTTTGGTGAAATTACTACTTTTCGTCGCAAAACAATGTCGTCGGAAAAATCATGAAATTAACAAAAATGGCTCCGGAAAACTAGTCGTAAAATGGTGTACGTCGATCGTTAGAGAACGAACTCGACGGTTTTGGAAAGTTTGTATCGATATCTAAAAGTTTGAGTTCAGGAGTTTTCGTCCAAAAGGTCTCGAACATAAAGATAATAAGGGTTAAAGATGGTGGTTTTGGCTAATTGTGTGCAGAAAATTTGTTACGGCAAGTTTATGAAAAAGTGCATATCTTTGTCGCTTCAAACCGCTTTCCACGTTATAATATGTCCTTAGCTTCGTATTGAAGTATACTAATATATTTTTGACAAGTCGAAATAATTTGTGAAGCTTAAGGCTCGTTTTTGACCCGGACAAAGTAAAACAGCAAATGTTGCTGAAATTTCTGAAAATAATATATTTCGTCGTCAAACTTGTAAAATCCATAACTTCTTCGTTATAAGTCCGCTTTTATCCGTTCAAGCGGCCACGGATTCGTTTTAAAGTATATTTTCTAAAAATCAAGGCCAAAGTTTAGTACCAACTGTCGGATTTTCCAGAAATTCGAAACAAGGACAGAACCTATAATATACTTATCGAAAATAGTTTTTCTCGGACAAAACCTATTCTAATCCCTTCAAATCAACTCCAAAACTAATCTAATCCTACCATACACCTTCTTAGGGTGTCATGGGTTCCTAATCACCATCAAGACCAACCAATACCAAGGGGATAATTATAGGATGACCATATATATATATAACTCTAAAATCATGAAATAAATGGTATAAATCACATATCATGCATATAAGCTCCAAAAATGAAAAGAAACATATGAAAATGAAAAGGAAACTTGAAAATGAATAAAACATGCTTACTAGTGATAGTGAAGAGGTGTAGGTAACAAGGATTAACTTAAATATCCTTGGTTTTTATTTCAAAACCATATAAAGGATATAATCTAGGTTGTAAACACTTGATTTTACAAAATCTTGATCCCCTTGTTCTTGTTGTTGTACGGTTTGTGAAGGAACCCAAAAGAAGAGAGAAATTTGTTTTCTTAACACTTTGAAAATAATGAAATGTATGTGAAATTATTTAAGTTGTAAGACTTTGAGATTGAGTGAAATTATTGAGAAAACATGAACCATACCAACATTTATAATGTCACACCTCCCTATGGTCCGGTTTTGGGAAGGGTTGTCTCTCAACAAAAATATTATTTTTTTTATTTTTATTTTTTTAAAATCTATTACTTGTATAATTATTTGTAAGACTTGTAAAGAAAAGTGTATGTAAAGTAATTTGAAATGTACAAGTAAAGGTAATGGTAATACTTGGTGCAAGTAAGTTTTTAATAGTTCAAAATAGAATGTAGTGAGGTGATAAAAATTGTAAAAATACTTTCCTTGTGAAATTTGAGTGATAAAATAATTATCGTGATAATTTTTAAGAAAACGTCGTAATAATTTAACTTTAATGATTTATTTACCAAATAAATTTGAAACACTAGGAAAACTAAAAATATAGTTTTTATAAACTAAATGTAAGTTTAAAAATACCTCGGAATCATTTTTGAAAGTAATGGATTAAATATTTAAAATAATAACTCACGCGATAAAGATTATTAAACATAAAATTACGCGTTGAAGGTGAAATGAAATGTCATGAATGTACTAATGAGATGCACATGATGTCAATGAAATGTAGACTAATCTTAGTCCATATGAAATGTACGTGATGTCATGATCATGAATTCGCGGCTAAACCTCCAAGGTTACGCGAATTTGAAACAAGTAAACCAAGTTTACTATAAATGTTGGAATAATGAGACACAATGAATGTCGAGAAATGACCCGAAGTACGGATTGTCACATTCGCCCATCCAAAAGGAATTCACCTCGACCAATTCAAGTTGATAGGTCTAACGGTGTCGGTGAAAAGATGAGGATACTTAGCGTCGTGATCCGGTCTTCCCGTCCCAAGTAAACTCGGGACCTCGCCGAATTCCAACTAACTTTCACAATAGGAATACTGACTGTTTCAACCGCTTGACCTCGCGGTCCATGATTTCTACTGTGTTCTTCCACAAAATTGAGTTTGTCGTCAAGGCGAACCGCCCAATGGAATAACGAGCGATTCGTCCGAAAGACACTTCTTCAAATTTGAAACGTGAAACGTGTTGTGCACATGACTAAGTTCGACGGTGGAAGATCAAGTTGATAAGCTACAGGACCAACTCTGCTCAAAATCTTGAATGGTCCAATGTATCTCGGGTTTAACTTCCCACGCTTCCAAATCGCACCGCCCTTCCAAGGCGATACTTTCAACATAACTTTGTCTCCCACTTGAAATTCCAAATCCTTGCGCCTAACATCCGCGATAACTTTTCTCTCGACTCCTTGCGCTTCGAAGTCTATCACGAATTTGAACAATCTTTTCCGTGGTTTCCCGCACCATTTCTAGACCAAGAAGTTGCGCTGCCTCCTACCTCGCCCAACAAACAGTGAACGGCACTTACCATACAGCTGCCTCAATGGTGCCATCTTTATACGGGTGTGATAACTATTGTTGTACGAGAATTCTATCAATGGCAAATGGTTAGCCCAACCATTTCCAAAATCAATACACATGCTCTCAAGATGTCTTCTAATGTTTGAATTGTCCTTTCACTTTGACCGTCGGTTTGTGGGTGATATGCTGTGCTCATCTCTAATCTGTTCAATGAATCTTGCAATGAATTCCAAAAGTTTGAAGTGAATCGACTATCTCAGTCGGAAATGATAGAAATTGGTGCTCCGTGCCTCGAGACTATTTCCTTGACATAAAGTCTAGTGAGTTGCTCCATGGAATAAGTCTCTAATAGGTATGAAATGGGCTGACTTGGTAAGGCGATCAACAATTACCCAAATAGCGTCGTAACCTCCCGATGTCTTAGGAAGTTTCGTGACAAAGTCCATTGTAATGCCCCATTTCCATTGAGGAATTTCCGTTGTTGGAGTAAACCCAAGGCTTCGATATTCAACTTTTACCTTAGCGCAGTAAGACATTTACTAACGCGACGCGGGCAATTTCCGCTTTCATGTTCGGCCACCAATAAAACTTCTTAAGATCTTGATACATCTTATCCGATCCTCGATGAATAGAATACTTTGACTTATGCGACTCATGCATAATCAATTCTCGTATTCCGCCATACAATGGAACCCACATTCTATCTTTGAAACATAATACTCCATCCGCTCTTTACAAAACCATTTGCGCTTCGCATACCATAAAGCTTTTCCCTTGGTCGATTTTCCTCCTTAAGTGCCTCGACTTGTGCTTCGTGGATTTTCGATGGTAAAGGAGAAATAATCGTCATTCCCAATGATCGAACTCTTAAAGGTTTAGGCCTCTCTTTCCGACTAAGAGCATCAGCCACAACATTGGCTTTTCCCGTGTGATACTTGATTTCACAATCATAGTCGCTGAGTAACTCCAACCAACGACGCTGCCTCATATTAAGCTCTCTTCGATCAAGAATATATTTCAAACTCTTGTGGTCGGTAAACACTGTGCACTTTGTACCGTAGAGGTAGTGTCTCCAAATCTTGAGTGCAAAACTACGGCTCCTAATTCGAGATCATGAGTTGTGTAATTCTTCTCATGAGTCTTAAGTTGTCGAGAAGCATACACTTCACCGCCATTAAAACAGCCCCAAGTCCATTATGCGAAGCGTCGCAATATACAACAAAGTTCTCAATGCCTTCGGGTAGTGCCAAAATTGGCGATCCGCAAAGCTTTTGCTTCAACAACTAAAAGCAACTTCTTGTTTCTTTCCCCACTGCATTCTTGTTTTTCTCGTGTCAACTTGGTCAAAGGTCTTGCTATCTTCGAAAAACCTTCGATGAACCTTCGGTAATCCCCGGCTAGTCCTAGAAATTGTCGAATTTCCGTAGGATTCGTTGGAGTAGCCCAATCTTTCACGGCTTCAATCTTTGCGGGATCAACTTGTAGTCCATGACTATCAATGACGTGACCAAGAAATTGCACTTTGTGATTCCAAAAATCACACTTCAAAAATTTGGCATACAACTTCTCATTCTTGAGTAGCCTTAAAATCATCCTTAAATGCTCTTCGTGCTCTCCTTTGCTCTTGGAGTAGATCAAGATGTCGTCAATGAACACTATCACAAACTTGTCCAAATACGGTTTACAAACTCTATTCATGAGATCCATGAATACCGCAGGTGCATTAGTCAATCCAAACGGCATCACTTGAAACTCGTAATGACCGTAACGTGTTCTAAACGCTGTTTTCGAAATATCCTCTTCCCGAACTCGGCCGATGATAACCCGATCAAGATCAATCTTGGAATAAATACTAGAACCTTGCAACCGATCGAACAAGTCATCAATTTCGGGAGTGGGTAACATTCTTCACCGTTAACTTGTTCAACTCTATAATCTATGCACATTCGAAGGATCCATCCTTTTTCTTCACAAACAAGACCGGTGCTCCCCAAGGCGAGGAACTCGGCCTAATGAATCCTTTGTCTAGAAGCTCTTGCAATTGATTAGACAACTCTTGCATTTCGGATGGTGCTAACGGTATAGTGCTCGCTAATCGGTGCAGCCCCGCACTAAGTCAATATGAAACTCTACTTGACGTGCGGTGGAAGTCCCAGAAATCCTGAAATACTTCTAAAATTCACGGACAATAGGAACATCTTCAAGTCGCTTCTCCTCCGACACTTTTCTGCCATGGGCTAAGAAAGTAAGACAACCTTTCTTAATGTACTTCTCCGTTTTGATACTCGATATGATACTAATTCGGTTCCACTGCTCCCCACCGAATAATCAAAGTTTCACGCTGTAGGAAGATGAACAACTTTCTCATCACAAATGATCTTCAGACGATGCTTAGATAACCAGTCCATGCCTATGACGACGTCGAAACTACCCAAATCTACGGGCATGAGGTCTATGTTGAAGGGATGATTAAGAAAATTGAATGTGCAAACCGCGACAATGGTGTTGGTGCTAACTACGCTACCATTAGCTAATTCGACGTTGTATGATATGTCTAATGTAGTTGGTTTAATGTTGAGCAAAGGTGCAAATGCATTGGACACAAAACTTTTATCGGACCGAATCAAATAAAATCAAGCGTAACGATTATTGAGAAGAACGACTGTTATGACATTCGTCCTCCCTATCTTCTCCGCTTCCAATGACGTAAACCCTTCCTCGTGCCAAACCTTCTTGATTCGGATTTGCTTGATTCTTTCCTTTCTTACAATCCCTCTTGTAGTGTCCGGGTTCCCCGCAACCAAAACATGTAACTTGTGGCCACTTGCAATCCCTAGTACGGTGACAAACTTTCTTGCAATTTTCACACGGATCGGGACATCGACCCGGATTGTGATGACTCAAACACTTATTACACTTCGCAAAACCCCGATATCCTTTTCCTTCTTTCGGACCCGCAACATAAGCCTTAGCAACCTCTTGCCTTTTGGGTGGTTGTTGAGTAGCATTCCTACCCCCGTTGTTGTCCCACTTGCGTTTGTTATTGTTGCTATTGTTGTTGTAATTGCCTCGATTATTGTTGTTGAAACGGTTGTTGGGGTTGTTGTTGTTTCGGTTGGTGGTGGTGTACTTACCTCGCTTCACCACTTGTGCCATCAACTTCGGAGTCACTCGAATAGCTTCCTCAATTGTTTGTGGATCAAACGAAGTCACATCTCCTTGAACAACTTCTCGAAGTCCTCCATAAAAGCCTCTAGCAACTTTTCATTATCCGATACCATTGACGGGCATAACGCTAATTTCGAATCTCGAATGTAAGTTTCAATATCATAACCAATAGTGACCAATTCATAGAACTCCGCCTAACTTTTTTCACTTCCGTTCGGACAAAACTTAGTCACCAAGCCCTTAAATTGATCCCAAGTAAGCTTAAAAGCATTCTCCATCCCAATCGGTTGAGCGTATGAATTCCACCATGACAACGCGCCCATCGAAAGTAAAGTGCTCAGCAATTTGACTTATCTGTATCCGGACAGCTTACAAAGCAAAACACCGATTCCAACTTTTCAAACCATCGCACCATTGCAAGAGCTCCTCGGTACCTCTAAACTTAGTGGTTTCACCACTCTTGAAATCCTTGTACGAACATTTCTTAACCCCGATCCCCATTACAGTAGCAAGAGCTAGCCTAGCCAAAGAAGCTACGGCCTCAGCTAGCAAAGGTAGAGCAATCGCTTTCCTTTCGACTCTTAGTGCATTTGCAATGCTATCATTCACCAACTTTTGAATTGCTGCTTGGGTCATTTCCGGTGTAGCTTTCTTAGGCCCCATAACTCTTCAAAATCACAAGATGAAACAATCATGAGAACTCGTAAGTAGAAACAACCATCATACAAATATATCCACAACCACATCATGCATAAAGTAAATGAAATCACAACAATAGCGAAATATCACAAATAAAATCACAACACACGTGGATAATATACATGAAAATTTCGCCTACATGGACCGATATCATAGATAATAAAACCATTCCTACATAGTAGAGTCAATACTTGATACATTTGTTTGTACAACAACCAAAATACAACAAGTTCTTTAAACTACGCCACACACCTTGTGACTAGGATAATAATGGTCAAAACTATACAATGACAAAAGTCTACATAAGGCACTCCTCATGGTGCTCCACGCCCTATCCTCAAGATCGCTAACCCGAGTCGCCAAACTATCCACCAAACTCCTCAACTCATCAATGTCCCCTGCAATGTAACAATACTCTCCCTCGCCCTCTAAGCCTATTCTCAATACTCGATGTGACAAATCAATAGAAACCCCGCCAACACTAGGCCCTCGACCTCCCGCAATGGGCTCAATCCTATCTCCCCACGCCTCCAACCGCGTGACAACCTATCAATCGGATCGCCGATCATCAATACGCTCCTAATGCCCTAGGTGAAGGCCGGAGCGCGCCTTAGACTCTCGCCAATCCTCGAACCTAACGGTGGCTCGGGCTCGAGATGGTGGTGTAGGGATATCAAAACGAGCACGCTTTTGGGCTCAAGTCCGTCGTGAGGCAAAGGATCTCTAAGAAAATATGATGAAGATGGTGGTGATGGTGCTAGTAGTGGTGGCCGTGGATCGGCCGCTAACGGGAGGAGTGGTGCAACCTCGCCTCCTCGGGGTTCGGTCTCGTCGGTCGTCATGATCGGTGGAAGGCTGGAGTAGATCCAATGGAAGATACCCCGTGGAATGTGATGCAACATCATCCATGATGGGGTTAACTGGGACATCATCCGAGCTAGAGTCCGATGATATGGTGATGGGATGTGAATCAAGACATGTCCTGTGACAACCGATGTGAAATAAAAGTAAATAATCTCAATAAAGTGTAAGTGAATCCGCATGATAAACATGAATATGTACTATGATGAAATGATGAGATGCTATGATAATGTAGCTATAGTCTAGGGTCAATGATGCAACCTAGTTCTCTATAACGTAGCTCGTACCAATCTATCACACCCCCAATTTACTGTTTTGCAAATGAATGGAATTCCGGGGATTGACCGTCATAGCACCACATCACGAGTATATTGAACGACCTAAAGTGTCGCTTTAAAAACACATCGTTGGATATTTCATAAAACAATCAGAGTACAACATCGGTCCCAAAAGGTTTACAAAGTTGCGGAAATACAAATATAATACAAATCCAAACGATGTTTTGAAATAAAGTGCCATAATGTACATAATGTAAGTCGACGCAGCGACTCAAAATGTAGGTCCCTAAACCATGTCATGATGATAATGCCTCAGCTACACGAAAATACATTGCTAAAAATGGTCAACAATAAAGTTGGTGAGAAATCATAGGTTTATGTAAATGTTTTATACGACTACACAAGTATCTATCATGCATGACCATCAAGTCACGTAAAAATAATGTTACAATTGCTCTAAGCCCATGACCCCGAAACTAGACTATTCAATCATGTATGCCCCTCGCAGTGTTTGCCGCACAACCCGTAATGTGATCAAATGAAATGCATCCGCTTTCCCGGTTGGGATTCACCAACCCGATGGAGGCGCCACCCTCGATAGATCTATCCACTCATCCTCGCATCAAAGATTAACGGTTCATGTTCAAGTAATGGGGACTTTCAAATTGGCAAATGCGGTAACTTAAGCAATGTAATGAATTTAACATACTTGGTATCGCACAAAGAAAAATGTAGTGCAATGTATTCTCCCCCGTGGGTTTGAAAATAATCGAAAGCATGTAAACCGGGGCTATGAAAACTCACTTGGTAAACCGAATAATGGCAAATGTGAGTACACCGAGGTTTAATGTGATGCTAACCGACCTATATCAATGATATGATATGTCATGAGTTGCAATGTAATGTTATGCATGCACTTGATATGTTATTTATACCATTTACGAGTTTTGAAAATATTACTGACGCGAAAAATACTCTTTTGACGCTTTGACCAAACAAAAATCACTTTACATGTTTATACGTCAAAATGTCATCCTACAATGGTTTTATAATGATTTTTAGAGAAATTACCACTTTTCGTCGCAAAACAATGTCGTCGGAAAAATCATGAAATTAACAAAATGGCTTTGGAAAAATAGTCGAAAAGGTACGCCGATCGTTAGAGAACGAACTCGACTGTTTTGGAAAGTTTGTATCGATATCTAAAAGTTCCGTTCAGAGTTTTCATCCAAAAGGTCTCGAACATAAAGATAATAAGGGTTAAAGATGGTGGTTTTGGCTAATTGTGTGCAGAAAATTAGTTACGCCAAGTTTATGAAAAAGTGCATATCTTTGTCGCTTTCAAATCCGCTTCCACGCTTTATACGTCCTTAGCTTCAGATCGAAGTAAACTAATATAATTTTGATAAGTCGAAATAATTTGTGAAGCTTAAGGCTCGTTTTTGACCCGTACAAGATAAAAACATGTTGCTGAAAATTCTGAAAATATAATTTTCGTCGTCAAACTTGTAAAATCCATAACTTTCTCGTTATAACTCCGTTTTATTCCGTTCAAGCGGCCACGGATTCGTTTTAAAGTATATTTTCTAAAAATCAAGGCCAAAGTTTAGTACCAACTGTCGGATTTTCCAGAAATTCGAAACAAGGACAGAACCTATTTATATAGTTATCGAAAATAGTTTTTCTCGGACAAAACCTATTCTAATCCCTTCAAATCAACTCCAAAACTAATCTAATCCTACCATACACCTTCTTAGGGTGTCATGGGTTCCTAATCACCATCAAGACCAACCAATACCAAGGGGATATTTATAGGATGACCATAGTATATAGATAACTCTAAAATCATGTAATAAATGGTATAAATCACATATCATGCATAATATCTCCAAAAATGAAAAGAAACATATGAAAATGAAAAGGAAATATGAAAATGATAAAAACATGCTTACTAGTGATAATGAAGAGGTGAAAGTAACAAGGATTAAACTTAAATACCCTTGGTTTTTATTTCAAAACCATAAAAAGAGTATAAACTAGATTGTATTATAACTTGAGCTTGATAAAAAAAATGGTGATCCCTTGCTATCTCTTAGATGGCCGGTTGATGAAGGAGCAAAAGAGAGAAAGAAAAACTACTAACACTTGTGAATTTGATTGAAGTGAATGAGATAAATAGTAGATATAAGACTTTTATGTAAGTGTGAAATAATTAACAATCACAAACCATTCCATATTTAATGTCTCCCCTCCCCCTTGGTCGGCCAAGGGGGGAGGTATGAGACAAAAATAATTTTTTTTTTTTTTTTAAACTTTACTTGTATATAATTTTGTATAAAATTTGACAAAAGTATAAGTAATTGTGTAGAAATTGTACAAGTAAAGGTAAATGAAAATTTTTGGTACAAGTAAGTTTTTGATAGATCAAAATAGAATGTATTGAGATAATAAAAATTGTAAAAATACATTCCTTGTGAAATTTGAGTGATAAAATAATTACCGTATAATTTTTAAGAAAAGCGACGTAATAATTAAACTTTAACGATTTATGTACCAAATAAATTTGAAACACTAGGAAAACTAAAAATATAGTTTTTATAAACTAAATGTAAGTTTAAAAATACATCGGGATCATTTTTGAAAGTAATGGATTAAATATTCAAAATAATAACTCACGCGATAAAGATTATTAAATATAAAATTACGCTTGAAGGTGAAATGAAATGTTGTGAATGAATTAATGAGATGCAAATGATGTCAATGAAATGTAGACTAATCATAGTCCATATGAAATGTACGTGATGTCATGATCATGAATTCGCCTCTAAACCTCCAAGGTTACGCGAATTTGAAACAAGTAAACCAAGTTTACTATAAATGTTGAAATAATGAGACATGAATTGTGTCGAGAAATGACCTGAAAGTACGGGTTGTCACAATAGTAGCCAAAGACCCTTGTGGACTGATATTGACAATATTGCACCATTTGTATACCAAGCAACACATACAAGGACTGGGAAATATACTTTCTAGACCAAGACTGCCTCTACTACTAGTAGAGCATCACTGCTTCTCGTGGTAGGAATACTAGACTAGCACCAATTCCTGGTAATTAATTGTCCTCGCCGGTAGAAGGAATTCTCTCCAATTTACAAGTTGGAGAAGAAGTGTCATGCAGACAAATGACCGCACCTACAAATTATAGGCATGATATTTGTGCACTGTGTATCCGGGGAGGGGAAAGATGGGAACTGCCAAGTAAGTCCTCAACAGTTATTCTTGGACACATAATAGACCAAATCTAAAACGGGGATTCAAGAACAATGGTGGATCTCATCAATCTACATGGTCTAACTATTATGATTCCATGAGGCGTGCCTAAGTCACCATGACTTGGGTCTCCCAATGAATCTAATGTTGTTGTATTTCTTTTCTTTTAGGATAATCCTCATAAAAATAAAGATATAGGCATAGTTGATAGTACGCTTCTAGAAGTATGACAGGGAACAAAGACAAAGTTGGATGATTTTGTGATGATTAAAGGAGGTACTGTGAATTTTGGAGGAGGAGATGGTAAGATAACTAGTAAAGGAACCATCGACTTCCAAGCCGGATTTTGAGAATGTCTACTATATGGAAGAGCTGCAAAATTTTAATATGTTATTTGTTTCACAAATTTGTAACAAAAGAATATTGTCCTCACCGCTTTTGAATGTCTTGTGCTATCTAAAGACTTCCGCTTGCCCGATAATAGTCGTTGTTCTCAGAGTTCCAAGAAATCACAACCCTACATTTCAATTTGAATGATTCCACTGAGGGTATTTTAGCCTACTTGGTGGCAAAGGCATCCTTGGATGAATCTACAAAATGGCATAGGAGGATGGCTCATGTTAATTTCAAAACCAACAACAAACTGGCAAAGCATGGATTGGTTAAAGAGCTCCCTTCCAAACTCTTCATTAATGAGCATAATTTTGTTGCTCGCAACAAAGGAAAGCAACACAAGACATCTTTTGGTCCTATGATGCAAGTTTTATCACTGTGTTTTAATATTTGTAATGTCTCATATACCTACAAATTCCACTCTAATGCAATAACGCAAGTAAAGCAGTACTGGTCAGTGTAGGGTAGTATTCGGTAAAACCAAGTCGCCCCAAGAGCTATATGTGTAATACTAAGTCTAGGTGTCACAGATTTTAAGATGGTTTTGACATCGAATTAACTAATTAACTACTAAAGCAAATAAAGGCAAAGATGTGATCAATAGAGGAGAGTGGTGCTAACCTAGTTACTCATCCTAGCTAGTAATGTTTACGCCTAATTACTTCAAATTACTGTGGGGTCAAAGTAGAGGGAAACATTTGGTCACAGCTTTCTAACCTATCGAAAAGAGCCACCACCGAGAAGTCGGTGTCCCCTCATAAGTCCGGTTGTTCTGTCCCCTATGCCAAGTCATTAAGTTCCGCTACATGCTAGACTTATAATAGTGAGTGCCCTGGCGCTAGCATCTTAGACACTCACCACCTATTTCTTAAGTTCATCCAAACGGTAGGGTATCTGGTCAAATTGCACAAGTAGAGGGTCGCCGTTGGTCATATCTACCCTTCCCGCTCCCGCCTACTCACTTAGGGTCATTAGGTCATATCTCCTAAGCAACTAGCCTCTACCGCCATTCAAAACTACAAAAACAAGGGTAGCTACCAATAAACTATGCATGCATACACTTAGAAATAATTATAAGTAATAATGTAAACGCAAACAAAAAAATTAAGTAATCATAACTAGGCCAGCACCAAGAGGTGCTTAGCCGCTCATATTAACCATACAAATCAATTCAATGTTTAATGTTACGAAATACATGAATCGAAAGTAAAGAAAAGATAAAATGCTAATGCTTATCGTAGGGAGTGATTTCTCCCTTGGAGATAGCTCCGTGATGCTCCACTAGACCGCTGGCTTCTTCTCACCTCCTCTGATTGTTGTGTGTGAAATGGGATGCTTTGAAATGCCGAAATCGTGAGGGTATTTATAGGCCGATCTTGGTTACTGCAGAACTATTAAAAGAGTTATACCGTAAATCTAATTCTTCGTGAATTGCACTAGATCTTTCGTTACGACGTAACCTAGAAGGGGTTACGCCGTATCTTCAAAAATCTTGGTTACGCCCGTAGTTGATGCAAGAGTTACGCTTAATTATCGGGCGCCAACCTCAATTGACCTAATATAGTTACGTCAGAATCTTTGGAAGAGTTACTGCATCTTCCGATAAGTTGGTTTTCTCGAGCCACGCTTTATTTACGGTATAATGTGAGAGGATACGCCGTAACTTCTTCAAAGTGAGCATACTATGATAAATCTACAATAAACTCTCCATTCGCTCTCTTTAGCTCCAATGCTCGTAATTTACCCGAAAGTGGAATATAATGGAAAACAAGCGTAAATCCATATAAATGATATAAATTACAAGCAATATCGGCAAATTGACACTTAATATTCAAGATAATTTGATGTTATCAAATATCCCCCCACTTGAACTCTACTTTCCCTCAAGTATACCTTATTAGATAGATTCCTAAAAAGATATCTCCCATTACCTGGAAAATATAAGTTTACAAATCCCTTATGCTAGAATAAAACAAAGCTAACACCTCACCGAAATGGGAACAAAACACTCAAATCTATCAACTATTCTAAATGTCAATTTTGGGGTGATCACTCAATCGCACAATCATAGCATGATAAGATTGTTTATAAGCTTAGCTAGGGATCAATAACAAAGACTAATAACATGCATGTGCAGTAATAAACTAATCAATTCTTTGTTATTGAACAAGGTTTTCATTCACTAACACTAACTAACCTTAGACGCTTATAGGAACACGCCTAGATAACTAAACAACTAACTAAACTAATAACCTAGGCGCTACAAGACTATACCTAGGACACACACACCCCTTTAAGTCGACTACATCTTGGAAGACATGTATTAAACCTACACCTCATGTCCTCTTTATATACTAGAGGATTAGGGTTTACAAATCTCTACTGAGGACTAA
This sequence comes from Chrysanthemum makinoi, assembly GCA_910596185.1. Taxonomy (NCBI): domain Eukaryota; kingdom Viridiplantae; phylum Streptophyta; class Magnoliopsida; order Asterales; family Asteraceae; genus Chrysanthemum; species Chrysanthemum makinoi. Next base: position 250,519,327 of record OU343225.1, on the reverse strand, counting down.
TAAATAAAACTTTTTTTGCAAGCAAGTCCTTCCATCTTTTTGTAGGTTTCCTTTTTGTCGCATTAAGTCCCTCTTGTTTCATTCTTTTTGTCTTATCAACTCAAACGTATAATTCCCAACAATCTTCCCTCTTTGATAATGACAAAACCATTCTTGAATGAACTTCCTAGAAGAAGTAGAGAAATTGGATCGTGTATCTCACCATGAATGAAATAAGTATGTCTTCCTTTGTCTTCCCCTTAATCCATGTCATGCCACTCAAACATCTCTTCCCTTTTATTATTATCCAAATAGAGAACGTATGCAAATAATGATCTTGACCACCACGAACCAATATCATACTTCCAATCTAAGCCGTCCAATGTTTCAATTTCCTCCATGGAGAACACCAAAAATGCTTACTAAAATGAATCCAAAACAAGAGAAAACTCCAACTAGAAAGAGTAATAATGATCAACCGTAGTAAAAATCAAACACTTCTCCTTGATTGGTGCATGAACATCAAATGATTCTTCAAATCTGTAAGCTCCTTGTAATGATCACTTGTCAAGAAAACTAAGTATAACCAACTTGATGCTGAAGTAGAACACCCAAACTCTCGCGCCTTTTATGTCTTCTACTAACCACGTAACTATGAACTCATACCTGATGATATATGAGTAGACCTTGATCTCTTGATAAAATCATCTTCAATGAGACAAAGGCACTACAACTAACTCCTTTAAGTGATAGCAAACTCTAGTTGCTAGATTTACCAAGTCTTAGCCACAACATGAACGAACGAACAAATCCATGGCCAAGACACCAAAGATTGCTCGATGCATCACCTAGACATGCTTGATGACTAAAGGATAGGATAAGACATGGGATATACAAATGGTGTAAAATAAAAATCAAGTAGATAGTCTAAATATATAACCAAGTCATCACCACTTACCGTCCTACCAAAGTTAAGAAACCGGATCATGATATACTAGGTAGATGTGTCATTAGAGGACGCCATGATGGCACACTACATTTTTTTTAATCATAATTACCAATTCTAATCTTTACATGTGACCGAGGTGGCCTCCTCGATACTAAATCTATATAAAGCTCATAACATAGTGCTTATAACATCGCACTTTACAATAAACTGAAAAACATAACTAGTTTTTTTCGAATCATTTTTTTTTGTTATTTTCAACATAAACATAATAACTAAACATAACATCCCCCCACTTGAGATGAACAATGGGAATTTGGGGGGTCTTCAATGATCTTTAAGAATATGTCATCGACGAAAGCATGATTCCTGAACTTTTCCACTTGAACCTTGAACTTAGGCAAATGATGACTTCCCAATCACAAATAAAGACTACGTGGTAGGTAGGCTAAGTGTATAGGTGTATCGAAATAATATACTGGGTTAACAAATGAAAGGAATGGCTCAGATGGGTGTATCTATGGGTATCTTGCACTAAAGGAGAGTGCAACAAAAGGGTTTTATGGGGTCGAAGTCGAGGTGACTAATCGATAAACACACAATGGTAGGCTATTTGGGTGATAATCCTATAATACCGCCTTCTTAAACTAAAAAGTCCAAATACATCGAGCTAACTCAACATACCGTGATATGGTCTCGAAATGATGCAAAATCCAAGTTCTAAAGTTTACAAGCTACCGGCACACTCATAATTTGCTGAATTTGGGGTAAACTTTTTGAAATGGATAAGGCTAATCTCACCATATAATATCAAGGGTTATATGTGCTCGACTAAGGTCTAATCTAGTTAGGTTAATAAAAACATGTCAAAATTTTAAAAATGGCATAATTTTTTAAAATAAACTAGAAAAACGAGGGCAAATAAAGTTCAAGAGACAATTCTACTCCCGTCCCCCCACATGAATTGTACAAAGTCTCTTTTGTACTAAGTGTTAAATGAAGGTGAAGAGAAAAGTAGAATTAGAGCGAGAACTTCCCTGAAACTTGATCCAAAAAGAAAGAAGGCCTACAAAAAAGAGTCATGCCTTCGTATAAGCATCCACGAGCAAACTTCAATCCCTAAAATCATACTACCGACAAGCATAATTCTAAAAAGAAAAAAATGAAAAAAGAAAAACAAACCTAACTCACTTTCGTAGGAATCATGGTTGAATTTAGCGCATGCAACAAACCTTTTAAACCGCTTGGTGTCGCAAGTGGACGAGTGAAGTCTCATGAGAGTTACAGGGAACACACCCACAAAGTTCATTTAAAATACTAATACAAGGTTATTGTGTTTAAAATGAAAGAAGTGATGTGTGAGGATAGTTACGGCCAACTCTGAGGAGTTACACCATAACTAGGCAAACCCGCATACGATGTAGTAGTAGCTACGGCTAACCTCTCGAGATGGGATTACGCCGAATTGGTTGTGCATATGAAGTTCTCGCCGAAAAGGCCCGTTACTGGCGTAACCATGAGAATGAGTTACGCCTAACTCGGTCGATCAGCAAGCTGCAGCAAAGAACAACTTCTTCATTTCCCAAAAATTGTTAAAACACAAAACCCAAATGTAAATGGAAATAAAACAAATGAAAGGGATAACGGGTTGTCTCCGAAAGAACTTTTCTTTATTTACGAGTCTTTAAGTTAAACTCGAGCCTCTGGCTTTATGATGGCCTTTGGACTTGGCCAACTTCCTCCATATCCTTCATTAAGTTATGTCTGACCCAAGCGACATTTGTGGCAAAGGCGGAGGTATTCTTTAGTTTCATCTTCCGAATTTTGCAAAAATTTTCCTCCAGCCCCAAGTGGTATCTAGTAAACCTATTTTATGCACTAATAATGGGGGTGGCCTCTTATATGGAATCCCAAGAAGTTTGCACCTCCTTTGCTCATATGCTTCATCGTCCGTCAAGAAATTTCGCTTTCTTGCCACTACCTGAATCTAAAATCCCTTCTATGACATCGTCTTCAAACTCAGTGCCTTTAAACCATTCCTCGTCGAGAAAATCTTCTACCATGTTTGCATTCTTCCTTCTCCTTTCTTACCACTCTTTGGTATCTTCATTGTTATGTCATTAAGTTGTTAGGACTCTCGTTGTTCGGACTTTCTTTACTCATATATTCTTTCCAGATCTTTTCCTTTATCAACGTATCAACCTTTCCATATTTGATCTTGACCCAACTATCAAATCCCAAGTTGTCTAACCAAGGCAATTTTATTCTTTCTGTATTGTTGGTTGAGGTCTAAAAGAATTCTTCCTCCCCAACTCTCATTAGACTGCTTCCCCCGTTACAGTTATTGTCATAAGGGTTGCATGATTCCTAGAAGACTTCCTCAGGAGATTTTATCTTTTCACACCAATGACTTCGGGCTTCTTTGTCATTAGTGTTGCTTAAAGGATCTTCCACGCAGTAGATGTCATCATTACCCATTCCTTTTCTCATGATGATCCTCGTGAGTCAATCTTGAGCTTTTAAGAAGATTCGGGTTAATGTTGGCATTCCCAATTGTATCGTACCAATCATCAAATGTCAAATCTCCAAACTTGACATCATGTCTTTCAAGCTCGTGAGGGCAAGTCCATTCTTCTTCGCTTTGCTACCACCACCATTGCAATACTGCAGAAAGGGTCGCACGTAGGCCTTGCTCGTGGATTCGCCGTCGCTATGATTATCGAGTGCACCGTGAGTGATAGGCGGTTCCTCTTCTTCCTCGAATGAGAGTTTTTCCAATCTTTCTTCATCAATATATGCAGCCCACATGAATTTGTAATTCTTGACACTATCCTTATCGGTTCCTCCATCACAAATTTCATTCCTAGGGTCGCATGAAGCCCATAGATCATACCAGTCCCCCTTAGCTACGGGTATCTTCTTGCACCAGTGATATTTCCTTTTAGATGGGGACAGAGGGCATAAATTAATGTCGCGGAGACCATCCGTTAATTACCGTGTTCATGATTCGTCCACTTCGAGAAATCACCATGTGTATCCCGCCACGCCAGAATCGCGGATGTTTGGTTACGGCGTAACTCGCTTGAGTCATCTTTATAGATATCTTTCATAATCCAACGATCGCCGTTGTAACATAGTTACGCCGCAACTCTTCGCATTGTGCTACGCACTAACCACGCCGAATTTTTCACTAGAATCAATCTTCTGTGTGAGAATTAGCTTGTATCTTCGAAATATCATCAAAGAAAAATGACTTTACATTCCATTGTTGGTTTTGTTCCTTCCGGTTTAGTGTTATTCTTCCTTACCTTCTCACTAAGATTTTCCACCATGGTTTCAAGGTTTTTTAGGGTTGTTTCGTGATTGGAAAGACTTTTGTCGTTGTTTTCTGGAATTCTTTTAGCTATTCATCTTGTTCCTTTTGTCTTTGGGGTGAACTTTCCGTGAATTTGTTTATTGTCTCTTTAAGGTTGGGCTTTATTTCTCCATAAGGCCCACGATTGTAGTTTCCAAAGATCCTCCACTAAAACCATTACTATTATGATTATCTCTCAGAAACGGTCGATTTTCTTCATATTTAGCTTCTTCGATTATACTTTCATCGTTGTTGTGAGGACAATTCTTGGTGAAATATCCTCCCCACGCTCATAACCCACTTGGATAGCATGAACGGTTTCTCGGATTTTTAGCATATCTCGACTTAGATTTTCATTTTTTCTAGCGATGGCTGAAATTCCGCCAAAACTTTCGCTTTGTTTTCTTTTTTTTCCTACATCATGCCATTTTCGAATGATCAACCATTTTTGAATGGATTCAATTGCTAAAGTAGGAGTCATGTTCGATCGCCCTTGATAGTCCAAAGATCTGCCTTGTAGTTATGTTGATTCCTTTGTAGAAGATGTTGACTTTTTGCGGTTGTTCGGATCATGTGTAGGACATTTGTAAGGAGATTGTTGTATCTATCCCGTGCTTGATACAATGTTTCATCGTCTTCTTGCTTGAAATTATGGATTTCCAAGAGTTGGTTAGATATCTTTGACGGAGGACAATACCTCTAAATGAAGTGCTTCTTTAGTAGAGCCCAAGTATTCACTACCCCGCGGCAATCTTCGATCCATCTTCTTCCGGGTACCGAAGAGTCATTGGGAACACCCTAAGCATAACAAATCATGAGAACATCCGAATGTTGAAAAGGCTTGTGATGTATAAAATTTTCAACGTGCTCATACGATCTTCGCCCTTGTTTCTAAAAGAGTTAGCACGAAGGTCCTCATAAATTGGTCTTTAATTTCAAACGGACATCGACCAATTGTCGGTCTTACTAACCCCTAACCCTTGTTCTTCTCTTGTCAACGCCAAATATTCCTCGAGAGTGAAGTCATCAATGCTAACAACTTCCATGGTACCTAAACATGAAACAGATCGTGAGAATTTGAGAAAATTTGAAAATAAAACAAAAATGAAAGACTTAATAGCAATCCTAATATAATTCCTCCGGTGCCAAAAACTTGATGCGTGTTTTACGGACCACGCTTTTAATATTTATAATGTCTCGTTATACCTATGGTCTACCCTAATGCACTAACGCGCGGTACCCTATCGGTGTAGTGTAGTATTCGATAAAATCGAGGTCGTCTCAAGAGCTATGTGTGTGGATTAATACTAAGTCTAGGTGTAACATATTTTAAGATGGTTTTGATATCGAATTAACTAATTAACTACTAAAGCAAATAAAGGCAAAGATGTGATCAATAGAGGAGAGTGGTGCTAACCTAGTTACTCATCCTAGCGGTAATGCTTACGCCTAATTACTTCCATTACTTCGTGGGGTCAAAGTCGAGGACAACATTTGGTCATTGCCCTAACCTATCGAAAGAGCCACCACTAGAGAAGTCGTGTCCCCTCATAAGTCCAGTTGTTCCCGGTCCTAAGACAAGTCATTAAGTTCCGCTACATGCTAGACTTATAATAGTGAGTGCCCGGCGCTAGCATCTTAGACACTCACCCCCTAATTCTTAAGTTCATCCAAACGCGGTGATCGTTGGTCAAATCGAACAAGTAGAAAGGGTCGCCGGGTGGTCATATCTTACCCTTCCCATCTCAGTCTACTCACTTAGGGTCAGTTGGTCATATCTCCTAACTAACTAGCCTCTACCGCCATTCAAAACTACCAAAACAAGGGTAGCTACCAATAAACTATGCATGCACACACTTAGAAATAATTATACGAACTAATGTAAACACAAAAAAAACCAATTAAGGAATCATAACTAGGCCAGCACCAAGAGGTGCTTAGCCAGCCATATTAACCATACAAATCAATTCAATGTTTAATGTTACGAAATACATGAATCGAAGTAAAGAAAAGATAAAATGCTAATGCTTATCGTAGGGGAGTGATTTCTCCCTTGAGATAGCTCCGTGATGCTCTCTAGATCTCCTTTAACTTCTTCTCACGTCCTCTCGATTTTTGTGTCTGAAATGGGATGCTTTGAAATGCGGAAATCATGGGTATTTATAGGCCGTCTTGGTTATGGCGTAACTATTAAAAGAGTTACTACCGTAATCATCTAAATCTTCGTAAATTGCACTAGATCTGGCGGATTTGGTAACCTTAGAATGGGTTCTGGCAGTATCTTTCAAATCTTAGTTCGCCGTAGTTGATGCTAGAGTTATGGTGTAATTATTAGCGGTAGCGGAACCTCAATTGACCTAATAGTTCGTCATAATCTTTGGAAGAGTTACACGTAATCTTCGATAAGTTGGTTTTCGAGCCATGCTTTAGTTGTAGTATTAATGTGAAAAGAGATTCGTAGTAACTTCTTCAAAGTGGCATACTATGATAAATCTTCAATAAACTCTCCAATTATCGTCTCTTTGGCTCCAATAACTGTAATTTACACGAAGTGGAATATAATGAAAAACAAGCGTAAATCCATATAAATGATATAAATTACAAGCATTATCGGAGAAATTGACACTTATATTCGGATAATTTGATGTTATCATCCTACTTCCATCGGATGTATTGACCACAAGTATTCTGCTGGTGATTACTGATGACTTTAGCAGTTTTAATGGGTTTTCTTTTTAGTGCTGAGGATGAAACCTATCATATTATTAAGGATTTTATTTCCTTAATTGAAAACCAAGCGAATAAAGGTTAAGACCATAAGGTGTGACAATGGGACAGAGTTTAAAATTCTCAATTAATAAACTCACTGTAGTTCAAAGGGATTAAAAGGGACTACGGTAATGCAGAACTCCACAACAAAATGGGGTTCTGAAAGAAAGAATAAAACCCTTATAGGGCGGCACAAGATCTATGATGGTGATTCTAAGCTTCCTACCATGTTTTGGACGGGCAGTTTCTCTGCTTGTTATGTTTTGAACAAGGTTTTGATCACTAGTCCTCTCAACAGCTTATGGTATGGGAAAGTTCCCAACATCAGTCACCTTAAACCTTTTGGATGTCATGTAACCATCCTTAACACCAGTGATCATTTAGGTAAATTTGAAGGGAAGGCGATGAGGGTTTTATTGTTGGGTACTCTACACATAGTAAGGCTTACAGTGTTTACAATTTATCTGCTAAAAGGATAGAAGAGACACTCAATCTGAGATATCTTGAGGATAAACCTAACACTTAGGGTTCAAGTCATGAATGGTATTTTGACCTTGACTATCAGACTGAATCTTTAGGTTATACTCGTTTGAAAGCTAACCAATCTGCAGGTTCACTGGATTCTCCCTTTAACAATGCAGATGCTTGTCAAGATGATTGATTTGAGTGTGATGAAAAATCCATTGTTCCCTCCTTTCCTTAACCTCTTTTCAGTACTGACTTCATAGATGCTTCGATGTGGGTGAAATTTATGCAGAAGATCTTGCTTCAAAGCCGACAAGAACATGAGGCTAAGGAAGCTACTGACCAGCTTGGCTTTGAGTTTACAAAAGACATTGAGGAACTCCGGCGCAAGCTACTATTGCAGCCCGGGAATCGGATTCTGCGGTACTTCATTACTTCTGCTGAGTGCTACTACGGTTCCTCTGGTCTTAGTTCTGCGATTATGCATCACTTTCTCCGATGCATCAGCTCCTGTGATAAGTCCATTCCTTCTGCGACTCATTGGGTTTCAATGTTCCTCCTACAAGATATTCAAGCCCGACCGATCTTGGCACTCCCTCTCTTCAAGCTTTGAAATGGACAATGTTCATCATCACCCAATCTGCCATTTCACTCCTCCTCATATAATGATGACTTTTGTCCCTCATCAATAACCTTGCACCTTTGTTGATGTCAACCCTATTGCTACTACAAGAATCAACAACTTGCATCCTCAGTCCTTAATTCTTGGAGATCCCTCGCAACTATTGAGACAAGTCTTTGCGAAGAAGACAAAGTATGGTGAAAGTGCTTTTGTGAGCTATGTTCACCATCAGCAAAGAAACAATCACACAGATTATCAACACTGCCTCTTGCTTTTTCTATCTTAAGTTGAACCAAGTAGTGTTTCACAAGCTCTTAAAGATTCAGCATGGATAGAGGCTATCTGCGGGGAAATGCAACAGTTTCTAAATCAAAATGTGCGGAAGCTTGTGCCTTTGCCTATAGGAAAGACTGCAATTGGGACAAAATGGATTCTCAAGAACAAGAGGGATGCTAGAGGTATTGTGGTAAGAAATAAAGCTAGATTAGTTGCTCAAGGTCACAAGAAAGAGGAGGGAATTGATTATGATGAGGTATTTGCTCCAGTGGCAAGGATTGAAGCCATAAGACTATTTTTAGCTTTTGCATCATAAATGGGCTTCTTGGTATATCAAATGGATGTGAAGAGTGCCTTTCTCTATGGGGAGATTGAAGAGGAGGTCTATGTCACTCAACCCAAGGGATTTGTGGACCCTCAGAACCTAACCTATTCTACAAAGTAGTCAAAGCACTCTATGGTCTTCATCAAGCACCCAAGGCATGGTATAACAGATTATCTACCTTCCTGTTGAAGCATGGCTACAGAAGAGGTACTATTGAAAAGACACTATTCATCAAGAAGAATTCTAGGGATATAATACTTGTCCAGGAGTATGTGGATGACATTATCTTTGGTTCCACAAAGGAGGCTTGGTGTAGGGAATTTGAAGTATTGATGAAAGGTGAATTTGAGATGAGTGCTATGGGTGAGCTCACATTTTTCTTGGGCTTACAGGTCAAGCAAAAGTCTGATGGGATCTTTATCATCCAAGACAAATATTTTTTTTTGGGTAAAAGGGACAACAATCCCTGGTAAAATATATTACTCCAAAAAATCCATTAAGACAATGGAATGTGTTTGAAGTACCACATTAACCTCAAGCGAAAAAGCTTGAACACCCACTAAACTACTTGAGACATGCCCCAAGGAGCATTAAAACAAAAAACTACTATAACAATTGCTCCAATAAGAAAGAACCAGCTCACAGCGCATAAAGCCTTAAAACTATTACAATGCCACACAAAGCACCTATTGCGAACAGTAAACTTCCAAGACACCTTCACAACATGAACCTTCAAAATACTTTTCATGTTGTACCACATATAGCCTTATTATGAACAGGTTGCATAAGCGAATTAGGCAGTTGCCACAACTAAAGAAAACACTGGACATTAGATGACTTCTTAAAGGAACAAGATATCAACTTTAGCCTAACCGTATCCTTAATAAGCCCACTGTAACACCCCAACTTCGTGATCTTGCAGCAGAATTCAAACTGGGTGTTACTTCATGGCACAATCATAACAATAGAAAACGAACTCTAATGGAGTCGTTTTAAAAGATTTATCATTCGATTTATATAAATATCAGAGTTTACAAAAATAAGGTCCCAAATGGTTCCAAGTTTACAAAATACATTAAATGGGTTTTTCGAATGATAATAAAATTTATAGCCTTCTTGAATATCCGTGCTCCTCCGTGCCAACCTCCTACAATATGGACCTGAAATACAAGCTTAAAACTGTCAACACAAAGGTTGAGTGAATCCATAGGTTTATTGTTAAAAGTTGAACACATAATGTTTGTGTGGGTTACGTTTTTATACACCCATAATGTTGAAAACAAAACAGTTATTATTTCACTAAGCTCATGCAACCAAGGCGTTAACAATTTCCAAAATTAACTGGTGAAACTGTTGGTACCAGCCCTAATAGGTAAAATTGTCGTTTTACCTAATGCTACTCAAATATAGTGCGTTTGTTTGCCTACCCGGTCAACACAAACGGGATTCGTCAATCGGTGGACCTATTCACAATATTCGCTCCCACTCTCTCTAGTGATTAATGGTTCATGATTAGGGACTTAAGTTTGGCAAATACGGTAACTTAGTGAAAATAAAACAATCAAATAAGCATATAGTTTGAAAGAAATGTGTTAGGTTTAAAATAAAGCATGTATCTCCCCCAAGGGTTTGTAAAACAATTGAATGATAGAAAATGGGGCTATGAACTCACAATAGTGATCAGCAGCGGAGTGTAACGATATAATGTTTATCAACGGTAGAGTATGAAAAGATCACGATCTTTAACGATTACCTAAGAAAGCATAGTATTCGTGTTTTAGTATATTATACGATATAAGTGTACAAGTATATGTAGTTTGTTGGCTTATGATGTTGTGCATGAATCCTTGAGTTAAAGTATTCCTTAAATGTTGTTAGGATATCAAAATCAAGAGATCTTGAAGTAGTTTAACATGACATATGGTCATTTACTTATTTTGTCAAAGTCTAGTGAACAAGTTTTAAAAACAAGTTTCGGTCATTAGACTTATACTAGCCGTGCGGCTAAGTTATGGTTAAGCAATAATAATCAAGACCATATTAAGGATGTTTCTAAGTTAGACAACCTCAAGACAACAATATTGACTCAATCCTGGATTTATATTAGCCTCAAATGATCAATATATCACTTAAAGTTCTCACCAAGGTTGTTTTCTAGTCAACAACAGGTCAGCTTAGTTTTTTACCGTTTTTAGGTTTTTTCATTCACTTTCTGCTTATGCGCTCGTGAGTTTTTATAGAATAAGTCATTCTGAGCAAATTTCATGTTTTACACTTTTGCTGATTCGGACCAGAAATGGGTCAAAATCGTGATTTAAAATCGTATCAGTAAGCTTTTGTTCCAACACTATTTTCATCTAGTAAAACTTAACTAGGCATAACTTTTTAACCACAAGTCCTTTATAAGTGATTCAAAAGCTCAAGTCATATTTTTATATTCTCTAACAGCTTCTTAAGCTTAATTAAGTCTAAGGTCCAAAGTTTATTTATATTAATAATCTAATTACAAGTAGTTACTTATATTTCATTGCAGAAAGTTTGGCTGCACATTAAGTCCTACCAAAATGACCATAAGTTGAGTTCTACAACTTTTTTTGACATGCGGCTTTCTCCAAACTTTAAGTTTAGCTGTTGGCTACATTTCATAAAGTTGAGTCGACTTCCAGAAATGGACATAACCATGGGCTTTTCCCAAATAAAATCTGGTGTGCAGATTTTGACATGTTTTGCCATTTTAGCTCTCATTTACTCATCGGGAGGAGTTATGAGGTCCGCCACCCGGCGAAATGACCGTAAGACATAGTTATAAAAGCCTATCTTACTGAATTAAGCTCAAGGATTACTAATATGATCAGTTTAATCACTCTTTGGGACTGTTTCAGAATTCATTTTCATAGAATTGACCTAGGACTTGTTTTAGCTTATTTTATGGTCACAACCTCATGTACAACATCAATTAAGCCATATTACATACACTAATTATATCAAATTACATCAAATAATTATAGATATTATTACAATCATATTGAATGACAAGAAAATAAACTCAAATCTTACAAGGATTAGGATGACAAGTTACTAGTACAACAAGAACAATTCAACCCTTAACCCTTCTAATCTCTAATCCTTGTCTTGAATCTTCAAACCACTTGATTCAAACCCTTGTTAATCACCAAATAATCCCCTTTATATCAGCCCCTAACACCTTGAATAACTCTAAATCTAACCATGGAATCACTAAAACAACACTTGGACTATGTAGAGCTCACTTAGGCCTTCATCTTTCTTGTGTAACTTCTTGTGTGAATCAAAATGGGTGATGGTGATATAGGTTGAGGGATGAATGACCAAGAGGGGAGGGATGAGAGGTTTTTGGTTTATTTTGCATGTAAAAGAGTTCTGTAGGTGAATTTATCATCAAGTGGGAGACATAAGGTGATGTGTGTAAGAGTTGGTGGAATAGGAAGAGGCCATGTGGCCTTGTGGGAAGCCAATGCATGCCACCTCTCTTTTGAGGTGGTAGTGTGTTATTTTACCTAGTTTTTGGTTTATGAGGTGTAGTTTGGTCACGTTAATTACTAACGTTAAGCCCTTAAGTCACGAAACTTAAAATCAGGTAACGTAAAAAAGGAATACTTACAAAAATGTCTAAACTTATCAATATATTCTAACTAGGCATATTAAAAGTATGATAAGTCTAATAGGGTGCTTTTATGTTATTAAAACCTAATAACGTATGTTTGAGTATGCGTCTTACGTAAAAAGTAACATATCTACTTAAAAATGATAAAGTAGTAATAGTTCATATAAAGTATGATTATTGGTGAAAATAAAGTATTTTGAACATTTAGACTTATCGTAGTCTTGTGTTGATCACAAGGAAAATTACCAGTTACTACCGGTTATCGTATTTGCTTTTACGTTACGGTAAAAGTCAAATAGTCAAAAGTCAAAGTCAAAACTCAACTTTAAAAAGTCAAAGGGTAAAATAGTCATTTTACCTTATGAAATGTTATGGTTTGTTACAGTCTCTACCCCTTCAAGGAATTCCGTCTCGAAATTCAGGGTATGTTATCCGATGTTGAAGTGTATAAGAAAATGTGGAAGTGTCTAGGAAAATGTGGAAGTGTCTAGGAAAATGTGGGTGTATGCGTCGAATTTTAATCTTTGCGTTCTCAAGTTTTTGGTCATAGAATGTGATATGTACCATTCTAAGTTTTTGGTGGTGGCTTAAGGTAATAATCGAAAGGGTGCTGTTAAAATCTTATAGAGTCCAATATACCTCAAGTTTGGCTTTTCCCGATTCTTAAAACGAATCATGTCTTATTGTATTTGAGGCTTTCAACAAAACCTTAATTTCTAATATGGAGTTTTGGTAAATATTAACGCCTTACATCTATGAAATTTTTGTTTTAGGCGATAGTGTGCGGCGTGCAACCTAATTTGTGTTTGTATGGTTTCATTAGTTGTTTCGTGTGTGATCTCTGAACACCTTAGTCCAACAAATGGTTAACTGACACTTTCGTCAATATAGTGCCTTAAATGGAATAGTTTTGTTGTTGTTAGGGTAACTGTTGTTAATCAATGGTGTAAGATATTGTTGATGTGAAATGGTTTATAATGATGTGATAATTGTCGTTGTAGGAAAGTCTTGATAGTGGCAAGTGGTTGTCCAAACCACTTCCAAAATTGATCGTGTATTAGGTAGTTTTGAGATGAAGGCTATATCGTATAGTGTTTATTTCTACTAGTGTTTGAAAGAAACGTGATACTGTGAAGTTTTACATACTGACTTATAATGGGGTTCAGATAATGAAGTTATATGTTGATTATTAGGAGAGTGTAATGTTTGTTTATCATTATTCTTCGGTAGAGATGTCAAGTTTGCTTTAAAATCATAAGTGAATTTTAAAGGATTATGGCGGAATGTTGGGATATGAAAGTGCTGAAGACATGAAAGTACTGAAGATATGAAAGTACTGTAAGCTGCAAAGTACTGGGAAAAGTCAAAGAGTCAAAGTACTACTAAAGACAAAGTCAAAGTACTGCATCTAAAAGTCAAAGTACTGCAAGAACAAAAGAACTGTTATTCGTTTATGGAAAGTATTGTATTCTATGTTTAGATTACTTGTCGTACAAGGCTATCAATTGTAAACCGACTAGGATATACTTGAGCCTATAAAAGGACTCCTAGATTGGCATTAGATGTACGAGTCTATGAGTTTTAGAGTTTACGAATTCACAAGTTAATTAGTGTTTTAGAGAGAAGTTCGATTATCTTAGAGTTGTATTAGAGTATCTGCATAATAAGCAGATTTAGAGTTTATAATAAAGGTTATTCTTCTTAGCTTTGTTAAGTAAATTCCGCGTACTTGATAAAGATTACTCAGTGTTTCTTTGTTAATAACTTAGGATTTATCCGAGGTTATTAAACCTTAACAAGCTAGTTAAGATAGTTTGATTAAAGTATATCGATCCAACACGGAATGATATCCTTGAAACCTAAACAGGAGAGATTTGATGACTATCCCAAGATGGTAGTTAAGATTATTTCATAAATGAAAACTTTCAAGAATGAATTTAGGTAGTATAATTAAGTATTAAGATCTCACTGAGTGGTAAGATACTATCATGTCTCTAGATCGTTTTAATGAATTCTAGTGGTTTATCGAGTTTAAGTATGAAATTAACCTGAATATAACCCTTGTATATCTATTCTCAGTGTTTGAAAATTTTAAGTCGAACATAGTTAATCAGACTATGTTCCACTGTCCCTAGGTTAAATATAGGTGATTAGGCTACATTTAGCCGATGTTTGATAAATTTTCCAAATACCTAAATTAGGTATACTTGTGATATGTCCATAGCTTTTGAGAAATTGTCCACTAAGCAAAGGCGATATCAAACCATTCAGTTGCAAGTCCTGGCCATAAAAGACTTGTAACCTATGTTTTCACGTTCCATTGCATAGAAGATAGTATGGGTAGATACGTGTGGAAAGGAAATCTTAAGTAATTCTAAAATAGTCCATACTTGGCAAGGAGTACGAACTTTTAACAATGAAGGTTTCAAAAGGGAATTTTGATAAATATAGAGAAAGTTGCTGAACTTCAGCTTTTGTAGATCATGAATTAGTTTGTCCCTTAGAAATTCCATTTCTTGTATTTCCATTAGGGAAATTGATAGATTGTGACAGTTTTCATGTAAAACAATATCATATAAAGTTTAAAATATAATTTCTAGAGACTTTGTATAACTTACAATGTCTATGAAGTAAATTAGACCATTGTGTAGCTCACAATGTCTGAAAAGTAGTTGAGACCATTGTGCAACTCACAATGTCTGAGAAATAGTTAAGACCATTGTGTAACTCACAATGTCTAGGAAAGTAAATGAGACCACTGTTTCACTCACAGTGTCTGAGGATATAAGAGAGGCCACTTTAGGATTTACAATGTATGAGAATGTAATAGAGACTATTGTATAAGTTGCAATGTCTGGGAAGTAGGAAAGACCATTATAATCAGTTACAAAGTCTTGGAGGAAGTTTCGTAATCCTAAAATGCATGAGTAAATACATGATTTGGAAAAATAAGATTGTGTCGTAATGCCTTAGAATAGGCATACGCAGATATGTTTAGTACATCGTTTATATTGAAATTATGTCGAGTGTATATATCAATATACAAGTATGTTTGTATAGCTTAACTGCCTAAAAGTCACATAATCGTCTGGACGATGGAAGGCACGGAGAACGGAAGGCTATAAAATGTTTTTGTTTGTAAAAGTAGTTATAGTTTATGTCTCAATTTAGACTTGTTTCTCTATAATTAAAGCTCTAATACCAATCTGTAACACCCTCAATTTTGTGATACGCAGCGGAATTCAAACTGGGTGTTACTTCATGGCACAACAGTCATAACAATAGAAAACGAACTCTAATAGAGTCGTCTTAAAAGATTTATCATTCGATTTATATAAATATCAGAGTTTACAAAAATGAGGTCCCAAATGGTTCCAAGTTTACAAAATACATTAAATGGGTTTTTTGAATGATAATAAAATTTATAGCCTTCTTGAATATCCATGCTCCTCCGTGCCAACCTCCTACAATATGGACCTAAAATACATGCTTAAAACTGTCAACACAAAGGTTGAGTGAATCCATAGGTTTATAGTTAAAAGTTGAACACATATTGTTTGTGTGGGTTACGTTTTTATACACCCATAATGTTGAAAACAAAACAGTTATTATTTCACTAAACTCATGCAACCAAGGTGTTAACGTTTTCTAAAATTAATTGGTGAAACTATTGGTACCAGCCCTAATAGGTAAAATTGTTGTTTTACCTAATGCTACTCAAATATAGTGCGTTTGTTTGCCTACCCGGTCAACACAAACGGGATTCGTCAATCCCAGTAGACCTATTCAAAATATTCGCGCCCACTCTCTCTAGTGATTAATGGTTCATGATTAGGGACTTAATTTTGGCAAATGCGGTAACTTAGTAACAATAAAACAATCAGATAAGCATATAGTTTGAAAGCAATGTGTTAGGTTTAAAATAAAGCATGTATCTCCCCCAAAGGTTTATAAAATAATTGAATGATAGAAAATGGGGCTATGAACTCACAGTAGTGATTAGCAACAGAGTGTAACGGTATAATGTTTATCAACGGTAGAGTATGACAAGATCACGATCTTTAACAATTACATAAGAAAGCATAGTATTCGTGTTTTAGTATATTATACGATATAAGTGTACAAGTATATGTAGTTTGTTGGCTTATGATGTTGTACATGAATCCTTGAGTTAAAGTATTCCTTAAATGTTGTTAGGATATCAAAATCAAGAGATCATGAAGTAGTTTAACATGACATATGGTCATTTACTTATTTTGTCAAAGTCTAGTGAACAAGTTTTAAAAACAAGTTTCGGTCATTAGACTTATACTAGCCGTGCGGCTAAGTTATGGTTAACCAATAATAATCAAGACCATATTAAGGATGCGTCTAAGTTAGACAACCTCAAGAAAACAATATTGACTCAATCCTGGATTTATATTAGCCTCAAATGATCAATATATCACTTAAAGTTCTCACCAAGGTTGTTTTCTAGTCAACAACAGGTCAACTTAGTTTTTTTACCGTTTTTAGGTTTTTTCGTTCACTTTCTGCTTATGCGACCTTGAGTTTTTATAGAATAAGTCATTCTGAGCAAATTTCATGTTTTACACTTTTGCTGATTCGGACCAGAAATGGGTCAAAATCGTGATTTAAAATCGTATCAGTAAGCTTTTGTTCCGACACTATTTTCATCTAGTAAAAGTTAACTAGGCATAAATTTTTAACCCCAAGTCCTTTTTAAGTGATTCAAAAGCTCAAGTCATATTTTTATATTCTCTAACAGCTTCTTAAGCTTAATTAAGTCTAAGTTCCAAAGTTTATTTATATTAATAGTCTAATTGCAAGTATTTATTTATATTTTATTGCAGAAAGTTTGGCTGCACATTCAGTACTACCAAAATGACCATAAGTTGAGTTCTACAACTTTTTTTGACATGTGGCTTTCGCCAAACTTTAAGTTTAGGTCTTGGATACATTTCATAAAGTTGAGTCGACTTCCAGAAATGGACATAACCATGGGCTTTTCCCAAATGAAATCTGATGTGCAGATTTTGACATGTTTTTCCATTTTAGCTCTCATTTACTCATCGGGATGAGTTATGAGGTCCGCCACTCGGCGAAACGACCGTAATACATAGTTCAAAAAGACTATCTTACTGAATTAAGCTCAAGGTTTACTGATATGATCATTTTAATCAATCTTTTGGACTGTTTCAGAATTCATTTTCATAGAATTTACGTAGGACTTGTTTTAGCTTATTTTTATGGTCACAACCTCATGTACAACATCAATTAGGCCATATAACATACACTACTTATATCAAATTAAATCAAATAATTATAGATATTATTACAATCATATTGAATGACAAGAAAATAAACTCAAATCTTACAAGGATTAGGATGACAAGTTACTAGTACAACAAGAACAATTCAACCCTTAACCCTTCTAATCTCTAATCCTTGTCTTGAATCTTCAAACCACTTGATTCTAACCCTTGTTAATCACCAAATAATCCCCTTTATCTCAGCCCCTAGCACTTTGAATAACTCTAAATCTAACCATGGAATCACTAAAACAACACTTGGACTATGTAGAGCTCACTTAGGCCTTCATCTTTCTTGTGTAACTTCTTGTGTGAATAAAAATGGGTGATGGTGATATAGGTTGAGGGATGAACGACCAAGAGGGGAGGGATGAGAGGTTTTTGGTTGATTTTGCATGTAAAAGAGTTCTGTAGGTGAATTTATCATCAAGTGGAGACATAAGGTGATGTGTGTAAGAGTTGGTGGAATAGGAAGAGGCCATGTGGCCTTGTGGGAAGCCAATGAATGCCACCTCTCTTCTGAGGTGGTAGTGTGTGTTATTTTACCTATTTTTTGGTTTATGAGGTGTAGTTTGGTCACGGTAATTACTAACGTTAAGCCCTTAAGTCACGAAACTTAAAATCGGATAACGTAAAAATGGAATACTTACAAAAATGTCTAAACTTATCAATATATTCTAACTAGGCATATTAAAAGTATGATAAGTATAATAGGGTGCTTTTATGTTATTAAAACCTAATAACGTATGTTTGAGTATGCGTCTTACGTAAAAAGTAACATATCTACTTAAAAATGATAAAGTAGTAATAGTTCATATAAAGTATGATTATTGGTGAAAATAAAGTATTTTGAACATATAGACTTATCGTAGTCTTGTGTTGATCACAAGGAAAATTACCAGTTACTACCGGTTATCGTATTTGCTTTTACGTTACGGTAAAAGTCAAATAGTCAAAAGTCAAAGTCAAAGGGTAAAATAGTCATTTTACCTTATGAAAAGTTATGGTTTGTTACAGTCTCTACCCCTTCAAGGAATTCCGTCTCGGAATTCAGGGTATGTTATCCGATGTTGAAGTGTATTTGAAAATGTGGAAGTGTCTAGGAAAATGTGGAAGTGTCTAGGAAAATGTGGGTGTATGCGTCGAATTTTAATCTTTGCGTTCTCAAGTTTTTGGTCATAGAATGTGATATGTACCATTCTAAGTTTTTGGTGGTGGCTTAAGGTAATAATCGAAAGGGTGTTGTTAAAATCTTATAGAGTCCAATATACCTCAAGTTTGGCTTTTCCCGATTCTTAAAACGAATCATGTCTTATTGTATTTGAGGCTTTCAACAAAACCTTAATTTCTAATATGGAGTTTTGGTAAATATTAACGCCTTACATCTATGAAATTTTTGTTTTAGGCGATAGTGTGCGGCGTGCAACCTAATTTGTGTTTGTATGGTTTCATTAGTTGTTTCGTGTGTGATCTCTGAACACCTTAGTCCAACAAATGGTTAACTGATATTTTCATCAATATAGTTCCTTAAATGGAATAGTTTTGTTGTTGTTAGGGTAACTGTTGTTAATCAATGGTGTAAGATATTGTTGATGTGAAATGGTTTATAAAAATGTGATAATTGTCGTTGTAGGAAAGTCTTCATAGTGGCAAGTGGTTGTCCAAACCACTTCCAAAATTGATCGTGTATTAGGTAGTTTTGAGATGAAGGCTATATCGTATAGTGTTTATTTCTACTAGTGTTTGAAAGAAACGTGATACTGTGAAGTTTTACATACTGACTTATAATGGAGTTCAGATAATGAATTTATATGTTGATTATAAGGAGAGTGTAATGTATTTTTACCATTATTCTTCGGTAGAGATGTCAAGTTTGCTTTAAAATTATAAGTGAATTTTGAAGGATTATGGTGAATGATCTCCTTGAAACCTAAACAGGAGAGATTTGATGACTATCCCAAGATGGTAGTTAAGATTATTTCATAAATGAAAACTTTCAAGAATGAATTTAGGTAGTATAATTAAGTATTAAGATCTCACTGAGTGGTAAGATACTATCATGTCTCTAGATCATTTTAATGAATTCTAGTGGTTTATCGAGTTTAAGTAGGAAATTAACCTGAATATAACCCTTGTATATCTATTCTCAGTGTTTGAAAATTTTAAGTCGAACATAGTTAATCAGACTATGTTCCACTGTCCCTAGGTTAAATATAGGTGATTAGGCAATATTTAGCCGAGGTTCGATAAATTTTCAAAATACCTAAATTAGGTATACTTGTGATATGTCCATAGCTTTTGAGAAATTGTCCACTAGGCAAAGGCGATATCAAACCATTCAGTTGCAAGTCCTGGCCATAAAAGACTTGTAACCTATGTTTTCACATTCCTTTGCATAGAAGATAGTATGGGTAGATACGTGTGGAAAGGAAATCTTAAGTAATTCTAAAATAGTCCATACTTGGCCAGAAGTACGAACTTTTAACAATGAAGGTTTCAAAAGAGAATTTTGATAAATGTAGAGAAAGTTGCTGAACTTCAGCTTTTGTAGATGATGAATTAGTTTGTCCCTTAGAAATTCCATTTCTTGTATTTCCATTAGGGAAATTGATAGATTGTGACGGTTTTCATGTAAAACAATATCATATAAAGTTTATAAGATAATTTCTAGAGACTTTGTATAACTTACAATGTCTATGAAGTAAATTACACCATTGTGTAGCTCACAATGTCTGAAAAGTAGTTGAGACCATTGTGCAACTCACAATGTCTGAGAAATAGTTAAGACCATTGTGTAACTCACAATGTCTAGGAAAGTAAATGAGACCACTGTTTCACTCACAGTGTCTGAGGATATAAGAGAGGACACTTTAGGATTTACAATGTCTGAGAATGTAATAGAGACTATTGTATAAGTTGCAATGTCTGGGAAGTTGGAAAGACCATTGTAATCAGTTACAATGTCTTGGAGGAAGTTTCGTAATCCTAAAATGCATGAGTAAATACATGATTTGGAAAAATAAGATTGTGTCGTAATGCCTTAGAATAGGCATACGCAGTTATGTTTAGTACATCGTTTATGATTGAAATTATGTCGAGTGTATATATCAATATACTAGTATGTTTGTATAGCTTAACTGCCTAAAAGTCACATAATCGTCTGGAGGATGGAAGGCACGGAGAACGGAAGGCTATAAAATGTTTTTGTTTGGAAAAGTAGTTATAGTTTATGTCTCAATTTAGACTTGTTTCTCTATAATTAAGGCTTTAATACCAATCTGTAACACCCCAACTTCGTGATACGCAGCGGAATTCAAACTGGGTGTTACTTCATGGCACAACAGTCATAACAATAGAAAACAAACTCTAATTGAGTCGTTTTAAAAGATTTATCATTCGATTTATATATATATCAGAGTTTACAAAAATGAGGTCCCAAATGGTTCCAAGTTTACAAAATACATTAAATGGGTTTTCGAATGATAATAAAATTTATAACCTTCTTGAATATCCGTGCTCCTCCATGCCAACCTCCTACAATATGGACCTGAAATACATGCTTAAATTACGTTACTACGGTTATCGTATTTGCTTTTACGTTACGGTAAAAGTCAAATAGTCAAAAGTCAAAGTCAAAAGTCAACTTTAAAAGTCAAAGGGTAAAATAGTCATTTTACCTTATGAAAAGTTATGGTTTGTTACAGTCTCTACCCCTTCAAGGAATTCCATCTCGGAATTCAGGGTATGTTATCCGATGTTGAAGTGTATAAGAAAATGTGGTAGTGTCTAGGAAAATGTGGAAGTGTCTAGGAAAATGTAGGTGTATGCGTCGAATTTTAATCTTTGCGTTCTCAAGTTTTTGGTCATAGAATGTGATATGTACCATTCTAAGTTTTTGGTGGTGGCTTAAGTTAATAATTTAAAGGGTGTTGTTAAAATCTTATAGACTCCAATATACCTCAAGTTTGGCTTTTCCCGATTCTTAAAACGAATCATGTCTTATTGTATTTGAGGCTTCCAACAAAACCTTAATTTCTAATATGGAGTTTTGGTAAATATTAATGCCTTAAATCTATGAAATTTTTGTTTTAGACGATAGTGTGCGGCATGCAACCTAATTTGTGTTTGTATGGTTTCATTAGTTGTTTCGTGTGTGATCTCTGAACACCTTAGTCCAACAAATGGTTAACTGATATTTTCATCAATATAGTTCCTTAAATGGAATAGTTTTGTTGTTGTTAGGGTATCTGTTGTTAATCAATGGTGTAAGATATTGTTGATGTGAAATGGTTTATAAAAATGTGATAATTGTCGTTGTAGGAAAGTCTTCATAGTGGCAAGTGGTTGTCCAAACCACTTCCAAAATTGATCGTGTATTCGGTAGTTTTGAGATGAAGGCTATATCGTATAGTGTTTATTTCTACTAGTGTTTGAAAGAAACGTGATACTGTGAAGTTTTACATACTGACTTATAATGGAGTTCAGATAATGAATTTATATGTTGATTATAAGGAGAGTGTAATGTATTTTTACCATTATTCTTCGGTAGAGATGTCAAGTTTGCTTTAAAATTATAAGTGAATTTTGAAGGATTATGGCGGAATGATCTCCTTGAAACCTAAACAGGAGAGATTTGATGACTATCCCAAGATGGTAGTTAAGATTATTTCATAAATGAAAACTTTCAAGAATGAATTTAGGTAGTATAATTAAGTATTAAGATCTCACTGAGTGGTAAGATACTATCATGTCTCTAGATCATTTTAATGAATTCTAGTGGTTTATCGAGTTTAAGTAGGAAATTAACCTGAATATAACCCTTGTATATCTATTCTCAGTGTTTGAAAATTTTAAGTCGAACATAGTTAATCAGACTATGTTCCACTGTCCCTAGGTTAAATATAGGTGATTAGGCAATATTTAGCCGAGGTTCGATAAATTTTCCAAATACCTAAATTAGGTATACTTGTGATATGTCCATAGCTTTTGAGAAATTGTCCACTAGGCAAAGGCGATATCAAACCATTCAGTTGCAAGTCCTGGCCATAAAAGACTTGTAACCTATGTTTTCACATTCCTTTGCATAGAAGATAGTATGGGTAGATACGTGTGGAAAGGAAATCTTAAGTAATTCTAAAATAGTCCATACTTGGCCAGGAGTACGAACTTTTAACAATGAAGGTTTCAAAAGAGAATTTTGATAAATGTAGAGAAGGTTGCTGAACTTCAGCTTTTGTAGATGATGAATTAGTTTGTCCCTTAGAAATTCCATTTCTTGTATTTCCATTAGGGAAATTGATAGATTGTGACGGTTTTCATGTAAAACAATATCATATAAAGTTTATAAGATAATTTCTAGAGACTTTGTATAACTTACAATGTCTATGAAGTAAATTACACCATTGTGTAGCTCACAATGTCTGAAAAGTAGTTGAGACCATTGTGCAACTCACAATGTCTGAGAAATAGTTAAGACCATTGTGTAACTCACAATGTCTAGGAAAGTAAATGAGACCACTATTTCACTCACATTGTTAGAGGATATAAGAGAGGACACTTTAGGATTTACAATGTCTGAGAATGTAATAGAGACTATTGTATAAGTTGCAATGTCTGGGAAGTTGGAAAGACCATTGTAATCAGTTACAATGTCTTGGAGGAAGTTTCGTAATCCTAAAATGCATGAGTAAATACATGATTTGGAAAAATAAGATTGTGTCGTAATGCCTTAGAATAGGCATACGCAGATATGTTTAGTACATCGTTTATGATTGAAATTATGTCGAGTGTATATATCAATATACTAGTATGTTTGTATAGCTTAACTGCCTAAAAGTCACATAATCGTCTGGAGGATGGAAGGCACGGAGAACGGAAGGCTATAAAATGTTTTGTTTGTAAAAGTAGTTATAGTTTATGTCTCAATTTAGACTTGTTTCTCTATAATTAAGGCTCTAATACCAATCTGTAACACCCCCAACTTCGTGATACGCAGCGGAATTCAAACTGGGTGTTACTTCATGGCACAACAGTCATAACAATAGAAAACAAACTCTAATTGAGTCGTTTTAAAAGATTTATCATTCGATTTATATATATATCAGAGTTTACAAAAATGAGGTCCCAAATGGTTCCAAGTTTACAAAATACATTAAATGGGTTTTTCGAATGATAATAAAATTTATAACCTTCTTGAATATCCGTGCTCCTCCGTGCCAACCTCCTACAATATGGACCTGAAATACATGCTTAAATTACCAGTTACTACCAGTTATCGTATTTGCTTTTACGTTACGGTAAAAGTCAAATAGTCAAAAGTCAAAGTCAAAAGTCAACTTTAAAAAGTCAAAGGGTAAAATAGTCATTTTACCTTATGAAAAGTTATGGTTTGTTACAGTCTCTACCCCTTCAAGGAATTCCGTCTCGGAATTCAGGGTATGTTATCCGATGTTGAAGTGTATAAGAAAATGTGGTAGTGTCTAGGAAAATGTGGAAGTGTCTAGGAAAATGTGGGTGTATGCGTCGAATTTTAATCTTTGCGTTCTCAAGTTTTTGGTCATAGAATGTGATATGTACCATTCTAAGTTTTTGGTGGTGGCTTAAGTTAATAATTTAAAGGGTGTTGTTAAAATCTTATAGACTCCAATATACCTCAAGTTTGGCTTTTCCCGATTCTTAAAACGAATCATGTCTTATTGTATTTGAGGCTTCCAACAAAACCTTAATTTCTAATATGGAGTTTTGGTAAATATTAATGCCTTAAATCTATGAAATTTTTGTTTTAGACGATAATGTGCGGCATGCAACCTAATTTGTGTTTGTATGGTTTCATTAGTTGTTTCGTGTGTGATCTCTGAACACCTTAGTCCAACAAATGGTTAACTGATATTTTCATCAATATAGTTCCTTAAATGGAATAGTTTTGTTGTTGTTAGGGTAACTGTTTTTAATCAATGGTGTAAGATATTGTTGATGTGAAATGGTTTATGAAAATGTGATAATTGTCGTTGTAGGAAAGTCTTCATAGTGGCAAGTGGTTGTCCAAACCACTTCCAAAATTGATCGTGTATTCGGTAGTTTTGAGATGAAGGCTATATCGTATAGTGTTTATTTCTACTAGTGTTTGAAAGAAACGTGATCTTGTGAAGTTTTACATACTGACTTATAATGGAGTTCAGATAATGAATTTATATGTTGATTATAAGGAGAGTGTAATGTATTTTTACCATTATTCTTCGGTAGAGATGTCAAGTTTGCTTTAAAATTATAAGTGAATTTTGAAGGATTATGGCGGAATGATCTCCTTGAAACCTAAACAGGAGAGATTTGATGACTATCCCAAGATGGTAGTTAAGATTATTTCATAAATGAAAACTTTCAAGAATGAATTTAGGTAGTATAATTAAGTATTAAGATCTCACTGAGTGGTAAGATACTATCATGTCTCTAGATCATTTTAATGAATTCTAGTGGTTTATCGAGTTTAAGTAGGAAATTAACCTGAATATAACCCTTGTATATCTATTCTCAGTGTTTGAAAATTTTAAGTCGAACATAGTTAATCAGACTATGTTCCACTGTCCCTAGGTTAAATATAGGTGATTAGGCAATATTTAGCCGAGGTTCGATAAATTTTCCAAATACCTAAATTAGGTATACTTGTGATATGTCCATAGCTTTTGAGAAATTGTCCACTAGGCAAAGGCGATATCAAACCATTCAGTTGCAAGTCCTGGCCATAAAAGACTTGTAACCTATGTTTTCACATTCCTTTGCATAGAAGATAGTATGGGTAGATACGTGTGGAAAGGAAATCTTAAGTAATTCTAAAATAGTCCATACTTGGCCAGGAGTACGAACTTTTAACAATGAAGGTTTCAAAAGAGAATTTTGATAAATGTAGAGAAAGTTCTTTGAACTTCACTTTTGTAGATGATGAATTAGTTTGTCCCTTAGAAATTCCATTTCTTGTATTTCCATTAGGGAAATTGATAGATTGTGACGGTTTTCATGTAAAACAATATCATATAAAGTTTATAAGATAATTTCTAGAGACTTTGTATAACTTACAATGTCTATGAAGTAAATTACACCATTGTGTAGCTCACAATGTCTGAAAAGTAGTTGAGACCATTGTGCAACTCACAATGTCTGAGAATAGTTAAGACCATTGTGTAACTCACAATGTCTAGGAAAGTAAATGAGACCACTGTTTCACTCACAGTGTCTGAGGATATAAGAGAGGACACTTTAGGATTTACAATGTCTGAGAATGTAATAGAGACTATTGTATAAGTTGCAATGTCTGGGAAGTTGGAAAGACCATTGTAATCAGTTACAATGTCTTGGAGGAAGTTTCGTAATCCTAAAATGCATGAGTAAATACATGATTTGGAAAAATAAGATTGTGTCGTAATGCCTTAGAATAGGCATACGCAGTTATGTTTAGTACATCGTTTATGATTGAAATTATGTCGAGTGTATATATCAATATACTAGTATGTTTGTATAGCTTAACTGCCTAAAAGTCACATAATCGTCTGGAGGATGGAAGGCACGGAGAACGGAAGGCTATAAAATGTTTTTGTTTGGAAAAGTAGCTATAGTTTATGTCTCAATTTAGACTTGTTTCTCTATAATTAAGGCTCTAATACCAATCTGTAACACCCCCAACTTCGTGATACGCAGCGGAATTCAAACTGGGTGTTACTTCATGGCACAACAGTCATAACAATAGAAAACAAACTCTAATTGAGTCGTTTTAAAAGATTTATCATTCGATTTATATATATATCAGAGTTTACAAAAATGAGGTCCCAAATGGTTCCAAGTTTACAAAATACATTAAATGGGTTTTTCGAATGATAATAAAATTTATAACCTTCTTGAATATCCGTGCTCCTCCGTGCCAACCTCCTACAATATGGACCTGAAATACATGCTTAAATTACCAGTTACTACCGGTTATCGTATTTGCTTTTACGTTACGGTAAAAGTCAAATAGTCAAAAGTCAAAGTCAAAAGTCAACTTTAAAAAGTCAAAGGGTAAAATAGTCATTTTACCTTATGAAAAGTTATGGTTTGTTACAGTCTCTACCCCTTCAAGGAATTCCGTCTCGGAATTCAGGGTATGTTATCCGATGTTGAAGTGTATAAGAAAATGTGGTAGTGTCTAGGAAAATGTGGAAGTGT
This sequence comes from Chrysanthemum makinoi, assembly GCA_910596185.1. Taxonomy (NCBI): domain Eukaryota; kingdom Viridiplantae; phylum Streptophyta; class Magnoliopsida; order Asterales; family Asteraceae; genus Chrysanthemum; species Chrysanthemum makinoi. The sequence continues at coordinate 250,492,443 of OU343225.1, read as the reverse complement.
CTAGGAAAATGTGGGTGTATGCGTCGAATTTTAATCTTTGCGTTCTCAAGTTTTTGGTCATAGAATGTGATATGTACCATTCTAAGTTTTTGGTGGTGGCTTAAGTTAATAATTTAAAGGGTGTTGTTAAAATCTTATAGACTCCAATATACCTCAAGTTTGGCTTTTCCCGATTCTTAAAACGAATCATGTCTTATTGTATTTGAGGCTTCCAACAAAACCTTAATTTCTAATATGGAGTTTTGGTAAATATTAATGCCTTAAATCTATGAAATTTTTGTTTTAGACGATAGTGTGCGGCATGCAACCTAATTTGTGTTTGTATGGTTTCATTAGTTGTTTCGTGTGTGATCTCTGAACACCTTAGTCCAACAAATGGTTAACTGATATTTTCATCAATATAGTTCCTTAAATGGAATAGTTTTGTTGTTGTTAGGGTAACTGTTGTTAATCAATGGTGTAAGATATTGTTGATGTGAAATGGTTTATAAAAATGTGATAATTGTCGTTGTAGGAAAGTCTTCATAGTGGCAAGTGGTTGTCCAAACCACTTCCAAAATTGATCGTGTATTCGGTAGTTTTGAGATGAAGGCTATATCGTATAGTGTTTATTTCTACTAGTGTTTGAAAGAAACGTGATACTGTGAAGTTTTACATACTGACTTATAATGGAGTTCAGATAATGAATTTATATGTTGATTATAAGGAGAGTGTAATGTATTTTTACCATTATTCTTCGGTAGAGATGTCAAGTTTGCTTTAAAATTATAAGTGAATTTTGAAGGATTATGGCGGAATGATCTCCTTGAAACCTAAACAGGAGAGATTTGATGACTATCCCAAGATGGCAGTTAAGATTATTTCATAAATGAAAACTTTCAAGAATGAATTTAGGTAGTATAATTAAGTATTAAGATCTCACTGAGTGGTAAGATACTATCATGTCTCTAGATCATTTTAATGAATTCTATTGGTTTATCGAGTTTAAGTAGGAAATTAACCTGAATATAACCCTTGTATATCTATTCTCAGTGTTTGAAAATTTTAAGTCGAACATAGTTAATCAGACTATGTTCCACTGTCCCTAGGTTAAATATAGGTGATTAGGCAATATTTAGCCGAGGTTCGATAAATTTTCCAAATACCTAAATTAGGTATACTTGTGATATGTCCATAGCTTTTGAGAAATTGTCCACTAGGCAAAGGCGATATCAAACCATTCAGTTGCAAGTCCTGGCATAAAAGACTTGTAACCTATGTTTTCACATTCCTTTGCATAGAAGATAGTATGGGTAGATACGTGTGGAAAGGAAATCTTAAGTAATTCTAAAATAGTCCATACTTGGCCAGGAGTACGAACTTTTAACAATGAAGGTTTCAAAAGAGAATTTTGATAAATGTAGAGAAAGTTGCTGAACTTCAGCTTTTGTAGATGATGAATTAGTTTGTCCCTTAGAAATTCCATTTCTTGTATTTCCATTAGGGAAATTGATAGATTGTGACGGTTTTCATGTAAAACAATATCATATAAAGTTTATAAGATAATTTCTAGAGACTTTGTATAACTTACAATGTCTATGAAGTAAATTACACCATTGTGTAGCTCACAATGTCTGAAAAGTAGTTGAGACCATTGTGCAACTCACAATGTCTGAGAAATAGTTAAGACCATTGTGTAACTCACAATGTCTAGGAAAGTAAATGAGACCACTGTTTCACTCACAGTGTCTGAGGATATAAGAGAGGACACTTTAGGATTTACAATGTCTGAGAATGTAATAGAGACTATTGTATAAGTTGCAATGTCTGGGAAGTTGGAAAGACCATTGTAATCAGTTACAATGTCTTGGAGGAAGTTTCGTAATCCTAAAATGCATGAGTAAATACATGATTTGGAAAAATAAGATTGTGTCGTAATGCCTTAGAATAGGCATACGCAGTTATGTTTAGTACATCGTTTATGATTGAAATTATGTCGAGTGTATATATCAATATACTAGTATGTTTGTATAGCTTAACTGCCTAAAAGTCACATAATCGTCTGGAGGATGGAAGGCACGGAGAACGGAAGGCTATAAAATGTTTTTGTTTGGAAAAGTAGTTATAGTTTATGTCTCAATTTAGACTTGTTTCTCTATAATTAAGGCTCTAATACCAATCTGTAACACCCCCAACTTCGTGATACGCAGCGGAATTCAAACTGGGTGTTACTTCATGGCACAACAGTCATAACAATAGAAAACAAACTCTAATTGAGTCGTTTTAAAAGATTTATCATTCGATTTATATATATATCAGAGTTTACAAAAATGAGGTCCCAAATGGTTCCAAGTTTACAAAATACATTAAATGGGTTTTTCGAATGATAATAAAATTTATAACCTTCTTGAATATCCGTGCTCCTCCGTGCCAACCTCCTACAATATTGACCTGAAATACATGCTTAAAACTGTCAACACAAAGGTTGAGTGAATCCATAGGTTTATTTTTAAAAGTTGAACACATATTGTTTGTGTGGGTTACGTTTTTATACACCCATAATGTTGAAAACAAAACAGTTATTATTTCACTAAGCTCATGCAACCAAGGTGTTAACGTTTTCCAAAATTAATTGGTGAAACTATTGGTACCAGCCCTAATAGGTAAAATTGTCGTTTTACCTAATGCTACTCAAATATAGTGCGTTTGTTTGCCTACCCGGTCAACACAAACGGGATTCGTCAATCCCAGTAGACCTATTCACAATGTTCGCGCCCACTCTCTCTAGTGATTAACGGTTTATGATTAGGGACTTAATTTTGGCAAATGCGGTAACTTAGTGACAATAAAACAATCAGATAAGCATATAGTTTGAAAGCAATGTGTTAGGTTTAAAATAAAGCATGTATCTCCCCTAAGGGTTTATAAAACAATTGAATGATAGAAAATGGGGCTATGAACTCACAGTAGTGATCAACAGCGGAGTGTAACGATATAATGTTTATCAACGGTAGAGTATGACAAGATCACGATCTTTAACGATTACCTAAGAAAGCATAGTATTCGTGTTTTAGTATATTATACGGTATAAGTGTACAAGTATATGTAGTTTGTTGGCTTATGATGTTGTACATGAATCTTTGAGTTAAAGTATTCCTTAAATGTTGTTAGGATATAAAAATCAAGAGATCGTAAAGTAGTTTAACATGACATATGGTCATTTACTTAGTTTGTCAAAGTGTAGTGAACAAGTTTTAAAAACAAGTTTCGGTCATTAGACTTATACTAGCCGTGCGGCTAAGTTATGGTTAAGCAATAATAATCAAGACCATATTAAGGATGTGTCTAAGTTAGACAACCTCAAGACAACAATCTTGACTCAATCTTGGCTTTATATTAGCCTCAAATGATTAATATATCACGTAAAGTTCTCACCAAGGTTGTCTTCTAGTCAACAATAAGTCAGCTTAGTTTTTTGGTTTTTTAGGTTTTGTCGTTCACTTTTCGCTTATGTGCTCCTATGTTTTTATAGAAAAATTCATTCAGAGCAAATTTCGTGTTTTACACTTTTTCTTGATTCGGACCAAAAAAGGGTCAAAATCGTGATTTAAAATCGTATCAGCAAGCTTTTGTTCCAACACTATATTTTCATCTAGTAAAACTTAACTAGGCATTACTTTTTAACCACAAGTCCTTTTTAAGTGATTCAAAAGCTCAAGTTTATATTTTTATATTCTCTAATAGCTTCTTAAGCTTAATTAAGTCTAAGGTCCAAAGTTATTTATATCAATAGTCTAATTACAAGTATTTACTTATATTTCATTGCAGAAAGTTTGGCTACACATTCAGTCCTACCAAAATGACCATAAGTTGAGTTCTACAACCTTTTTTGACATGCGGATTTCACCAAACTTTAAGTTTAGGTCTTGGCTACATTTCATAAAGTTGAGTCGACTTCCAGAAATGGACATAACCATGGGCTTTTCCCAAATGAAATCTGATGTGCAGATTTGGACATGTTTTTCCATTTTAGCTCTCATTTACTCATCGGGATGAGTTATGAGGTCCGCCACCCGGCGAAACGACCGTAATACATAGTTCAAAAAGACTATCTTACTGAATTAAGCTCAAGGTTTACTGATATGATCATTTTAATCAATCTTTGGGACTGTTTCAGAATTCATTTTCATAGAATTTACGTAGGACTTGTTTTAGCTTATTTTTATGGTCACAACCTCATGTACAACATCAATTAGGCCATATAACATACACTACTTATATCAAATTAAATCAAATAATTATAGATATTATTACAATCATATTGAATGACAAGAAAATAAACTCAAATCTTACAAGGATTAGGATGACAAGTTACTAGTACAACAAGAACAATTCAACCCTTAACCCTTCTAATCTCTAATCCTTGTCTTGAATCTTCAAACCACTTGATTCTAACCCTTGTTAATCACCAAATAATCCCCTTTATCTCAGCCCCTAATACCTTGAATAACTCCAAATCTAACCATGGAATCACTAAAACAACACTTGGACTATGTAGAGCTCACTTACGCCTTCATCTTTCTTGTGTAACTTATAGTGTGAATCAAAATGGGTGATGGTGATATAGGTTGAGGGATGAACGACCTAGAGGGGTGGGATGAGAGGTTTTTGGTTGATTTTGCATGTTAAAGAGATGTGTAGGTGAATTTATCATCAAGTGGGAGACATAAGGTGATGTGTGTAAGAGTTGGTGGAATAGGAAGAGGCCATGTGGCCTTGTGGGAAGCCAATGCATGCCACCTCTATTTTGAGGTGGTAGTGTGTGTTATTTTACCTAGTTTTTGGTTTATGAGGTGTAGTTTGGTCCCGGTAATTACTAACGTTAAGTCCTTAAGTCACGAAACTTAAAATCGGGTAACGTAAAAATGGAATACTTACAAAAATGTCTAAACTTATCAATATATTCTAACTAGGCATATTAAAAGTATGATAAGTCTAATAGGGTGCTTTTATGTTGTTTAAACCTAATAACGTAGGTTTGAGTATGCGTCTTACGTAAAAAGTAACATATCTACTTAAAAATGATAAAGTAGTAATAGTTCATATAAATTATGATTATTGGTGAAAATAAAGTATTTTGAACATATAGACTTATCGTAGTCTTGTATTGATTACAAGGAAAATTACCAGTTACTACCGGTTATCGTATTTGCTTTTATGTTACGGTAAAAGTCAAATAGACATAAGTCAAAGTCAAAAGTCAACTTTAAAAAGCCAAAGGGTAAAATAGTTATTTTACCTTATGAAAAATTATGGTTTGTTACACCCACAAATCTGATCTTGAATTCTCAGAGTCTTCTTAGAAAGCCTATTATTGTGTTCTTGCCATAAAAAATAACAAGAAGCCGCAAAAACAAGTTTAAGAGTAACACTTCTAGCTGATTTCCTATGCGCTAATGGAATAATGAAATCCACAATAGATTTAAGGGCTGAAGGAATACCAGTAATACTTGTAAGACTCTTCTCACATTCCCACACCTGAAACGAGAAATGACACTCGAAAAATAGATGCTCATGGGTATCCCTCTGTAAATTACACAAAGGGCATTGTAATGAGTTTAAATCAACATCCCAATGCCTTAATGTATTTTGAGTTTTAAGCTTCCGTTTAATAACCAACCATAAATGAATAGCGTGGAGAGGAATCTGATGATTGAACCGAACAACATTAAACCAATCTATCTCATTGTTCCTTGGACAAATGCACTCCACACAGCAGCTACAGAATAACCAACCTCCATATTCTGACGATTTAACCAAGTAGAACAATCAGCTGCACTCGTCAAATTAGGAACCACTATATTAGCTAGAGGAGGGTATTTAACAAGCCAATCAGTAGGCCAAACCCACGAACCAGCCAAAATAATATCCGACACTCAAGCATCACGATCCAAACCAGCTCTATATATGTCTCTATTCGATATCAGATTAGAGAGAGGGCTCGCAGCGGACCAATTATCAAACCAAGCAAAAGTATTTTTTCCATCCCCAATTCGAGACCAAAAGAAAGGACGAACCAATGACCGCACTTTCAAAATCTTTCTCCACCCCTAAGACATATTACCACGAAGCGGGATATCCCAAAAAGCTCTCCCTTTCAGTTTATATAAATGAACCCATTTCACCCATAAAGATTCTTTATTCGTGATAATACTCCAAATACTAGAAGAGATTAACGCCTTATTGAACACTTCCAACCTTCGAATACGCAAGCCTCCTTCTTTTTCGGGCAAACAAACAACTTCCCACGCGATCTTAGCTTTACCTCTTTTCATCTCGACTTGGCACCATAAGAACCATCTTATAACTTGCTCCAAGTCATGCATAAGTAGTGAAGAATGAAAACCGCGCCCAATACACATGCATCGAACCAAGCATTGAGCGAATAAGTTGAGTTCTACCCAAAAAGAAAGGACTTTGTTTTTCCAATCATTGATCCTTTTTTTAATCCTTTCCATAAGTTTCGAACAATCATGTTACACAAGCCGAGAAGGAACTAAAGGAACACCTAAGTGTTTAACTGGAAGCGTACCTTCTTCAAATGGGAGAATACTAAGGATTCTGATCTTGACATAACTCAACACATTACAGAATTAGGCCGTACTTTTAGGTAAGCTTGGAGTTAAACCCGAAACATTTTTGAATTCTTCCAAAGAATCCATAATCACACGGGATGAATTTTCATCCCCATGAGCAAATAAAAACTAATCATCGGCGAAACAAAGGTTTATAATATTAATCTTAGAACAATATCGATGATAGCTAAACCTATTCGACTCACGAGCCCTACGATTCAACATTAGCGACAACACTTCCATTACTAAAGTAAATAAATAAGGAGAAATTGGATCACCTTGTCGTAAGCCTCTCATACCTTTAAAGAAATCATGAGAGAATCCATTAATGCTAAGAGAGAACGATGTGGTCGTGACACATTCCATAATGCATCCTATCATTCGATGATGGAAACCAAAACCCGTAAGAATATCCTTTTTCGAACAACCAATCCATTGTATCATACGCTTTTTGAATATCTACCTTGAAAGCACAACGAGCAGGACCCCTATCCAAGTGGTAATTATGCATAAGCTCCTGAGTTAACAAGATGCTATCCGCAATACGTCTTCCTGGAACAAAAGCATATTGGTTAAGACTAATCAGCTCAGACAAGCTTTCCTTCATACGGTTAGCAAGAATATTGCTAATACATTTGTACAAAGTATTACAACAAGAAATAGGGCGATAATCATTAATTCTAACGGGAGACTTAACCTTTGGAATTAATGCTATGATCGTATGATTAAGCTCCTTTAGAAGAATACCATTAGTGAAAAATTCCTTAATTGCCTTACACACATCCACCCCAATAATATCCCAAACATCCTTAAAGAACGTAGCAGAAAAACCATCAGGGCCCGGGGATTTATTATCGCCCATAGATAACATAGTATCTTTAATCTCTTTATCAGAGACTTCACGAATCATACTATTTGCACCTTCCATGGACAGCCTATTACAAAAAATATCATTAGAATGAAAGACAGTAGTAGTACCCAGCTGACCAAGGAACTGGGTATAATGATCTATAAATGCTAATGGCACCTTGTCCCCATCAATTGTAGCACCATTATTGTCCACAATACTATCAGTTCTATTCCTAGCTGTTTGACTTTTAACAACTTTGTGAAAGTATGCCGTATTCGCATCCCCAAGTTTAAGCCAATCAATCTTCGCTTTTTGAGCAAGAAGTCTTTCCTCCATAAGAATAGCATCTTGGTACGCATGAAGATAAGCAGCCTCCTCCTCACGTAACTCCATATTAGACGATTCAGAATCCAAAACTTTTTGCGCTTCATCAAGCTCATGTCTAAGCTTCTTCACATTCTCATGTATGTTCCCTTGATCGAAGAACAGTTCTGAAGAGGCTTTTTAAGCAATTTAAGATGTTTAACCACTTTAAACATCTAGAACCCACTAATAGTCTGCTGCCATACATTAGAAACCACTTCTTTAAACCTAGTATTATGTACTAACAGGTTGAAGAACTTAAAAGCATGTGGCCTTTTCATAGAGTTAATAGGAATACGAAGGACAGCCGGAGCATGATCTGAAGTTCTATACGGCTGGAACACCACACAAGACCCTACAAAATTAGCACAAATATGTGCAAGACGTTCTTAAGAAGTTTGATTTGGAAAGTGTGAGGACTGCTACAACTCCATATGAAGCTCCTAAGCCTAAATCCAAGAATGAACCTGATGATGCTGTTAATGTTCATCTCTACAGATCTATGATAGGTTCCCTGATGTATTTAACAGCTTCTAGACCTTATATCATGTTTGCAGTTAGTTCCTGTTCAAGACATCAAGTCACATCTTTGACTTCCAATCTGAATGCAGTCAAGAAAATCTTAAAGTACCTTAAAGGTTAACCTAAGTTGGGTCTTTGGTATCCAAGAGATTCTCCCTTTGTGTTGGAAGCTTATAGTGACAGTGATTATGCTGGTGCAAACCTTGATAGAAATTCTACTACTAGGGGTTGTCAGTTTGGGTAGGAGATTGATTTCATAGCAATGCAAAAAGCAGACAATTGTGGCAACCTCTTCTACTGAAGCAGAATATGTTGTTGCTGCTAACTGTTGTGGCCAAGTTCTTTGGATACAGAATCAACTGCTCGACAACACAAAAATCATTATTGATAACCAAAGTACAATTTGCATTGTTAAAAACCCAAATTTTCACCAAAGAACAAAGCACAAAGAAATTAGGCACCATTTCATTCGAGATGCTTATGAGAAAATCTCATTCAAGTGCTGAAAATACACACTGATGATAATGTGGCTGATTTATTGACCAAAGATTTTGATGGTCCTCAGTTCAATTTCTTAGTGGTGAGTATTGGGTTGCTCAATCCCTGATTGTTGTGCTTAAGGGGAGGCTTAGTAGTGTTGTATATATGTTTTGTTTATTTAGTCTCACTTTTTGTAGATTACTAGATCATGGGGGTGGCTAGGTGATTCTTTATAATCCTGTGTGATGTTGATGTTGTACAGCTTCCTTCTGGTAGTTCAAGTCATTCCTGCTGGTTGTTCACTTCCTTCTGGTCGTGGTATTTTCTTTCTGGATGACTTTTAGTTAGTCTTTGATCACTCAAGTTAGTACGGCTGTGCTGGCTTTGATAATATGGTTTACTTTTCTTATGGTCACCTAATTTGGGGTATACTCTACAGTAACAGTCATTGGTTCAAAATTTATGGAAATTATTTGGTCAAGGGTTCCTTATTTAAAGGATAATTACTATTATCTTCTAACTTTTAACAGTTATTCTCTTTCAATTAAACCCTAATCTTTCACATCGGTCTAATACACATCAATCAATTTCCCCCTAACTACCAGTATCAACTATAACCAGTACCAACTATAATTATGCTTACCAATCCACCATCTCACCTCAACCCTCTCTCTAATTCATCAATGGCTGTACTCAAATACAAGATCGAGCACAACAAGGTCGGTTTCTTAGAAAAACCACAAGGGAGTGAAGAATATCACCAAGTAATTAACTTCCTGAGGGCATCCCACATCCGGTATGCTATTACCAGTGTTCCTAACACAATCTCTGATTCATTGGTCAAACAGTTTTGGTCAACGGCAACACTAAGGTCTGCTGATTTGGGTCCTCCTGCCATTCTTGCTACCATTGATGATACAGAGTACACAATTAATGAAGACTTTATTAGGGATAGACTTCAATTGGATGATGCCGGTGGCCTCACTAATTTGGAAATTCCTAAAATTTACTCTGGTATGGAGAATATACATTATGAAACTGAAGGCAAGCTGACTTTCTTCAAAAATAGGTTCTCACCTCAATGGAAGTTCCTGATGTACACAATCCTGCATTGCCTTATTTCAAAGTCTGGGAGTTGGGATCAGTTTGGAAGTACTGTAGATGTGGCTCTTATTTGCCTATATGATGGAAGGAAGATCAATTGGTCCAACTACATTTTTAACATGATGGTGAGAAACATTAGTAGTAAAGTTAAGTTCTTGATGTATCCTAGGTTTCTTTAAATTATACTGGATGTAGAAACTAGGTCCACAAGGCAATATCAAGTGTACAGGTTTTCCAAGAAATTATTTGCCAATATGAAGCTTACTTCTAAGGTTCCTGATATGCCCCTTTCTGCTGACATGTTGGACCAAGCTCAAGAAGGTGAGGGTCTACTTACAGATGTTATGCCTGATGTTATTCATGAACCAGAACCTGAACTAGAACCCATGCCTATAGATGCTCATGAACCAACACATGTGCATCAACCTGTGACAGAACCTGATCACTCTCATCCTATTATTTCTTCACCTCCTCCACCTCTAACTCCACACCATCATGTATCTCAAACTCCACCTAGGTCTCCTATACCTCCACTCAGACCCCCTCAAACTGTTAGGAATTAGAAATTTCATGTTAAAGTGTTGGTCACCCCAATTATGGTCTAGCATATGTTAGCTCATAGACGTGTCATTATTCAAGTTATTTAGTAGTTAATTAGTTAGTTTGTAGCGTAGTTTAGTTTAGTGTAACACCGTGGAGGAAGGACGGGTCTTTACCCATTGTACGCCTGATCTACAGCCCGATAGGAGGGCGTTTAGTTTGTAAGTATAAATACCCCTTCCATCCTTGGAAGGGGTGGAACTAGTGAAGGTAACCTTGCATTTTGTGTTTTATTTCTCTCTCTAGAATTCCCTCTCCTCTCTTTATCTCTCTAAAATGGCCTACTTGTTTAATCATCTACCTAGACCACCCGAATCATCTAAACAACATAAAATATACGATCCTACAAATGGTATCAGAGCCAGGTTTCGATCCTGGGTCTTGTGGGTTATGGGCCCACCACGCTTCCGCTGCGCCAATATAAAATAGTGAAGGCTTTCCATTTTAAAATATAAAATATAAAATAGTGAAGGCTTTCCCATGAGAATATAAAATAGTGAACGCTTCCGCTGCGCCAATACAAATGAGAATATGAGAGGGCAAGTAAAATAGTGAAGGCTTTCCCATGTCCGTATGTCCTAATTTCAATGAATTTTTCATCACCTCGTCCCTTTATAAATTCCTGTGACAACAAAGGATTAATGATTAGTAACAAGGAATTATAAGAAGTTGTGTTTAATGATTGTAAGATAAGTGTTTCTGATAATTGATAAGAGATGAATTATTTTTTTTGGATCTGTGATGGTGTGTGTTTAGGATTGGAGGCGACTTATGAGAGAAATTAGGGTTGGTGTGAGAAAGTTTAGGGCAAAGTTAAGTGGGATAAGTGAAGTTATATACACCGAAGTTTTTAGGGTTAGCATGGTTTAAAGTTGATTTATTAGGCCATCCGAGTAGTATTAACTCTTTGTCTTTCATGGGCATGTTGTATTGGTTCAATTGGGCTGGTTAATGTTTGATTTGAGAATTAGTGAATTGGGCCGGTTTACGATGGTTTGTTTTCGTTTAATGATGAATATTAGAGCTTTGTGGCATTTGGAGACTCTTGTATAATATCGAGACTTGAGTAACAATTTGTCTAATGAGAACCTCAAGTATATCTCAAGTATATCTCAAGTAAAAATTTGTGTAATAACGATTTAGTCAAAGCTTAATTTGATTGAGGCCCGGAATAACACTTTTTGATCGCATGGATATTGGAAAAATTTCATTTTATGTAGGCTTGACGGGTTTGGAAGTGTAACTATTATCAATGACCGGAGATATTATCTTATGGGCCATATATTGTGACCGGGGTTTTGTCGAGATATGATATTTGAGGATGAGTTATGTTGAAGTGATTTGATGAAATGATGAGTCTTGTGGTTATTTTGGTATGATACTTTGATTTATAAACTTTCCCGGAAGATTCTGTTTCGCGGCTTGAATTGCCTATTGATGAAAATTGACTAAGGGGTTGTTTAGACGATATTTCTCATTGGAATTTGAAGTGAAGTTTTCCGGGCGCGTTTACTTATCTCGTCTTCTTTCTTTCTACCCTTCCGCGAAGATGACTTGTTTGGGTGTTTATTAAGTGTGATAAAGACTTGGCTATTTAGTTACTTTTGTGATTCTTTCTTACTTAACCTACAACGTAACTATCACTTCGGTGTCTCACGCAGTTGAGGATACGTCAAGAGGTTTTGTACATTGGGTACACCGTTTCTTTTTCACGAGGATTAGCATAAGTCTAAGTAACAAATCTAGGGAATTTTACGTCATATTCAAGTTTGGCATATCGGGTCTATTTCTCCAAGTGGTCATTGCTATAACCGTCAGAATACGTGAAGGGTGTGTTTACCAAAGTGTTTAATGGTTGAGATGTAATCGGCAATTCTCATGGGTTACTCTATGCTACAACATGTCTATAATACTTCACAGTCTAAGCAAAATCTATAAAAATCCTCAACGACATTCATGATCTTTCAAGATGTTTACTTATGACAAGAACTTCTCGGGCTAATGGTTGTTCACGTTATGATGTTTCCGAAGGTTCGAAACCATCATGGGGGAGAATCGTGTACTTTGATGTTTTACGGTCAATCTCAGGGGGAAGTAGTGTATACTACTCGACTTAGTATGGTTTGTGAAGTTGTCTACATATGGGTAAAGAATTGTTGATGATGTTGTTAATGTTGGATAATGAACCGTTGATGAACCGCTGCATGTTCCCCTAAAACAGTTATTCACCAAAATCAAAGTTGTCATAACACATTCAAGCTGACATTGTTTATGGTTTAGTCTTGATTTTGTAAAATCCCGCGAAAGAAACTATTTTTCGGTTTAAATCATAGACTTGTAAAATCCCGTGACAATGGAAACATCCTGGTAAAAGTAAAGTGCATTTCCGGATCTATCTTACGGTTTATTCTTGGTCTTGTAAAATCCCGCGAAAGAAACTATTTCTCGGTTTAAACCATAGAATTATAAAATCCCGTGATGATGGAACCATCTTGGAGAAAGGAAAGTGTATTTCGAGGTCTTATCTGATGCTGGTGCTATAGTTTCTACTTCGAAGAAGGGATAAAAGGGTGTACTTCATGATTTGGATGTGTGTTTGGATTTTTGTCATGGTAGTGTGGTTATTACATGGTTTTACGGGGTTATGTGCTTCTAACCATGGTCGGGATGAAAACCATTATCATAGTTCACCTCAAACGTCAAAGGAGGCTAGATGTGAGCTTTTAACCAGAAGATGTGACAACAGGGTTAATTCACTATTATTTATTTGAGGTTAAAGTGAAATATCATGGGCGAGTGTACTTAGTATCTAAAGGTATCGGGGATGGTTGGATGAAGATTTTTCAAGATCCTTGTTCGAGCTTTTTATCAAAAACGAAGACTTGGAAATCTAGTTATTGTTGGGTGACTTTTTCCTTTTCTTTTACCACTTGGGGGAATTGGGCTCTTACCACCACAAAATAACTATCACTTTAAGGAGTTACACTGTAGTGCTCAGTGTCACATTGAATTGTGGATTTTCAAGAGGTGATGTACATCTTATACTTGATGGTTGGTTGGTTGAAGAGTATAGAGTACTTAGAGATGCTAATGGAAATCGGCACCGCTCTTTGTTACATATGTGCAAGTTTAAGTAACGAGTTCGAGGTAGTTTACTTCAAGGTCAAATTCATCATATTGGGTTCTGTCCATCAGCTGTCACTACAAAGAGCCTACTGAATGATAATGTGGTTGATTATAAGTTTGCCAAGAGTAGATGAAAAGAGAGAGATTATGACGTTGGACACAACAGTTCAAGCCTCGTTCCTAAAGAAAAGAAAAGTGTACGCTTCAGTGCGCTTTATCTTCTGAAGAAGAGAAATCTTCTCAATTATGACCATTCTCATCAACATGCTTCATGCTTTTTCCACGCACTTTCAGTTATCAAGTGAACCGGACTACCGATGATTGTTCTCTTATTCCACTTGCTCGATTATAATGGCGATGGTGACATCATTTGCTACCTTTGAGGTGGAGAAGTGTGAATAGACTACATTTGGATGATTTTCACTTGTTTAATCAAGAATGGCATCTCCGTATGCAATTCTTTAGGGGAAGAAGAAGTATGATAATTCTACATGTTGAGTTATATCTGAGAATAAATGGTCAAACGGCTCCAAACTCATGTAAGAACCGAGCTTCTTCTTATCGGGTCATCTTCACATGAAGTTTCTTCTAAGAGTCGTTGGTTGACATCTTCAAGCTGATATGAGTTTAACGACAAAGTGGTTCCAGTTGCGGGGCTGATTTCCTTGATGAACATCTTTCTGTTCTTGTTTGATTGGGAGGGATTTTAGTTGAGGGGATTTGCCATGTATAAGTTAACGGGAATGCATTTGGTGAGAAGAAGATTTTGACTTTCTATACCCCAATTGGACAATCTTGAAGAAGGTCGAGTCTACAGTCAGTTCTACATTCTCTGCTACATGTTAGAAGACTAAAGACGCGTTGCATTTAACGATCTAAAGACTTCTTCTTAATCCAAGCATTCATCATAAAGATTGTCTATTTAGGGGAGAGCACTAATTGGGGGAGAGTGATAAGTCAGATTCAATCCCAATTAAACTTGCTCAAATTCTTCAGCAAGTTGATTCTCACAAAGATTAAATGTGGTCTTCTCAAAAAGATTTCAATTATTTGGGCTTATAATATGTTGCTGATTCTGAAGTGTCAAAAACAGCAAGGGGGAAGGAGACACACATCTAAACACAAAGCGAGTAAACTTGATGAACTTAATTCTTCTAAGCGATTGAAGATATCCCGGGAAGACAAATGTCATGAGCGCAGAGAAACTCAAGGTTTTACTCATCAAGGCTTTTAGTTTTATTATTCCAACTACGTGGGGGGAAGTGATGTAAGAGAAAGTTTCTAAAGATAAAAGAGGTACACAAGTGTGTGATGATTTCGTTGTTATCGCAATCATCGGGGAGAGAATTGTGTACATTGGGGCGCCAATGTTTCAATTGAGTGCTTAATCGGTGATTCGAGAGATATAATCACTTATTCGGAGATGACATCCGCAAAGATAGTCATCCGCAGAGATAATCAATGATTCGGCCTGCTTCTTCAATGTTATCGGTTATTCTCTCTTTGAGCATTCGGTACCGGGTTCTTGAGCTTCATACACTTTCTTGGAGAGAAAAGTATACATCAGGGTTATTCTTTGGCTATTGGACTTAATCTGCTACTTCGATGGTATAAGTTTCTCTGTCTTTGGGTATATGTGTATTCGGGTTCGTGAGCTCTATTCTATGAGACTGACTGCATCAATTCATCTACATGGGGGAAGTGGTCTCTGGATAAATTTTTGGTATGGATCACTTCAGACTTCAGTGGAAAAGGAATTTGAGAAGATTATTTATGTGTGAGATGATACGTTCTTTGTTCTATTGGAAGATATAACCTCGAACGAAGAATCACGATGATTATTCTTAAAAAGAGCATCAAGATCGATGATAATGGTGTGCTTCTTTGTGCACCTGGCTAAGGCAAGCTTGAAATAGAGCTTCAAATATTCTCAACATAAGGATTTTCGGTTTAGGGGGAAGCTGCCAAAGTCTCACTTTCAGATGGTTCAATTTCTCTCAATTCAGGAACCTCGAAAGCTTTGGTGGTGAATGTTTAAGAGATGATGTCTTCTACCTTCTACAACGGGGCTGCTCGATATCCTTATCTCGGTACTCGTATCATCATCTTCTTAAACTATATCATCTACTCTATCTTTGTAAATATTTATCAAAAAGCAAAATACAAAAATATAAAACCAACAAAAACAAAATAGAAAAATATAAAATCTTCAAAAACCCATAAAAATCAGAAAATTTGAAAAAGACCAAAAATATTGTTTTTCAAAGACATGTCTCCTGGTTTCGATAACATCTACGGTCTTAGAAATGTCATTCAATAATGGCACGAGACCATAGATGAAGTTCAAGCAGGAGGTGTAAATATTTTTTTCCAAAACATGTCTCAAACTATGGCTTGCAGTTATCTCAGACTGTGACCCGTGCTTAAACCATGGTTTGCTATTATTTCAGATAGCAACCCGCTCTTCAAAAGAAGGAAAGTGTTGCGCTAAACCAATTTTCAAATATTTCGTGCACTTATCCTAAAACGAAATGAGGAAATTATGTCAAAGGACTGCTGTTCCTACTCAAATATTTTTCCTTCTAAAATTCTTCAGAAAAATATTTGTTTTAACTAAATGGTGGTAAATGAGTTGCTTGTAAATCAATCAGAGTTTTCGTATAAATTGAAAACTAAATCAATGACTTCAACGCTTTTAAACTTTTCATAAAATTAGTCATTGATTGAGGGGGAGAATGTATTCAAATCTATATCATCTAACGAGCTTATCTAATTATCCTATATACTTAAATGTAAAACATGTTAACCTACGTTAAAGGACTAGGTGCCTAGGATATGATTGTTAGGATTAGATGATTAGAGTTTGATAAACACATTATTCCCATGCTTTATATGAACTGATTGATATGTTGGATTGACTTTTATTAGTCGATCGTTGTTTGGGTGTTGTCGACCACCATATATCTGTTTGTATGTCCACTAACATATACAGATAAGATGGTTTAAAAGAATGTTCCCGATCTGGATTCCACATATGAAGATGATTGGATGCCGAAAGGAAAGGGTAACAATATCTTGGGTTGACGAATGAAGAAACGGAGCTTAATTTGACCTCTATGGAAAGTTGGCATGAAAAAATGCAATGTAAGAGGTGTCACTGCATCAGCAGATGGTTTTCTTCATCATCAAATGAAGAAACAGAGCTTAATTTGACCTCTATGGAGAGTTGGCATGGAAAAATGCAACGTAAGAGGTCTCACAACATTAGCAGATGGTCTTCTTCCAAACCTCCAACAACAACAATAAAAGCAGCTCAACCACCTAACATAACTTTGTGCAGGATTAATAGTGGATGATACCATTTTTCTTAAAAACAATTTTGAAAATGTTGTTTTAAAAATAGAAAAAAATTGTTTTGAAAATAAATTGGACTTAATTTTGGAAATCACCGGACTTCATTTTATCAAAACTTAAGTCACTCAATCATCGACTACGGTCATCGATTGAGGGGGAGAGTGATTTAATATAAAATATTTTCAATCGATATTTCTTCACAAAAAGTCCGGTTTGTACAAAATAATTGGTGATCTAAAGGTTTAATGTTATGTTATGGTATGATTCTATTTAAAACTCAAAGATCTTTGAAAATAAAATTTTTTCTGTTCTTGTTTGATTGTGAAATTGTTTTATTTTTACTTAATGTCGAAAAAATGTTCCTTATCCATCATTTTTCAAAATTAAAACTTGCCACGTCTTTCCCCAAAATTTTATAAATGATTTAAATCAATCGGGATCCAAAATCTCAATTTGTTTGAAATTTTTGATCGGGGGAGAGATCGTGATTTAAATCTCAAATCGGTTTTAAAGGGTGATTGTTTCAAAAGCACTCCTTCCTTCATGTGCCAAGCGATTTTGAAATACATAATGCACATGATTGTGGAGGAGCATTTAACCATAAACTAGAAGAGCTTTTAAATCGGGCACATTTTCTCCCATGTTTTCTAAACCTTATTAAATCACTTGGGATCAAAAATCTCTAAGGGTTTGATATTTTTGATCGGGGGAGAATTTGTGATTTAATAATGAAATTTGATAAAAGGTTATCGTTTTGATTCAAGTGTGCATACTGCTCTCCCATATGTGCTAAACGGTTTCGAATCTCGAAGCACGTATTGAGGGGGAGCATTTCAAAAAGAAAATTAACTTTCAAGGTACAAAGATTTCTATGTTTCAACAAAAATTACCTTGATTGATTTTCTAAATGGTTTCTTAATGGCTTTTGTGATCGTGGATATACTTCAAAAGAACTCTTTCCTCTATGTGATAAAATGATTTCAAATATTCTACGCATATATTAAGGGGGAGAATTTACCAAAGAAAATCAAATGGATTTTTTCTAAGGAAATTGTGATCAAGAAATTATTTCAAAGAATTCTTGCCTCCATGTGCTAAACAATTTCAAAATCATATGCACATGTTGAGGGGGAGCATTTCTAAAAGATCAAAAACAATTAAGGTACAAAATGCTTTGATATTATATCACAAGTACCTTTATTGATTTTCCAAATGATTTTTCAATTGGTTTCATGGAAGGAAAGAACAATACCAAAAGACCGACCAATTTTCTTTATGCATGGTGAAATAAGGATGGTTAGGATAGGTATTCGTTCCCATGATCCCGCCAGAGCCGGAGGGATCTACCCAGGGACAATCCACTAGATAGTGTAGAAGTCGTTAGGTATGATGAAAAAAGGAGAAAAATGAGAATATGGGAAGAGTGCGGACTGAGATAGAGCTAGAACTGGAATAAACACAACAAGGTTCTAGTAATGAAGTCTCGGTAAGTGTAAAGATCGTTTAAAACACTTAGACTAGGTCTAATATTATATCTAGGAACACATAATAATGAAAGCGGAATATTCAAACATAGAATCAACATTATTATGAACAAGCTCTTAGACTAGGTCTAATATTATATCTAGGAACACATAATAATGAAATCGGAATATTCAAACATAGAATCAACATTATTATGAACAAGGTTTTTCATTATCATAAACTAACTAACTAACTATAATAAAGATCAAAGACTTGATCTAACACTAACTAACTAAACCACTAAACCCTAGGCGTTTTCCCAAATCCCTACGCCTAGGTTCCCACACACACACACCTTTGGTTTACATCTCGTACGTATAATAAAACTAATGACCCTATGTCTCTTTATATACTAGAGACATCTAGGGTTTACAAGAGGAATCATAATACAATTAGGAAACTAAATATTCTTTTAAGCATATCTTCTAGAATCTTTCAAATCTTCCATCTTTTGGTAGTTTCCGTCTTGTCACTTTTAGTCCTTCATGTTTCATTCTTCTTGTTTTGTATCATCAAATCTATAATAGACCCAACAATCTTCCCCTATTTGATGATGACAAAACAAACACGATTCTTATATGAACTTCCCTAGACGAAGTAGCAGAAGTTGAGATAATTAAATCTCACCATGAATGAAACAATCTTGTCTTCCATGCTTCCCCTTGACTTGAACATGTCACTCAAACATCTCTTCCCCTTTTTGTTATCAACAAATAGGGAACGTATGCAAATAATAATCATGACCACCACGAACCAATATCATACTTCCAATCTAAGACTTCCAATGCTTCAAATCGCCCACCATTACGCACCATAATAAAAATGGATCCAAAACAGTAGAAAACTCCAACTAGCAGTAGTAATAATGATCAACAGTAGTAAAAATCAAACACTTCCCCTTGAGTGATGCATGTAGATAGTTAAAAATTTAACAATAAGCTTCCCCTAAAACCCATATGTTAACCATCTTCTTGATTCTTCAAATCGGTAAGCTCCTTGTAATGATCACTTGTGAAGAAAACCAAATATAACGAATTTGATAAAGAAGTATAATTTCCCAAACTTGTATCTTAAATCTTGTACTATCCACGGAACTCCATACTTATACGAATCACCAAATATAAGTAGACCGAAATCCCTTGACAAAATCCTCAACAAATATGATACATTGAGCACTACAATGTAACTCCTTTAAGTGATAGCCAATGTGTGCATAGAGCATCATAAGAAAAATCACACATTGCTAGATTCATCAAGCTATATGATAAGAACACAAACCTGTGAAACTCAACTACAACATTAAATAAATGATATTCAACCTTCTTCGTAATCAATTAATCCATAAGAATCAAATACGAGCCTTTTTTTTAAATCCTTTAAGAACAAATCACCAAACTCCGTGTGTGTGTGAACAATAACCTATGTGTGTCGTCCAAAAACCATAACAATAATTATGGTTGACTTCCCCTTAATTCCAAATCTCCTTGTAATAAACCATTATATTTGAATGAGACTTGCAGCAGCAGCAGTACTTCGAAAATATACGGCACTTTAAAACTCCAAGCAGACTTTGCGTCCAATGAGAAGATACTTAAATTCAAGAGCAGTACTTTCATCCTAATGAGCAGTACTTTCGTGTCCAAGAGCAGTACTTTCGAACTCAGAGCAGTACTTTGTAAAAACCTAACAAGATTACTTTGAAAAAGGGTAGCAGATACTTTGCGTGTTCCAAGTACTTTCACAAAGCCAACTTCGACAGCATATATCTTTCACATAAAAGATCAGATCGAAGATCCCTTCGGTGGAAAGTTAGATTGTCATATAGAGAACGTCCACCTAAAATTTCGTCACGATCCAACGGTTAACAAAAAAGTTATGATCGTTTGAAAACAATCCTGCAGAAGCCTTACGGAATTTTCTGCAACAGACTTTGACACCCTATAACTTTCCACTGAAAGCTCCAATTGATGATCCCTTCGGTGAAACTTTAGATCGATATACTGAGATGCACCAGCAAAAACTTTAGCTCGATCCAACGGTTCAATAAAAAGTTATGGCCTCTTGAAAACAGTGCTGCAGAAGTAATACGAAAATTTCAGACTCGATTTTTTTTCTTCTTTTCTCTTCAAAAAACCTTGTAGATCCTAGATATCACGAGCCCCAGGCTCTTATACCACATGTAAAGATCGTTTAAAACTCTTAGACTAGGTCTAATATTATATCTAGGAACACATAATAATGAAATCGGAATATTCAAACATAGAATCAACATTATTATAAACAAGGTTTTTCATTATCATAAACTAACTAACTAACTATAATAAAGATCAAAGACTTGATCTAACACTAACTAACTAAACCACTAAACCCTAGGCGTTTTCCCAAATCCCTACGCCTAGGTTCCCACACACACACACCTTTGGTTTACATCTCGTACGTACAATAAAACTAATGACCCTATGTCTCTTTATATACTAGAGACATCTAGGGTTTACAAGAGGAATCATAATACAATTAGGAAACTAAATATTCTTTTAAGCATATCTTCAAGAATCTTCCAAATCCTCCATCTTTTTGTAGTTTCCCTTCTTGTCACTTTTAGTCCTTCATGTTTCATTCTTTTTTTTTGTATCATCAAATCTATAATAGACCCAACAGTAAGCACGGAAGGGGTTGAAGAATGAAAAAGAAATGAATGTGAAAAGGGGTGAAAAGAAATAGCTCTCAAATAATTCAACTTTAGGGCAGAAACCGGGTCAATACATTTGCTACTGGTTGTTACTAAGGTAACACTGGTATTGAAGACAAGACGTCATGGACCCAGTGACGCACTACACCTAACTTCCCAAGCTACTCAAGTTCCTCTTAAAAGGGCTTGTTTCATTCTCACGGGGAACCTACATAATCTATCGACTTTCTCTTAGAGTTTGTTGATATTGAAGATGAAGACCCTCTTCCCAGTCTCCGGCATAGGAAACCAAATGAGCACAATTGAGTCTAGAGCCAAGAGATCATCCACAATATCTCATTAGGACATAAAATTAATGAAGACTTGCTGTTTCACACAATGTTGAAAGTAAGTATATATTAAGAGTCCTACGCATTATCCTTGTGGTATTGCCAGAACATGCGAGTGATATGTAAAATATTCACGATGAAGATGGAAATCCTTCTAGTGCCAACATCAAACAAGCGCTTGGTGGGTGACATGTGAGATCTATCTAATAGATCAAGCTTGTGACAACTGGACAGAAATGATGGGGCGATTCACTCTTGAATCAACCTTGGTCCAGGAATGGAATTGACGAATACTTTTGGAAAAACTGTTCCATGTGCAAATCTTCTTTTCTCTAGCACATCGAATATGTATTCATATTTTAAACTCAAAAAGTATCTATGATTGAAAAAACACTTTTGGAAAAACCGTTCGATGTGCAAATCTCTTCTTTTTTCTAGCACATCGAATGTGTACTCTTTTTCAAATACAAAAAGTATTTTTGATTGAAAATTGATCTTTCTCATAAAACCTTCGTCGTATTGCAAAAATCTTTCTTCTAAGCAATACACGATTGTTTTTAAATCAATTTTTCATCAATCAGTAAATCTCAATTTGCTGGTTCACTCACTCTGTGTTGTCTTCTTTGAGATGTTCCGGTTTGAGAACAAATAGAATAACTAGAAACCCTGTCAAGGAGATTCTTTGGAATCCTACGATCACAGAGCGATACTTGTCGATCAACGGGGAACCAAGGGCCGTGTACCTCAATTCAACGAAAGTGATCAAAGACACTTTCGTGTGTTTTATTGCTAACTGTTGTTTGCAGGTACATTTGGATGGTTGCAGCTGATCAATTGAAAAAGGAGTTTGAGAAGATTAAAAAGGCTCTTGGACTCCCTCAGGTGAATGCTTTTAGCAAGTCCTTAAAAATAAAGAGTTCTGTGGAGGAAGCACACTCATCCAAGCAGCAGAAGTCTAATGAGGCTTCAACTCCTTCTGGTTCATCTGTTACTCCATTTCCACCACTTGGTTCTTCTACCATTCCTACTGCAACTGACATTCCTGCTGTCACAGAGACATCTATTCCTACTGGTGTATCTACTCCTGCAGATACATCTATCCCTCCTGCTTCTACTAAGACTCCCAACCATGTGCCTAAAATATACACTCGCACCAAAAAGAAGTCCTTTGCCCATAAGCTCAAGTCTAAGTCTGTGGATTTACAAGCAGCGGATAGGTCTTTCATCAAGATTGACGAGGAAAAGGATTCATCTGAAGAGGATCCTGTTCCTTATTCTCCTTTTGCTAGTTGGGAGGTGCTCTCTAGTCCTTTGGGGTTTCTTGAATGCTATTTGCAGGTTGGATAAGTCCTTCAAGCATTTTACCTGTCTCAGGGAGATTTTGCATCTAGTAGACATATAGGATTTAGTGCAGTTGTATGGAAGGGTTCTGCTTTACTATGACACTCATGATCTAGATGCTGCTGGGATGCTATTTTTGGGTGATCTTAGGGTATTGATGGATTCTCACCCAGGTGGTTATGGTTTTTTAATTTGGGATGATCAGGATACATGGAAATTACCAATTGGAGGCTGTATCCTCTCTCAAATGTGCATGTTTTGGACACTGCTGCTGGCATGGTGTTATACATGTTTACAGATGTTAAATACCCTCTCTCAATCAAGGTTATGGAGAAAATGCTTAAGCTGAAGTTGGAAGTTCCTACTGATGTGGTGGGTAATGACATGACCACTACAGAGCAACTGATTGGGTTTGTCAAGAATGTTGGGAATAAAGCTAATAGTTACCACTGATAGGCTTGTGGAAGACACTGCTGAAGAATGCACTAGCAGTGGAAACACATTACCACTGCTAGTACATATTGTTACCACTGCTATTAGGATAATTGTTATGTATCCGTGTATTGATAAGTATAGAAAAGATCTTGTGTATATTCTATATAGTAAGCATTATACTTATCTTGTAAAGGACTCCTTGTGTTATAAAAGGAGATCCTAGGTCATTGTTCTTGGTACGTATGCTTCAAGGTGTAACCCTAGTGATAAGCAAGATCACTCGTATTATTCTTAATAATATTGGAGCTTTGTGTTATACTGTTCTCACTTACATTACATCATACAATCCATCTTCTAAATATTACTAAGTATATTCCGCGTGCTTATTAATATAACTAAAAATATCACTAACACAAGGTGTGTGTTTATATCCATCAAGTGGTATCAGAGCGAAGCTTCTGATATTTTGATTTAGAAGATCCAAGGAATAAACTTAACCAACTCACTCAAATTAATAGAGATGGAAAACCTGTCAAGCTCTGCTCCAAGGCTTCCTAAGCTCAAACTTAATGAGTTTGAGATGTGGAGGATAAAGATTGAGCAATACTTTATCATACAAGACTATGCTCTATGGGAGATCATCTTAATTGGTGATTCCTTCAAGGCTGAGAAGAAGACTGAGAATGTTGGTGACACAGAAGTTGTAACAGTTTCTGTACCTGAGACTAATGATGAAAGAGCAAAGAAGAAGAATGACATGAAGGCCAGAAGTTTGTTACTAATGACTCTTCCTAGAGACCAGATCATTGCTTTCAGCAAGTTCAAAACAGCAAAAGAACTTTTTGAAGAGATTTGCTCAGTGTTTGGTGGCAATGATGCTACTAAGAAGAAAGAAATTGCTGAAGCAAAGTTATGAAAACTTCTCTACTTCAAGCAATGAATCACTTGACAACATCTTCACCAAACTCCAGAAGATTGTCACACAACTAACTGTGTTTGGAATTGAGGTAGAAAAGGAAGACCTCAATTTGAAGTTTCTAAGAAGTTTGCCTGCTGAGTTTCATGCTAATGTTACAGTCTGGGAAAATAAAACAGAGATTGAAACTATGAAGCTCAATGATCTTTACAATAACTTGAAACTCATTGAACAAAGATTGAAAAAGCCAGGGAAACTTGGTACAAGCTCTAGCAGCTTGGCATTGATGTCAAACTCTGTTGATAGTGATGATTCTGAAGATGACAGTGATGATGATTTTGCTACTGCTGGTTCTATAGTTTCCACAGGTAATGCTAGTGTTACCACTGCAGGTTCAAAGAAGAAGTTTGCTGGTATTGGAGATCCTACCTTTTATGCCTTTATCTCCACTCAAGTTAATGGCTCTATATTAACTCATGAAGACATAGAGCAAATTGATGAAGATGACTTGGAGGAGATGGACATAAAGTGGCAAATAACTCTTCTAAGCATAAGGGCTAGGAAATTCTACAAGAAGACTGGAAAGCCAATTCACATCAATGGTAGTGAAACTGTAGGGTTCGATAAAAAGAAAGTAGAGTGTTTCAACTGTCACAAGTTGGGGCATTTTGCTAGAGAATACAGAAGACCTAAGAAGCAGGAAAATAGGTCTACTTGGTACAAGCAAAAGAAAGAACCAATTGTAGAAGAACCAAAGGTAATGCTGGCAATTGATGGTGTGAGCTATGATTGGAGTTTCATGGCTGATGAACAAGAGGAACAATCTTCAGATGTTGCTTTTATTGCTACATAGCATGCTCTCATGGCTTTCTCTGACTTTGAGGTATAAAACTCTAAAAGTTGTTCTAAAACATGTAGGGCTTCTAGAGAATGTGAAAGGCTTAATGAACTATATGCAAATGAAAGAACAGAGTTGTATGCTGCTAATTATAATGTGTCAAACCTTAGAAGAGGCATATCTATATTAGAAAAACAACTAGAGCATTATAGATCAAATGAGTCACTAAAAGAAGAGTTTGAAAAACTTAAAAAGATTAATGAGAATGTCAATTTATCTGTTGACATCTGTTATTATTAGTCTAAGTCAATTGATAAATTTTGGAATGCTCAAATTACTAGTAAAGTTAAATCTGGTATGGGATACAATACTGTTCCTCCACAACTAAGGGGTGTTCCATCACCTCCTGGCATAGATTTAGCTCATACAGGCCTAGAAGAATTTCAGGTTCTTAATCTTGAATATGGTCCTCCCAATTTTGTGAAAAGTGAGGAAGAGGTTAAGCATGAACCTGATGTTTTTGAAAGTGCAAGTGACTCATCTGTTGTTGATGAGAATGTTAAAAAGAATGTAGAGACTTCTATCCCAAAAGTTGTAAATACTATTACAGAGGAACCTAAGAAACCAGTTAATAAACCTAGATCAACTGTAAGGTTTGCTGAGATGTATAGAAACAAGTCATCAACTCCTAGGGGTAACCAGAGGAGTTGGAATCATGTGAAATCTCAACAACTAGGTAGTGATTTTGTGATGAACAATAAAGCATGTTATATCTGTGGTAGCTTTGAACATGTACATGCTAATTGTGACTATCATTTTGGGAGAAGGGAAGTACATGGGAATAAAAGGGTGTAGTCAAATAGGTTTCAAAACACACTACACCCTAACCAACATAGCAAAATGGTCCCAAGAGTAGTTCAACTAAGAAGTGGTCTTAAAAATTTTGCCACTGCTAAAACTGTTAACACTGCTCACCCTAAATCACCTGTTACAAGTGAAAAATCTAAAACAACTTTTGCAAAATCTGCACAAACAGGGAAAAGGTCTTTTTCTTATAAAAGGGTTCAATATAACCAACAGTGGGTACCTAAAACCAAATCAGCAGTTACCACTGCTCAATCAAAAGTTTGCACTGCAAGGGTTGTAAACAAGACTAGGGGTAACATGGGAAATGATGTGAAGGCCGCAGCACGTTGGGAATGGAAACCTAAAGGAATTACCTAATCAACCAATCCCAATGGTGTATGTTGTGAATAATTCGTTACCACGGATAGTTGTGGTTTACACTGCTTGGATTAACACTAGCAGTGGAAACGTATTCCCACTGCCAGTTCATTATTACCACTGCTATCAGTTTTAAGTTTGTTAACGCGTCTAGATAAGTATAGAATAGATCTTGTGTATATTCTATTATGTTAGCTTTATACTTATCTTGTAAAGGACTCCTTGCTGTATAAAAGGAGGTCCTAGGTCATTGTCTTAGGTACTTGTTAATTACCTACGTCTTACTCACAAGAGCTTCAAGGTGTAACCCTAGTGATAAGCTAAGATCACTCGTATTATTCATCAATAATATTGTAGCTTATGTTTTGTGTTTAATCTGTGTTTACATATTATACACCATACAATCCATCTTCTAAGTATTACTAAGTAAATTCCACGTGCTTAATAATATCATACAAAATATAATTGACACAAGGAATGTGTCCAGATCCATCAAGTGGTATAAGTGCTATTGAAAGAGCTTTTGGCAAATCTTTCGCCATGGAATAGGTTTCATCATTCTTCTCATCATCATCTGATGAGCTGGAATAGAACTCAATAGATTTTGCAGGCTTAGCTGCAGGTACACGCTTAGCAGTTTCTTTGGTATACCTTTTGGATGAAGAGCCAGTCCCTGGTGGAAAATATCCAAACCATCCTGATGTCTCTGAGGATGTCTCTGACTCGATTACATACTCTTCTTCTGAATCAGAAGAGATGTTGATGGTGTTGGAAGGGTTGCTCATGATTATGTTTTTGGGGATATTATGTTTGAATTTGTATTGATGAAGTTTACCTAAAGCCAAGCCTCCTTATATAGCCAAAGTTGGTTGAAAGAGTTATTTAATGAGTATATTTACTTTTTCCTATTTTGGTAGGTTAAGGAGTAAATATAGATATTATTGGTTGGACTTTGGTAGATATTTTACTTGGACAATGGTTTGGTTAAAGGTAACTTAGGTATGTATCAAGTTGGTTATTCTTATCTTTTATAGATACATAACAAAGTCTTGATGGGAGTTGATCTTAAAAGGTGTATATCTAAGATACACAACAAATGGTTATTGATTCACCATGTCTTATACACATAAGAATCAACTAGTTCATAGCAAACGGCTACTGGTAAAGACTTGTTAAATCCGTTTATGGTTGATAGTTTACCAAAAACTATATGGTTATCAACTCACCATATTCTTTATGATTAAGAGTTGGCTAGTCCATAGAAAATGGCTCATGGTAAAGACATATCAAATCCGTTGATAGCTGGTAGTTTGCTAAAAACTATGATAAGAGTAGTCTAGTTTTTCAAATGATTTTATTTACCACTGCTCTTTGCAATTTTTGTGAAAAATTACCACTGCTAGTTCACAGTTTCTACTGACAGTGTTATTTTACCACTGTTGTTCTAGCTGTTACAACTGATTGTGTCAGTAACTTACTTTTACTAGCCGTTGAAAGTAACCACTGTTTCCCATATATATAGGGTTAAAATATTAAGAAAATTATCTTCTTTCCATTAATGATAAATACTTTCTAAAGATAATTTTACTTGCGCAATACTTCTAAACCCTAACCCTATATATCTTTCTTTCTCAATTGGTTAGTTCTTCTTTTAATTCTTACTGACATAATATTGTTTTTCATCAAAAGTTTCTATGGCATCTTTAAACTTTGCAGATGAGCACAACCTAGTGGCCTACCTACAAAAGTCTAACGAGAAGAGTGGACCTGTTTATCAACAAATTGTGGACTTTCAACATACCACACATATATGGTATGCTTTGCTTTTAAAACCCACAATTTATATCTCTCAAATCAAACAGTTTTGGACTTCTGCTCAGTCCATAACACTTGAGATTAGAGATACACATGAAACAGTGGATGCTCTACGAGCCACTGTGGATGGGGTAACTATTGATGTTACTGAGGCATCCTTGAGGAGAGTACTCCAATTGGGTGATCTCAATGGTCTCATCACATTACATATGCCCGAAATTCATGATACTTTATCGTCCATAGGGTATGATACCACTGACAAAAAGGCTACTTTCAAAAAGAGTGGTTTTTGTCCCCAATGGAGATTTTTTATTCATACTCTGTTTCATTGTCTCAGTCCAAAGAAAACATCTTATGAGCAATTTAGTTCAACTATGGCTTATCCTTTGGTTTGTCTAGTCACTGATAAGATTTTCAACTAGTCAAATTATATTTTTACAAGTATGAAAGGCAATGTACAAAGTAAAACAAAATTTTTAACGTATCCAAGGTTTGTACAAGCAGTGCTTCATGAGTTTCAACTGCAATCTCACACTAATGTTTATCAAATCAGTTCAATAAAGCCTAAAGTTTTTCAAAATTTGAACAAAGATGGCAATATGATTTTTACACCTCTTCTACCACAAATGCTTGCTAAAATTTCTACACCCATACTTAATGTTCCAAACATTGATTATACCCCACCATTTTCAAGAACCTATGAGAGAAGGACTAAACAGTCAACTCCTCTCATGACAACACAACAAGTTTCTGAACCTTATAGTCTAGGAACAAGCAGTGGTGGTTCTAGACTTCCACCTGGTGCAACTAGGGAGGAATCTGAACCTTTGCCCCATGATTCATCTCTCCCAACAGGTAACACAGTTGGAAGTGATGAGGGCAGTGGGAACCAATTGGAATTGATGGTTTTGTGTACCAAGTTAGTCAAGCAGGTTGAATCTCTACAAAAATATTTGGCACATGTCAAGAAGCAGCATGCCAAGGATGTTAAACATTTACAGGAGGAGATTCAGACCTTAAAGGAAGAGATGAATGGGTTGAAAAAGAAAAAGAAAACTGCAAAGCTGGTGATTTCATCTTCATCTGATGGTGATTCAGCTGATCATGATTTGGGAAATTCTTCCAAACAGGGGAGGAAAATAGGTGCTGACACTGAGGGGAGGACAATTTATTTTGAAGATGAAGGAGATACAAGTAAAGGAGCAAAGGAAACTAATACCCATGGAGAGCAACTTGAAGATAAAGACATTTTCCAAACTTTAACTGATTTTACAACTGATTCGTTTTCCACTGCAGAGCCAACTTTTGCCACTGCAAGAGAAGACTTTGATAAATTGAAGAAAGACAAGGGTAAAGCAGTTATGGAAAATGTAGTGCACACTGGAAGAAAGATTTCAAAGAAAAGACAAACTCAGATTGCTCTTGATAGAGATCTTGCAGAGAAGATAGCAGAAGAACAAGTTCTTTGAGAAGAAAAGATTGAAAGAAATGGAAGTTGAAAGCTTTTTGGAGACTAAAAGATTGAATAGAATGGAAGATTTTGTTGAAGATCCACTTTTCACTGTTCAACCTACAGTTCTTAGAGAAAAGACTCCAGAGTTTTGTTATGTTCCTACTGAAGATGATATTGAATTCTTGATTGCTAATAATCCAGAAATCAAGAAAAAGGCAATTGACCTTGGTAGTGATGCATCCTTAACGAGGAACAAAAACAGTCAGTTGAAGGATTTCATTCAAATGAAGAATAATCAAGCACTTGAAGATGTGATTAGTACAGTCAAAAGGGTCAAGAAATCAAGAGTCAAGACAACCAACCCAAGCACAAATTCTTTCATATATGAAGACTTATTGTTGTCATGTTGGTGGTTGGAAGAAGCATCAACTCAAAGTAATGGCTGATGATCAAGTTGAAAGGGCTTACTACAGAGTTCAAAAACAAGATAAATATTTTACTCCAATGTGCTCTGAAGAAGAAGCAAGAAAGTTTCCTGAATTGAAGAGAAAGGCCAAAGAAAGTGATTCTCAAACTGTTAAAAAGACTAAGATTGCTAAAGAACAAGAAATTCCTACTGAGAAATTCACTGAAGAACAATTGACTGGAATGATTGTGATTGAAGAAAGAGATTTTTATCCAGAACCACTGCAAGTTCGACATCTTATTATTGATTAGGAAGTTTTCACTACTAGCAATTTTGCGCCATCATGGAAGATCACAAGGCTGGGAGGTGAAACTTCATCGTTCATGACATTTGAAGATCTTATTAAAGCTTTTGACAGAGATGACCTTAATACACAATGGAGATTAGTTCAAGAAAGGTTTAATGCTCAAGATCTCAAAGATACTAAGGAGATGCAGGTATGGGTGAATCTTAGAAGGCTCTATGAACCAAATGTTGATGATGACTTCTTGAGAACCTTATTCACAAGTTTTGGTACTAAATGGTTTTACTATGATTCATGTGAAGTTCATCATGTCTCTACAACAAATGGAGAAGACTTTTTCATGCTTGCTGAGAAAGAATATCCACTTAGAGCTGGAGCTCTTACAGTGATGTTAACCTTACCAATAAGAGTTAATGAAGACAACGAAAAGGTCAGAGCATTGTTACAAAGACTTCAAGATCAATGTTCAAGAGCTATACATAAGTTAAAGAAGAAGTGAAGTGTTTGGTTGAATTCCCAAATCCTTTAAGATAATGCATATTGAAGAAACTTATTGATTTGTAGAGAAAACATAAGTTTAGGGGAGGATTGTTGGGAATAATTCGTTACCATGGATAGTTGTGGTTTACACTGCTTGGATTAACACTAGCAGTGGAAACGTATTCCCACCGCCAGTTCATTATTACCACGCTATCGTTTTAAGTTTTTAACGCGTCTAGATAGGTATAGAATAGATCTTGTGTATATTCTATTATGTTAGCTTTATACTTATCTTGTAAAGGACTCCTTGCGGTATAAAAGGAGGTCCTAGGTCATTGTCTTAGGTACTTGTTAATTACCTACGTATTACTCACAAGAGCTTCAAGGTGTAACCCTAGTGATAAGCTAAGATCACTCGTATTATTCATCAATAATATTGTAGCTTATGTTTTGTGTTTAATCTGTGTTTACTTATTATACATCATACAATCCATCTTCTAAGTATTACTAAGTAAATTCCGCGTGCTTAATAATATCATACAAAATATCATTGACACAAGGAGTGTGTCCAGATCCATCAGTGTATCAATGACCTTTGATAGATTTAACTATATTGATACACGAGGCAGATCCAAGTCAATCATGGCTTGGGTCTCCAAAGGAAACTAACTCCTTTCTTATTTGTACAGGAACATCCAAGGTCAAAAAGATCAGATCAAGGCTACACAGATAGTGGATGTTCAAGGCACATGACTGGAAACAAGTCCTATCTCTCAAATTTTGAAAATTATGATGGACAGTTTGTCAGCTTTGGAGGTGGAGTTAATGGAAAAGTTAGTGGTAAAGGGGTCATCAAAACTGGTAAACAACATAGAGCTTTTTGTAGATAAAAGAAGTAAATCACAACCAGTATGATGCAAGGAATTTAAAGCAAAAGACATGGATTCTTATTATTATTAAACAAAGCTGCACACAAAGTGCAGAGGCTACATCCATCAGTTTCAAACAGCCAGTACATAAAAGGAAAATAGAAAACATCATACTACCACTGCCAACAGATGACACATGCTTCACATCTTACCCCAACCCTACCCCAACCTAACCCCCAACTACCACCTAAGGCTTCTTAGGAAAGGCCCACTCTGGCATCACTTTGGGTGCCCTTCGACCTTCAATCACACTCCACACTTTGGGGCATGCTAGCCCAATTACCTTTCCTCTAACAGGTGGTGAGGATGATGATAGATCCTCTAGTGGTGGTGCTGTCAAAAATGGTAGAGTAGGTGGTGCTTGCATCTCTTCCGGAGGGATTATTGCAGCAAGGGGAGGCACACTCAGGACAATTGCAGATGTTTCATCATCTGTATCTTCATAGGGAGAGACATAAGAACTAATGTCCGAGTTGTCTTCTTTAATGATAACATCCTAAGGCATTGGTTGGAGAGATGAAGGACCTGCAACTGCAGGGTTTGGGGGAGCATCTGAATGAGTTCTCTTTCTAGAAGCAACGTCTTCATACTCTTCTTTCTCAACTCTCCCTGGATTATTTAGAACAAAATCATCCCAAGCACTATCCGAGAATGAGCTGTCAGATGAGACATTGATAGGTTTTGAATGACTCATGGTGATTTTTGGAGAAAAGTAAGTTTTTGAGAGAGAAAACCTTTGGGGTATGTGTGATTTAAGTGGTTTGTGAGTTATAGGTTCTTAAATAAAAGTTAAGTTGGATTCAGTAAGTTAATGAGGGGAAGGTATAAGTTGTTGACGAGTAAATGAAGTCTTTGACTTTGGTGGTCGGATTAATGCTTGGAGTTGACTTGTTGACTGGGTTGTTTAGTACTGGTCTAACCACTGCCAGCAAACTTTTTGGATCTTCTTCTAGTTATTTTCTAACCACTGCTAACCTTAACAATGCTTTCAGTGTTTGGTTTATGTTTGTGATATGCATGTATGAAGGATTATTTGTATACATTGGAGCTTTTTGAAGCTGTTAACATTTAGTGCTTATATTTTTGTTTGTCCACTATCTTTTATGCAGAGAATAAGGCTAACAGTGGAAACTAAAATACAAGCAGTGGTAAATGTTACTCTCACAGTAGAAATAGTAAAACAAAGAAACTTCATTGCATTCTATCAAAAGAGGAAGTTCATTACATTCAACTGAGAGTACTTGCCATCACCATCAAAACACAATGATAAAAACCTAAAACATCCTACACCCTACACAAGCTACTCCATTGGCTTCTTGCCCTTGCCCTGATAGTTGTGCTTGATCTTCTGTGCTCTCTTCCTTTTATTCTCAAAGGTTGACTGCATTCTTGGACAAGCAAGACCAAGAACTTGTGGAGGAGGCCTTGATAGTCTTGCAAGTTTCTCTGGTATGGAGATTTGGTTCATGTTGGAGAGAGATGCTCCTAAAGCCTTTGTCAGAGCCCTTGGCAACTCTTTGGACAAGGAATAGGTCTCATCTTCATCATCATTTGATGAGCTGGAGTTGAACTCAAGAGAAGGTGCAGGCTTGGCAACAGGATTAGCAGTCCTCTTAGTTGGCTTCTTGGAAGAAGAACTTGTAGAAAAGGGTGGAATGTAACTTGCCCACCCTGATGCCTCTGAAGATGACTCAGAACATATCCAAATATCTGTGTCAGAAGAGGAATCAGAAGAGATGTCAATAATGTCTGGAAGATTGCTCATGGTGATTTTTAGGGTTCTTGTGCAAGTTCGAATGTGTTTTGATAAAGATTATGAGGAGTCGAGCCTCTTTATATAGGAAAAGTCAATCAAAAGAGTTAATTAAAGGAGATATTTATTTTTACCTATTTTGGTAAGTTGAAAAGTAAATATAGATATTATTGGATTGACTTTGGGATGATATTTGTGCAAAGTAACTTTTTTTAAAAAGTAACTTTGGTTAACACAAGTTGGTTATGAATATTCTTTGTACTATACTAACACTTGCAAGTACATAATCAATCTTTCTTTGGGAGTTGATCATAAATGATGTGTATCTGAGACACACAACAAATGGTTATTGATTCACCATGTCTAGTCCACATAAGAATCAACTAGTCAAGAGCAAACGACTACTGGTAAAGACTTAACAAATCCATTTATGGTTGATAGTTTACCAAAAACTATATGGTTATCAACTCACCATATTCTATACGATTAAGAGTTGGCTAGTCCATAGCAAACGGCTCATGGAAAGACATATCAAATCCGTTGATAGCTAGTAGTTTGCTAAAAACTATGATAAGAGTTGATTCACTCCCGAACTATCTTCTTTTATTTCTCCGTCACACTTATCAACCGCTTGTGAACGGTCAACCGTAACAGATGATAAAAGGGCGACAGCCCGGGAGAGAAATGCAAGTTTACCAAAGATTAAAATATCCTTAGATCGTTTATGTCCTGGTGAGGCGTGATATCCTGAATACAACGACTGTGTGATAAAATGATAAGATCAAGAATGTACAAAGACAGAATCGATTGACTAACACTTAATGTGAATAGTAATAGCTCTGTCACAGCTATGTCGTTAAAACGTACAATCAGAAACCTAAAAAACGTAAAAGATATACAAACGTACGTTACTAAAACGTAAACGTTAAAACGACTATAACTATAGTAGGGATTTACAAGTCTAGGCGACTTAAATGCAAATTAAATAAAATTAAAATATTAAACTATAATTTACAAATATTAAAAGTATAAGAAAACTTAAAAACTAAAACAACAAATACATATTTACATATGTAATAATTACACAAACAAAATAAAACAGGAAAAGGAAAATAAATAATTATACTAAGAAATTAAAACTATCAAAATTTTGAAGTCATTTTAATTCTATTTTTACAATTGTTTAACCGATTAAAATCTAAAACGTCACGTTCACTGAATATTACGTAAACGTACAAAATAAAAACGTGAATTCAGTCCAATACAACTCCCACAAATGTGAAAATTATATTTTTAGAATCCTAAAAAGATAAGAAAATTATTAGAAAGTAAAAATAAATTTTCACACTATTAAATTAATTAATATAAATTAAAAATGAATTAAATGTATTAAAAATGAATTAAATAATAAGAAAATCTAAAATTAACTTAAATAAATAAAATAAAGAATCTGAAAAATCTAAAATATCATAAAATAAATTCTGAAAATGAAAATGTATTTTTTACATAATTATTCTATTTATTATTGATTATTTACTATTATAAAATACACTTAAATACTAGAAAATATAAAATAAAACTGGAAAAATAAAATTAAAACTTAGAAAAATCTAAAATATTATAAAACTAATTTTAAACAGAAAATATATTTATTATACGATTATACTAATTATTAATAATTATTTACTATTATTATGTATTAAAAACTAAAACTGATTTATAAAAAATATTAAACAAGCAAAGAAAATCAAAACTTTATACATAATTCTAAAATAAATAAAAGAAGCTAGGAAAAATATAAAAACTATATATTATTAACAAAAATAAGCTACTAAGCAAATAAGCTTTTAAGTATAAGCTATTACTTAGCTTAAAATGATCTTTTGGCTTTTCTGTTTTCTGGACTAAATATATACTAATATTAAACATATTAAATGAAAACACAACTATACAAACTAAGAAATAAGCAAAGCATGAGCTAATGAGCCCAACAGTTAAGCTTTTGGCTTGACTGTTGGAGCTCAAGCTCAATATAAGCTTGAAAAGAGCTTTAAACAGAAAACAAAAGATAAAATAAGGTAAAAACAAGTCCAATGGGGCATTATAAACAAGAAAATTGGACAGAAATGGTGTGAGCTTATGGTTTAGACAATCAAGCTTTTGGCTTGACTTGGATGGAATTGAGGCCTCTAAAGCCTGTAATAAGCTCCCCACAGGAAATAAAAGGGAAAAATATATGTGTACAAGCTATATGGACAAGTATGTACAAGTATGTGCACTGGCAATAACCTATAAGCTTGTTATAAGCTCATAAGCTCTAACAGATACACAGAACCAAACACCCCTGCTACTATTTGTAATGGCCATTTAAGCTGATAGAATAAGCTTGAAATGCCAAAATGAGAATTGAGATAGCAAGATGGGTTGATTGGGTTTCCAAAAAGCTAAAAATAAACATGTGAGGTTCACAGATTAGCTTAATAGAAGCTTATGAAAATGCTATATATGCACTGAGTTTGCTTATATACTCAGTTATGGGACACACAAAAAGTTCATAGCAGCCCTAGTTAATAAGCTACAATATGGAATTTAAGCACATGATCAAAAAGATGGGTTGCTAGGCTTCCTAAAAAGCCAAGCCACACAGGCTAGTGATCACTAATGAGCTTGTGAGAGGCTTGTGGAAATGGTGTAATACCACTGAATTGCTCAGGGGTATGTTGTGAGTGGGCAAACACAAACCTCATTTGAACCTATCAAATAAGCCTCAACAAGCTCAACTCTTCCTGAGACCATGAGTTGGACAGCTTAGATTCTCACAAAGCCAAGAATCACAAGCTCAAGTTTACTAAGGAGCTTGTTAAGAGCTTTGTGAAACCACTCCACCTCCAATGTTTGCTTCATGGAAGGAGTAATATGGGACAAAAAGATTGGCTTGATTAAGCTATGCAAATAAGCTAAAGACTGAAAAATAATCATGTACATAAAAACTAGGCCACAAGGGCAATACAAAGAAACCAAATACACCAGCTAGGATCAAGTAATGAAGCTTATGCAAGCTCATTAACTTGACACCTAAGCGTGGTGCGAGGCATGCTAACAGACAAAGGACTAAAAATAAGCTAGGAAATAAGTACTTAATAAGCTGAGAAATGGTAAACTAATATTTTTATGATTTATATGAGCAGCTAAACTATACTATCCCAAAAGATGATGGGCTAAATCTTAATAATGAGTACAAACTAAAATTATGAAGTTTATTCAAAAACGACACAAAGGAAAATTTGACTTTTAACAAAAACTCTAAAGGTTGACTAAAGTGAATTTAAATCTTAAACTGCTGATTAACTATGGTGAATTAAGACACAAGAACATGAAATTAAGCTAACTTAACAACTTTTAAGCTAATATTATGAACATGGACTTGAAAACTAAAACATACAAGAATTTAGAAAGGATTAAAAACCATTTTGACTTTAGACTAAATAAGGACTAAATTAGGATATTGAACTGATCTATTTAATACTAAAGTGACATGTAATAATGGTAAACAACAACAAACAGACACAGGAACTCTTGTTTATCAGCAAATCCAAACAAACTTTTGATTTTCACTTGTCAAATGAACTTCAAGGTTTTCAATAAATCTGAGTATAAACCTTATTCAAAACATAATATTATAACATAATAAGACTAATTGAGCATAAAAACTTCAAGAACACAAGCAGAACACACAGACTTGTCAAATATGCATTCCAACTGAGTTTTTTCCAATTTTAGGCACAAGTGAAACTTAATGAACAAACTGCTAGTATTAAGCTATAATAACACTGAACAATCACAAAGGAACATGAAAACATAAGAAGCAAAGCATAAAAAGTAATGAAACAGTAAATGCAAAAATATGGTAAAAATGGAACTCACAAGTGATCAAGGTAAAACTGAGGACCAAGGACTAGAAACCACTCCTAGCTTGTTGTCAGCAAGCTAGAAACCAGAAAACCCATCAGATTAGCTTCCATTACCCCGGATGCTATTTAGATCACAAGTTGACTTTCATTAACTTTTTATTTTTTAGTACTTTTCTGAATTTAAAGACTAAGACTTGTTTAAATGAATCTAAAAGCTTAGTGAGCTTTTGTCAAGAGCTTATGAAGCTTAAAGAATCCACAAAACAACTACTAACCATGAAATCGAATTACATGAAATTTAAAGGAAATTAAGTAAAAACTTAAAACTGAAATTAAACTGGAATTAAACTGAAAGTAAGGTTCATTACACTAATTTGAGGAAAAGTACAACATGAAAACTGTAAAAGACATTGAATTTAAAGAAAGCTTTTAAAAAATTACACTAATGACCAATGGCTAGTCCAAAGGTACTTTCTCCTCTCTTTCTTCACTTATTTATACTTCCATATTGCTTCCACTTGTCCACTGAGAAAATCCCACTTCCTTTTGAGACCATAGGATGACTTGAAGTGAATCTTGGCCTTTGATTGCATTTTGGCGTCAAATTGATATAAGCCAGTTGTAGGGATTGAGTGAATGGGGTGAGGGATCATTAATTGATTCTTGTTTTGTGTTGAGGTGGAGGAGACAAGGAGGGATGAAGGAGAGGAGGGGGGATGGTTTTGTCTGGTTTGTTCTGCAGAGCGGTGGGAGGGGGAGACTTATTGGCGGGTGAGGTGTTTGTTTGACTTGGGTTGACCGGGGCTAATAATACAAAGGGTTCGGGTTTGGGCCAAAGGTTGGGCCAGTCGGGTTAAAGGATTTGGATTGGATTTGGTTAATAACATAAAGGGTCCATTTGGTTAAGCTTAACAACACAAGGACCATTTATGTAACATTCTGATTTTTTGAAGGACTGAACTAGAAACTTTTCCAAAGCTAATCAAAGGGCCAAACCTGCCATATAATAATAACACAAGGACCAATGTTGATAAATTTAACATTTAAAACTTTAAAAGGACCTTAATTGTCATTTTTGGATTTTGAGGGACTAACAGTGAAATTTCCCAAAAGTTTATCAAAATGTTCCAAATTTTCAATCATGCATAGTACAAGGGTATTATTTGTAAAATTCCAAGTTTAGAATACCCAGGGACCATTTTTGCCAATTTTGTAACTTGATGGGTAAAAATTGCCATTTTGTGTAAACTTTCATCCAAGGATGTTTTGTGAACATTTTTGATTTCCCAAGGACTTAAGTTGACTTTTCTATCATTTAAAACATTTAGGGACTAGTTTTGACAATTTGTGTAACTCCAGGGACTGAAAACGACAATTGTTGTGAAATTGATCATTTTTCACTTGTTTTTCAATCTTTTGTACCTGAATCACATAAAAACACATTTTTATGAATTTGTATCATTTTGAGAGTCATTTGTGTGTTTTTGGTTGTTTTTGTGGGTTTATATAATACAAATATATGTGTATTTAGACACATATCAAATCCCCCACACTAAACTATTGCTAGTCCCTAGCAATCTTTTATTTAAAACTTAATGGATTTGAAAAACTCTTTACCAAAAGCCATCACTTCTGGAGTAGCCAAATGTTTCAGTTCAAGTAAGAACTTTGGTACACTGATAACCAAATGATTTTGAGCAAATCATAAGCTGTAAACGGATTTGATTAGTCTTTACCAGAAGCCGTACCCTTACGGACTAGCCAACTCTTAGATAAATTATCAGAATTATCTTTGGTGAGCAGAATACCAATTATGGTTTTTCCACTGCCTTTACCACAAGCCATAATCTTGCGGGCTAGCCAACTCTTTACTTATTAGGATATGGTGAGTTGAGAACCATACAATTTTGGGCAAATTGCAAGCCATGTAAACGGATTTGAGAAATCTTTACCAAGAGCCGTTTGCTCCTGGATTAGCCAATCCTTATGTGTGTTAGACATGGTGGACTGATTACCATTTGTTGTGTTTAGTACATAGTACTTCCACTAAATAAAATTTTTAAAATTTGGCCATTTTGGGGAAAAAGGGACTAAAAGGGTACATTTATGATCAAAATTCGCCAGAATTTCCCCCACACTTAGAAATGAATATTGTCCTCAATATTCAAAGCTAAGTGGGGTAACACAACAATTTTTTTTTTTTTTTTTTTTTTTTTAATATTTACAATTTTCAAAGGTTTTATATATATGTACAACAGGTGGGGTATTACCCCCACACTAGGTGGTAGAAAGGGTAAGAAGACAGAAATATGGGTGAAAACCCATATTGTGTGGCTTGTTTTTGATAACCAAGTCACTAGCTTGACTTGACCCTGAATTAAATTGTTCATGGGGAAACTGAGTGGGATTGCCACTCAAAGATTGGGTGAGAAATTGGAGTGGGATTGCCACTCACAGAATTATGAATATTCATCACTTAAGATGAGTCTAAGAATCTTAGAAAGAAACTCGAGAAAAGCGAGAAGAATCTTTTGATTTTTGATTTTATAAAAAGAAATGGAAAATATTTTTGTATTTTTGAAGTTTATATATATATGTACAAAAGAAATTCCTAACAACGCCCTCGAAAGGGAATCTGGTTACAGAGCTCAAAATCAGTAAACACCAACAACCAAATGTTGTAACTGAGGTACTTATCAAACTGGGCAAGTTGTGTGTAATGGAAAAAATGTTTTTGTATTTTACATTGTTTTTGAAATCTGGAATATATTATATATAATACATACAAGGGATAGATATAAAACACAAGTACGTTACGCACACACTCCCGGCGGCGCCAAAATTTGATTCCTCCCGAACTATCTTCTTTTATTTCTCCGTCACACTTATCAACCGCTTGTGAACGGTCAACCGTAACAGATGATAAAAGGGCGACAGCCCGGGAGAAAATGCAAGTTTACCAAAGATTAAAATATCCTTAGATCGTTTATGTCCTGGTGAGGCGTGATATCCTGAATACAACGACTGTGTGATAAAATGATAAGATCAAGAATGTACAAAGACAGAATCGATTGACTAACACTTAATGTGAATAGTAATAGCTCTGTCACGGCTATGTCGTTAAAACGTACAATCGAAACCTAAAAACGTAAAAGATATACAAACGTACGTTACTAAAACGTAAACGTTAAAACGACTATAACTATAGTAGGGATTTACAAGTCTAGGCGACTTAAATGCAAATTAAATAAAATTAAAATATTAAACTATAATTTACAAATATTAAAAGTATAAGAAAACTTAAAAACTAAAACAACAAATACATATTTACATATGTAATAATTACACAAACAAAATAAAACAGGAAAAGGAAAATAAATAATTATACTAAGAAATTAAAACTATCAAAATTTTGAAGTCATTTTAATTCTATTTTTACAATTGTTTAACCGATTAAAATCTAAAAACGTACGTTCCTTGAATATTACGTAAACGTACAAAATAAAAACGTGAATTCAGTCCAATACAACTCCCACAAATGTGAAAATTATATTTTTAGAATCCTAAAAAGATAAGAAAATTATTAGAAAGTAAAAATAAATTTTCACACTATTAAATTAATTAA
Organism: Chrysanthemum makinoi; assembly: GCA_910596185.1. Lineage (NCBI taxonomy): Eukaryota > Viridiplantae > Streptophyta > Magnoliopsida > Asterales > Asteraceae > Chrysanthemum > Chrysanthemum makinoi. The sequence continues at coordinate 250,451,458 of OU343225.1, read as the reverse complement.
TATAAATTAAAAATGAATTAAATGTATTAAAAATGAATTAAATAATAAGAAAATCTAAAATTAACTTAAATAAATAAAATAAAGAATCTGAAAAATCTAAAATATCATAAAATAAATTTTGAAAATGAAAATGTATTTTTTACATAATTATTCTATTTATTATTGATTATTTACTATTATAAAATACACTTAAATACTAGAAAATATAAAATAAAACTGGAAAAATAAAATTAAAACTTAGAAAAATCTAAAATATTATAAAACTAATTTTAAACAGAAAATATATTTATTATACGATTATACTAATTATTAATAATTATTTACTATTATTATGTATTAAAAACTAAAACTGATTTATAAAAAATATTAAACAAGCAAAGAAAAATCTGAAACTTTATACATAATTCTAAAATAAATAAAAGAAGCTAGGAAAAATATAAAAACTATATATTATTAACAAAAATAAGCTACTAAGCAAATAAGCTTTTAAGTATAAGCTATTACTTAGCTTAAAAATGATCTTTTTGGCTTTTCTGTTTTCTGGACTAAATATATACTAATATTAAACATATTAAATGAAAACACAACTATACAAACTAAGAAATAAGCAAAGCATGAGCTAATGAGCCCAACAGTTAAGCTTTTGGCTTGACTGTTGGAGCTCAAGCTCAATATAAGCTTGAAAAGAGCTTTAAACAGAAAACAAAAGATAAAATAAGGTAAAAACAAGTCCAATGGGGCATTATAAACAAGAAAATTGGACAGAAATGGTGTGAGCTTATGGTTTAGACAATCAAGCTTTTGGCTTGACTTGGATGGAATTGAGGCCTCTAAAGCCTGTAATAAGCTCCCCACAGGAAATAAAAGGGAAAAATATATGTGTACAAGCTATATGGACAAGTATGTACAAGTATGTGCACTGGCAATAACCTATAAGCTTGTTATAAGCTCATAAGCTCTAACAGATACACGAACCAAACACCCTGCTACTATTTGTAATGGCCATTTAAGCTGATAGAATAAGCTTGAAATGCCAAAATGAGAATTGAGATAGCAAGATGGGTTGATTGGGTTTCCAAAAAGCTAAAAATAAACATGTGAGGTTCACAGATTAGCTTAATAGAAGCTTATGAAAATGCTATATATGCACTGAGTTTGCTTATATACTCAGTTATGGGACACACAAAAAGTTCATAGCAGCCCTAGTTAATAAGCTACAATATGGAATTTAAGCACATGATCAAAAAGATGGGTTGCTAGGCTTCCTAAAAAGCCAAGCCACACAGGCTAGTGATCACTAATGAGCTTGTGAGAGGCTTGTGGAAATGGTGTAATACCACTGAATTGCTCAGGGGTATGTTGTGAGTGGGCAAACACAAACCTCATTTGAACCTATCAAATAAGCCTCAACAAGCTCAACTCTTCCTGAGACCATGAGTTGGACAGCTTAGCTTCTCACAAAGCCAAGAATAACAAGCTCAAGTTTACTAAGGAGCTTGTTAAGAGCTTTGTGAAACCACTCCACCTCCACTGTTTGCTTCAGTGGAAGGAGTAATATGGGACAAAAAGATTGGCTTGATTAAGCTATGCAAATAAGCTAAAGACTGAAAAATAATCATGTACATAAAAACTAGGCCACAAGGGCAATACAAAGAAACCAAATACACCAGCTAGGATCAAGTAATGAAGCTTATGCAAGCTCATTAACTTGACACCTAAGCTGTGGTGCAGGGCATGCTAACAGACAAAGGACTAAAAATAAGCTAGGAAATAAGTACTTAATAAGCTGAGAAATGGTAAACTAATATTTTTATGATTTATATGAGCAGCTAAACTATACTATCCCAAAAGATGATGGGCTAAATCTTAATAATGAGTACAAACTAAAATTATGAAGTTTATTCAAAAACGACACAAAGGAAAATTTGACTTTTAACAAAAACTCTAAAGGTTGACTAAAGTGAATTTAAATCTTAAACTGCTGATTAACTATGGTGAATTAAGACACAAGAACATGAAATTAAGCTAACTTAACAACTTTTAAGCTAATATTATGAACATGGACTTGAAAACTAAAACAGACAAGAATTTAGAAAGGATTAAAAACCATTTTGACTTTAGACTAAATAAGGACTAAATTAGGATATTGAACTGATCTATTTAATACTAAAGTGACATGTAATAATGGTAAACAACAACAAACAGACACAGGAACTCTTGTTTATCAGCAAATCCAAACAAACTTTTGATTTTCACTTGTCAAATGAACTTCAAGGTTTTCAATGAATCTGAGTATAAACCTTATTCAAAACATAATATTATAACATAATAAGACTAATTGAGCATAAAAACTTCAAGAACACAAGCAGCAACACAGACTTGTCAAATATGCATTCCAACTGAGTTTTTTTCAATTTTAGGCACAAGTGAAACTTAATGAACAAACTGCTAGTATTAAGCTATAATAACACTGAACAATCACAAAGGAACATGAAAACATAAGAAGCAAAGCATAAAAAGTAATGAAACAGTAAATGCAAAAATATGGTAAAAATGGAACTCACAAGTGATCAAGGTAAAACTGAGGACCAAGGACTAGAAACCACTCCTAGCTTGTTGTCAGCAAGCTAGAAACCAGAAAACCATCCAGATTAGCTTCCATTACCCCGGATGCTATTTAGATCACAAGTTGACTTTCATTAACTTTTTTTATTTTTTTAGTACTTTTCTGAATTTAAAGACTAAGACTTGTTTAAATGAATCTAAAAGCTTAGTGAGCTTTTGTCAAGAGCTTATGGAGCTTAAAGAATCCACAAAACAACTACTAACCATGAAATCGAATTACATGAAATTTAAAGGAAATTAAGTAAAAACTTAAAACTGAAATTAAACTGGAATTAAACTGAAAGTAAGGTTCATTACACTAATTTGAGGAAAAGTACAACATGAAAACTGTAAAAGACATTGAATTTAAAGAAAGCTTTTAAAAATTACACTAATGACCAATGGCTAGTCCAAAGGTACTTTCTCCTCTCTTTCTTCACTTATTTATACTTCCATATTGCTTCCACTTGTCCACTGAGAAAATCCCACTTCCTTTTGAGACCATAGGATGACTTGAAGTGAATCTTGGCCTTTGATTGCATTTTGGCGCCAAATTGATATAAGCCAGTTGTAGGGATTGAGTGAATGGGGTGAGGGATCATTAATTGATTCTTGTTTTGTGTTGAGGTGGAGGAGACAAGGAGGGATGAAGGAGAGGAGGGGGATGGTTTTGTCTGGTTTGTTGCAGAGAGCAGGTGGGAGGGGGAGACTTATTGGCGGGTGAGGTGTTTGTTTGACTTGGGTTGACCGGGGCTAATAATACAAAGGGTTCGGGTTTGGGCCAAAGGTTGGGCGGTCGGGTTAAAGGATTTGGATTGGATTTGGTTAATAACATAAAGGGTCCATTTGGTTAAGCTTAACAACACAAGGACCATTTATGTAACATTTTGATTTTTTGAAGGACTGAACTAGAAACTTTTCCAAAGCTAATCAAAGGGCCAAACCTGCCATATAATAATAACACAAGGACCAATGTTGATAAATTTAACATTTAAAACTTTAAAAGGACCTTAATTGTCATTTTTGGATTTTGAGGGACTAACAGTGAAATTTCCCAAAAGTTTATCAAAATGTTCCAAATTTTCAATCATGCATAGTACAAGGGTATTATTTGTAAAATTCCAAGTTTAGAATACCCAGGGACCATTTTTGCCAATTTTGTAACTTGAGGGGTAAAAATTGCCATTTTGTGTAAACTTTCATCCAGGGATGTTTTGTGAACATTTTTGATTTCCCAAGGACTTAAGTTGACTTTTCTATCATTTAAAACATTTAGGGACTAGTTTTGACAATTTGTGTAACTCCAGGGACTGAAAACGACAATTGTTGTGAAATTGATCATTTTTCACTTGTTTTTCAATCTTTTGTACCTGAATCACATAAAAACACATTTTTATGAATTTGTATCATTTTGAGAGTCATTTGTGTATTTTTGGTTGTTTTTGTGGGTTTATATAATACAAATATATGTGTATTTAGACACATATCAAGAGTAGTCTAATTTTAATATGTTTTTTTCTTACCACTGCTCTTTGAAAATATTTGTGAAAAAATTACCACTGCTAGTTCACAGTTTCCACTGACAGTGTTATTTTTAGCACTGTTGATCTAGCCGTTACAACTGTTGTGTCAGTAACAAATTTTTTTCCTAGCCGTTGAGAGAAATTACTTTCCATATATATATAGGGTAAAATTTTTAGAAGATTATCTACTTTCCTAGTTAAACTTTATCCTCTTAAGATAAATCTTTTCCTTAGATAATCTCTCTTGCGCAAAACTCTAAACCCTAACAGTATATATCTTTCTCTCTCAATTGGCGAGTTCTTCATTCAATTCATACTGATACAATATATTTTTCATCAAAAGATACTATGGCACCTATCACCTTTGCAGATGAGCACAACCAAGTGGCCTATTTGAAAAAGTCAAACGAAAAGAGTGGCCATGTTTTTCATCAGATTGTGGATTTTCTAAACACTACCCATATAAGGTATGCTTTACTTCTTAATCCCAAAATCTATATCTCTCAAATCAAACAGTTTTAGAACTCTGTTCAGTCCATAACCATTGAAAATAGAGATACACATGAAAAAGTGGATTCTCTTAGAGCCAATGTGGATGGAGTAACTATTGATGTTACTGAGGCATCCTTGAGGAGAATTTTCCAATTGGATGATCTCAATGGTATCATCACATTACCCATGCCAGAAATTCATGAACTTCTTTCATCCATGGGGTATGATACCACTGACAAAAAGGCTACTTTCAAAAAGAGTGGTTTATGTCCTCATTGAAGATTCTTAATACATACTCTTTTACATTGCTTAAGTCCTAAGAAAACATCTTATGAACAATTCAGTTCAACAATGGCTTACCCTTTGGTTTGTCTAGCCACAGATAAGATTTTTAATTGGTCCAAATATATTTTACTAGTATGCAAGGCAATGTAAAGAGTTCAACAAATTTTTTGATGTATCCAAGGTTTGTGCAAGAAGTGTTAAATGAATTTCAACTGCAACCCCATACAAGAGTTTATAAAATCCGTTGCCTTAAGCCCAAAGTTTTTCAAAATATGAATAAGAATGGCAATAGGGTTGTTACACCTCTTTTTCCTCAAATGCTTGCAAAGATTTCCCAGGTACAAAACACACCCAAAATCACAGTTCCAAACATCAACTACACTCCACCAGTTACTCACATCTATAAGAGGGGGCAAAAACAGCCAACTCCTCCCATTATAACACAGCATGTCCCTGATCCTTTTGGTTTAGGAACAAGCAGTGGTGGTTCCAGGCTTCAGCCTAGTCCAACTAGGGAGGACTCTGAGCCAATGCCCTATGATTCACCTCTCCCTACAGGTTACACAGTTGGAAGTGTTGAGGGCAGTGGGCAACCTCTGGAATTGATGGAACTATGTACCAAATTAGCTAAGCAGGTTGAATCTCTAGAGAAAGACTTGGAACAAGTAAAGGAGCAACATGCCAAGGATGTTACACAACTGAAAGAAGAGATTCAGACTTTGAAGAAAGAGTTGGAGGGGTTGAAGCAAATGAAAAAAGAAAACATAGTGATATCATCTCCATCCTCACCTGATGATGGTGATTCAGAGGAATTTAATAAAGATTTGGGAAATTCTCCCAAACAGGGGAAGAAAACAGATGTTGAAACCAAGGGTAGGAGAATTGACTTTTGGAGATGAAGGTGTTTCAGGTGCAAGTAAAGGTACTGAGGAAGTTGATATTCAAGAAGAACTTCCTCAACAACAACCAGAGCAAGTATCTTTCACGGCAACAACTGCAACTACAAATATTACCACTGATATAATTTCCACTGTAGAGCCAAGAGTTACCACTGCTGGACAAGATATTACCACTGTAGGTGAAGAAATTGAAAAGCAGAAGAAAGAAAAAGGTAAAGAAGTTGTGCAGAGTGAAGAGCAATTAAGAAGAAAGGTTTCAAAGAGAGAACAAGCTCAGATTGCTCAAGATGCTGAAGTTGCTAGAAAGATCAAAGAAGATGAAGTTGCTAAAAGGATGGACATAATGGAAACCACTGATCCAATGGATGTAAATCCACTTTCCACTCTTCCACCCACAATATTTAGAGAAAAGACTCCAGAGTTTATCTATGTACCTACAGAACAAGAGATTAAGTTCTTGATTGCTAATGATCCAGTAGTCAAGAAACAAGAAATTGACCTAGTTGTAGATAAATCCTTAACTGAAGAACAAAGAACTGCATAGTTGAAGGATTTCATTCAAATGAAGAATAATCAAGCACTTAAAGATGCAATTGTTTCAGTCAGAAAGGGTCAAAAGAAACCAAGACAACCAACCAAGGCACAGGTTATTTCAATGATGAAAGATTATTGTTGCAAGGTTGGTGCCTGGAAATTACATCAGTTCAAAGGAATGCCTGATGATAAAGTTGATGGTATCTACTACAGAGTTAAAAGGCAAGATCAAGACTTTATTCCAATGGACTCTGAAGAAGAAGAAAGAAGATATCCTCATCTGAAGAGAAAGGCCAAAGATAGTGAACCTCAGACATTTAAGAAGACAAAATTTTTTGAAGAACAAGAATTTCAATCTGAGAAATTCACTGAAGAACAGATGACTGGAATGATATTGATTGAAGAAGAAGATTTTTATCCACCCACCGCAAGTCGACATCCTATTATTGATAGGGAAGTGTTTACTGCTAGCAATTTTGCTCCAACATGGAAGATTACAAGGCTAGGTGGTGAAACTTCATCATTCATTATGTTTAAAGATCTTATCAAAGCATTTGACAGACATGATCTAGATACTTTGTGGAGATTAGTTCAAGAAAGGTTTGATGCTGAAAATCTTAAAGATATGAAGGAAATGCAGTTATGGGTTAATCTAAGAAGGCTCTATGAACCAGATGCTAATGATGATTTCTGGAAGTTCTCATGTTCATGTCCTGGTACTAAATGGTATTATTATGATTCATGTGAAGTTCATCATGTTTCTACAACAGATGGAGTGGATGCATTTATGTTTGCTCAGAAAGAATACCCACTCAGAGCTGGAACTATCACTGTGATGTTGTGTACAACAATAAGAGTTCATGAAGATAATGAGAAGGTCAGAACTTTGATACTTAGGCTTCAAGATCAATGTTCAAGAGCTATTCAGGCTTTAAGAAGAAAGTGAAGTGTTTGGAAGAATTCCCCAAATCCTTAGAGATGATGCAGATTGAAGAAACTTATTGATTTGCAGAAAAATCATAAGTTTAGGGGAGGATTGTTGGGAATAAAGCTAACAGTTACCACTGATAGGCTTGTGGAAGACACTGCTGAAGAATTCACTAGCAATGGAAACACATTACCACTGCTAGTACATATTGTTACCACTGCTATTTGGATAATTGTTATGTATCCGTGTATTGATAAGTATAGAAACGATCTTGTGTATATTCTATATAGTTAGCATTATACTTATCTTGTAAAGGACTCCTTGTGTTATAAAAGGTTATCCTAGGTCATTGTTCTTGGTACGTATGCTTCAAGGTGTAACCCTAGTGATAAGCAAGACCACTCGTATTATTCTTAATAATATTGGAGCTTTGTGTTATACTGTTCTCACTTACATTACATCATACAATCCATCTTCTAAGTATTACTAAGTATATTCCGCGTGCTTATTAATATAACTCGAAATATTACTAACACAAGGTGTGTGTTTAGATTCATCAAAGAAACAACTTGCTGAGGCTAGGGGTCCTCTTGCTTAATCCTGGCATTCTGTCCCTCTTCTGTTTGTATATTTAAAAAAATAAAAAATAAAGAAAATAACCTTTTGAATTTGACAGTGGTTTCTCCTGATAAGTTTTGGTGTGCAAAGTTCCTTTGGTTCTAGTATTAAAAATCTTTTGGTTCTGGCACACATGTGACTAAAAATCTTTTGGAAAACAATGGTATTCAACTCATCATGTCTCTGACAAGAAAGAGTTGACTCACCATGAGGGTACGGCTCAGGTGTGATCATCAAATCCATTGACAGTTGCTGGTTTACTAAAAATCAGATGGTTATCAATGTACCATGGTCTAATACATCAAAACATTGGCTACTCCATGAGCAAACGGCTCTGGTAAAGAGACATCAAATCTGTTGGAGGCTGATAATTTTCCAAAAATTGTATGGTGCTCGACTCACCATGGCTTTGTTGATGAAGAGTTGGCTAGCCCACAGGATCATGGCTTGTGGTAAAGGTAGTGGCAACCCATGGCTAGTCCTAAGTTAACGACTACAGGTAAAGACATATCAAATTCGTTTATGGCTGTGATGATTTGCCAAAAACCATTAGGGTATTCCAATTCACCAATGATTCACGTTTAGAGAATTAGACTGGTTTCTAATTCACCAGGATGATGCCATGATTCCATCATAGAATTAGCTAGCCCAAGAGTGAGTAGCTACTTGGTAACGGCTTATCAAATCTACTCATGTAGCTGTGGTAGTTCAACTATCTGTTGCTGTTCTAATGGTTCTACTAGTTTCTCATTTTTTCTGGCTTTGGAATTTAAGGTTGCAGATACAAGATGCTGATATGGGCTAGATTGTCAAGTATTCCTCAATCTTCATTGTTCAAGCTGAAGATCTATCTAGAAACTAGAAATTAACATGTCAAATTCTAGTTTAGAGGAGGATTGTTAGGAATATTTGTAATATTTAGTTAAAATTGTAATACTAGTAGGTATGTAGTTCCTACTGATAGAGTTATAGTTCCTACTGGCAGATATATAGTTTATGCTGGTATCATTAGTAGTACAGTTACTACTGGTGGTTCCTACTGGGTAGTATAGTTAGTCCTGGTTTAGTTAAATAGTTATTATAGGATAATATTTAGTTTGTTAAAGTTGAAGATATGCATGAGATAGATTAGGAAGAGATATGCATATCTTCTATACACGTTTTCTAGTAAATGCCAATTAGGGTTTCTTGTAGTATAAAAGAAACCATTGGCTATGAAGAATGTACACCTTGAAAACACTTTTAATAGTTACTAATATGTAACCACCCGCATTTTTAGGTTACTTTTCATTTTCGAGAATTTACTATTCACTTTTACTATTCATCCCATGAAATTTTTAATCCACATTCTGGTAAGATAAATCATTTTAGTAATAACCTGAGAGTTCGACCATCGTTAGATCATTTTCGCAAAAGTTATTAAGTAAACATCGTTTTTAAGTTTCGTTTTAGACGGTCCACCGTTTTAAACATCACGCGCATAACGAAAATCAACTCTGACAATTTTCCTCGTATCGGATAAATTTTAGATCACTCATGATTAATTTGAGAATTTTTACGATTTATTATTTTTAATATTAACAAATAAGCCCAGCGCAGAACAAAACTAAACTTACGTTTTAAACAATTCTACTTACATCCAGACTTAACGATTCCTGCGCTGTGTTTCTAATATGTTTTTGACACTTTTACATTTTTGGAAAAGTCAAACATATTTCCATCCTCCTTTGACCATAAAGGAATTAACCTTGTACGTTCTACATTTTTCCATAAATCGCGTAAGTTTTAAACTTCACGAATAACGTAAAAGTTATCCGCGTATGACGAAAACCACATTTTGACATCTCATATCACTTTTAGACTAATTTTAGTCTACTCTAAATAAATTCACGGTCTTTTCCCTGAAAATTCGTTCTTTTCCAATACGAATTACGCGTTTTTGACCCGTATTTCCAGCTTTAAGCAGTGTTTTTGCACCCAATGAGACTTATCACCCATTTTATATTTTTAGATGGAGTATAATGATGAGTCTCATCATTCCTACAAGTTTCAGTATTTTTACGATACCGGTTTTACGTTTATTGCTTAACGACTTACGGTTGGCATTTAACGGAACCAAAACTTACTCTAAACTCAAGATAAGATCAAAATTAACCACCTAAGTCATCTTATCATGTCTTGGCCGACTTAGGGGGGGAGTCATCATTTTGGTGGCATCATCCTAACCATGGTTCATTTAGATCTTTACAAGTGTCCTAACCTAACCATGGTTAATAATTAACCCAATATATGGTTAACCAAACTTACCCTCCTATAAATAGAAAGTGATATGCATCCTAAGAACCCTCACAATCTGTTTTGGGTCGTTCATATCACAAATCATACATATCTTCCATCATTTGATCCATAAACTCCAAGTTTATGCAAGGAAGTTCCAAAGATCAAGCTTCTACATCAAATCTCTAGCAAGTTTAAGTGATCTTCTTGAGTTTAAATCCACTCAAGTCACTTAGTACTTCATCACCAACTCTTCAAGTTTGCAAGGGTGCCAAGGTGTGGAAAGCTAGCTCAATCCAAAGTCTTAAGCGATCAATCAAAGTCCGATCCTTACTAAGTTACTCCTTTCTTATTGAAAGCCAAAAGTTGTAAGCAACTTATCACCACCATCATCTCATCTTTATTATTCATAATCTTAACTATTTCATGCTATATATATAGTTACTATGTTGATTCATGATGTACATATACTCAACCACTTGTTTTAATTCACATATTGTCATAAAGGTAACAAACTAGTAAACTAGTCATATTCTACACATGTGAGACCATTAAAACAGTAACATAAGGACTTTCTAACTTACATAATATGGTAGACAAGATAAAAAGGTAAACATAGCAATTTGAATCACCGAAACGGACAAACGAGTCAAAAGTTATAAGTAAAAGAAGTTAGCGAAACCTAAACGCCAAAACTACCATGTACAAGCTGTTTTCAGTTCTGTCTTTTTAAAAGTGGTACTTCTGGTCCGAATCATCAAAACGTTAAAACACGAAAGTTTTCCGGAACGACGTTTTCCTTTAATAACAAAGAAGCTCGGGCCTTGAAAACGCATAAATAAGCCAAAATCTTTCAAAAAAAGAAACTGCTGTAAATATAGTCTCACAACTATACTTTTGTCACAACTAAAAGCAAACCAAGAGGCCTAATGGCCATAAGCCAAGACCACGGCTACGGCTAAGGTCAAGGTTGAGTCTCAAGACCATGGTAGTCAAGACCAAAGTCACGGCGAGGCCATGGCTAAAGCCTCAAGGCTTGTTTGCCCAAGACCGTTAACTAAGGTAATCATATTTATGAAACGACGAGAACTTGTAAGAACATGATAAACTTATTTATATAACAATCTTCACTCAAAACATATATTATATCTACTAAGTGCTACAATAGTAGGGGAGCTTCATGTGAGGGGTTTCATTTGAGTAAAACGTATCGACGAGTTGCTTGGATTTCGATTTAAAGTGTCCTAGCTTCTCGAACGTTTACTGCATGACCTCTAAATTATGATGGCCCGAACAGTAGTACGATATCTATAAACTAAATACGTTTTCACAACTAGACCATTTCTATAAATGACATACACAAATACCATGTACTACATCATGATCAACATAGAGACGTATATAGGATGGTTTATGTTTTCCTAAACATTGTTCCAAACCTAAGTCGCAACATCCTATTTTAGGTTGCTCGTAGAAGTTCTCACGGCATATCCATCATGCTCATTATACATTTGATATCATTTACTCTGAGGTGAGTTCATAGCCCCACTTTCTATTACTAAATTGTTTTACAAACCCTTGGGGAGATACATGCTTTATTTTAAATCGAACACATTGCTTTCAAACTGTATGCTTTTCTGAATGTATTACTTGCACTAAGTACCACTATTGCCAATCTTAAGTCCCTATTATCATGAACCATTAATCACTTGCGAGTGAACGCGAATAATGTGGATAGATCTATCGGGAATGACAAATCCCGTTTGTGTTGACCGGGTAGGCAAACAAACGCACTCTATTTGAACATCTATAGGTTTATTGGCAAATTACCTATTAGGGCATCGGTTACTATTTTATGACAGTTGTTAACGTTTTCGGTATCATGAGCTTAGTGCAATAATATCTCTTTTGGTTTTCAAACCATTGGTGTGAATTTATAACTCACACTACAAACATTATGTGTTCAACTGATTTCCAAAACTCTATGAATTTCACTCAACCTTTGTGTTGACAGTTTTAAGCATGTATTTCAGGTCCATAATGTCGGAAGTCGTAGGAAGAGCAAGGATACTAAAGAAGGCTATAAATTTTATTATCATTCGAAAACCTATTTACTATATTTTGTAAACAATGGAACCAACTGGGACCTCATTTTTGTAAACTCTGATATTTATATAAATCGAATGATAAATCCTTTTTAAACGACTCCTTTAGAGATCGTTTTCTATTGTTATGACTGTTGTGCCATGAAGTAACACCCAGTTTGAATTCCGCTGCGTATCACGAAATTGGGGGTGTTACAGATTGGTATCAGAGCCACAGTTATAGAGAAACGGGTCTAATCGAGACCTAAACTATAACCACTTTTACAAACAAAACATTTTATAGCCTTTCGCTCTCCGTGCCTTCCATCCTCCAGACGATTATGTGACTTTTAAACATTTTAAGCTATACAAACATACTAGTATATTGATATATACACTTGACATAATTTCAATCATAAAAAAAGTACTCAACATATCTGCGTATGCCTATTCTAAGGCATTACGGAACAATCATATTTTCCTAATCTCCCAATCATGCATCTACTCGTGCTTTTTAGGATTATGAAACTTTATCCAAGACATTGTAACTGACTACAATCATCTTTCCTACTTCCCAGACATTGTGGGTTACACAATGGTCTCTTCATCATTTCTCAAGACATTGTGGGTTACAGAATGATCTCTTTATCATTTCTCAAGACATTGTGGGTTACACAATGGTCTCTTCATCACTTCTCAAGACATTGTAGGTTACACAATGATCTCTCCATCATTTCTTAGACATTGTGAGTTACACAATGGTCTCTATTATTTCCTAGACATTATGAGTTACACAATGGTCTCAACTATTTCTCAGACATTGTGAGTTGCACAATGGTCTCAACTACTCCTCAGATATTGTAAGTTATACAATAGTCTCTAAAAATTATCTTATAAACATTATATGATATCGTTTTGCATGAAACCCGTCACAGTCTATCAATTTCCCTAATGGAAATACAAGAAATAGGATTTCTAAAGGACAAAGTGACTCATCATCTACAAAAGCTAAAGTTCAGCAACTTTCTCTACATTCATCAAAATTCTCTTTCGAAACCTTCATTGTTAAAGGTCTGTAATGCTAGCCAAGTATGGACTATTTTAGGATTACTCAAGATTTCCTTTCCACACGTATCTACCCATACTATCTTCAATGCAATGGAATGTGAAAACATAGGTTACAAGTCTTTTATGGCCAGGACTTGCAACTGGATGGTTTGATATCGCCTTTGCTTAGTGGACAATTTCTCAAAAGCTATGGACATATCACAAGTATACCTAATTTAGGTATTTGAAAATTTTATCGAACCTCGGCTAAATATAGCCTAATCACCTATATTTAACCTAGGGGTATTGGAACATAGTCTGATTAACTATGTTCGACTTAAATTTTTCAAACATGAGCAGTTATACAAAGGTTATATTCAGGTTAATTTCCTACTTAAACTCGATAAACCACCAGAATTCATTAAAAGATCTAGAGACACGATAGTGTCTTACCACTCAGCAAAATCTTAACATCTTATTTATACTACCTAATTTCATTCTTGAAATTTTCATACATGAGATAATCCGAACTACTATCTTGGGATAGTCATCAAATCTTCTCGTCATTTCTTAGGAGTACTAGCCTGTTTAGGTTTCAAGGATCTCATTCCGCCATATTCCTTTAAAATTCACTTTTGATTTCAAAACAAACTTGACATCTCTACCTAACAATAATGGTAAGCGTACGCTACACTCTTCTAATCATCAACATATCACATCATTATCTAAACTCCATTATAAGTCAGTATGTAAAACTTCACAGTACCACGTTTCTTTCAAACACTAGTAGGTATAAACACTATACGATATAGCCTTCATCTCGAAACCACCTAAGACATGATCAACTTTGGAAATGGTTTGGATAACCACTTGCCACTAACAAGACTTTCCGTACAACGACAGTTATCACATCGTTACAAACCATTTCACATCAACAATATCTTACACCTTTGATTAACAACAGTTACCCTAACAACAACAAAACTATTCCATTTTGAGGCACTATATAGACGAAAGTATTAGTTAACCATTTGATGCACTAAGGTGTTCAGAGATCACCCACGAAACAACTAAGGAAACCATACAAATATAAATTAGGCTCCATGCCGCACACTATCACCAAAAACTCCATGATAGAAATTAAGGTTTTATTGATAGCCTCGATATAATAAGATATGATTCGTTTTGAGAATCGGGAAAAATCAAACTTTAGGTATATTGAACTCTATAAGATTTTAATAAAACCCTTTAGATTATCAACTTAAGCCACATGGTATATAATACATTCTATGACTAGAAACTTGAGAACACAAATATTAGAATTTGGCGTATACATCCACATTTCCCTAGATAATTCAACATCGGGTAACACACCCTGAATTCTGGGACGGAATTCCCATTAAGGGGGTGAGACTGTAACCACCCACATTTTTAGGTTACTTTTCATTTTCGAGAATTTACTATTCACTTTTACTATTCATCCCATGAAATTTTTAATCCACATTCTCGTAAAATAAATCATTTTAGTAATAACCTGAGAGTTCGACCATCGTTAGATCATTTTCGCAAAAGTTATTAAGTAAACATCGTTTTTAAGTTTCGTTTTAGACGGTCCACCGTTTTAAACATCACGCGCATAACGAAAATCAACTCTGACAATTTTCCTCGTGATCGATAAATTTTTAGATCACTCACGATTAATTTGAGAATTTTTAAGATTTATTATTTTTAATATTAACAAATAAGCCCAAATAAGCAGAACAAAACTAAACTTACGTTTTAAACAATTCTACTTACATCCAGACTTAACGATTCCTGAACTGTGTTTCTAATATGTTTTTGACACTTTTATAGTTTTTGGAAAAGTCAAACATATTTCCCTCCTCCTTTGACCATAAAGGAATTAACCTTTATTGCGTTCTACATTTTTGCATAAATCGCGTAAGATTTAAACTTCACGAATAACTGTAAAGTTATCCCGCGTATGACGAAAACTACATTTTGACATCTCATATCACTTTTAGACTAATTTTAGTCTACTCTAAATAAATTCACGGTCTTTTCCCTGAAAATTCGTTCTTTTCCGATAAACTACGAATTACGCGTTTTTGACCCGTATTTCCAGCTTTAAGCAGTGTTTTTGCACCCAATGAGACTTATCACCCATTTTATATTTTTAGATGGAGTATAATGATGAGTCTCATCATTCCTACAAGTTTCATATTTTTACGATACACGGTTTTACGTTTTATGGCTTAACGACTTACGGTTGGCATTTAACGGAACCAAAACTTACTCTAAACTCAAGATAAGATCAAAAATAACCACCTAAGTCATCTTATCATGTCTTGACCGACTTAGGGGGGGGGAGTCATCATTTTGGTGGCATCATCCTAACCATGGTTCATTTAGATCTTTACAAGTGTCCTAACCTAACCATGGTTAATAATTAACCCAATATATGGTTAACCAAACTTACCCTCCTATAAATAGAAAGTGATATGCATCCTAAGAACCCTCACAATCTGTTTTGGGTCGTTCATATCACAAATCATACATATCGTCCATCATTTGATCCATAAACACCAAGTTTATGCAATGAAGTTCCAAAGATCAAGCTTCTACATCAAATCTCTAGCAAGTTTAAGTGATCTTCTTGAGTTTAAATCCACTCAAGTCACTTAGTACTTCATCACCAACTCTTCAAGTTTTCAAGGGTGCCAAGGTGTGGAAAGCTAGCTCAATCCAAAGTCTTAAGCGATCAATCAAAGTCCGATCCTTACTAAGTTACTCCTTTCTTATTGAAAGCCAAAAGTTGTAAGCAACTTATCACCACCATCATCTCATCTTTATTATTCATAATCTTAACTATTTCATGCTATATATATAGTTACTATGTTGATTCATGATGTACATATACTCAACCACTTGTTTTAATTCACATATTGTCATAAAGGTAACAAACTAGTAAACTAGTCATATTCTACACATGTGAGACCATTAAAAACAGTAACATAAGGACTTTCTAACTTACATAATATGGTAGACAAGATAAAAAGGTAAACATAGTGTCACACCCCCAAATTACCTATTTTGCAGCGGAATGGAATTCCTGGGGATTGACTGTCATAGCATCACGATCACAGTTATATTGAACGACCTAAAGTGTCGTTTGGAAAAATACATCGTTTGATTTAATAAAACAATCAGAGTTTACAAAGTAGGTCCCAAATGAAAATCAACTTGTGCGGAAATAAGTTTGTACAATTCAAACGATGTTTTAAAGTACGTAAAAACCCAAGTGAGACGCGCAGTCGCCAGCGACTCCATGGTGTGTCCCAATGCGTGCCATGAAGTGAATGCCTTAATTACCTGAGATAAAACATGCTAAAGTGTCAACACAAAGGTTGAGTGAGTTCATAGAGTTTGAGTTGAAATGAAAAGCCGTCCAAATCGTTTATGCAGCAAAGGCATTGTAAATCGTTGAAATGTAAAGACTTTTAGAATCGTTTATGTAGCAAAGGCATTGTAAATCCACTCGGTTCCAAGTCCCGCCCATACAAAACTTGCAACCTGTGTGTTCACAACCCACGCGAGAATGTGTGTAGTTTATGTTCCAAACATATGATGTCAAATGAATTCACAAAAATAGTGCATGACTCAATGTATCGAAATCGTTTATGTAGCAAAGGCATTGTAAATCCACTCAGTTCCCAAGTCCCGCCCATACAAAACTTGCAACCTGTGTGTTCACAACCCACTGCCGGAATGTATATAGTTTATGTTCTAAACATATGATGTCAAATGAATTCACAATAGTACCTAACTTGACGTAGAACAATAGCACATAATCAATAGCACTTAACTCGACGTAGAACAATAGCACATAATCAATAGCACTTAACTCAATTTATCAGTAGTCAACTGATTTAGAGCGTTATACTGACGTGATACCATAGCACGCAAACAAGAACAATTTATATAGTATAACCTTTGATTTAGAAACAATGGTACTCATGATAAATTTAAAGTACTTATGAACGCAAATGAAAACAGTTTGAGCATGTATCTCCCCCAAAACAGTTATGAAAACAAGTAAAAGTAGGGGCTATGAAAACTCACTTGGATAAACTGGAATAACGGCAAAAGTGAGTACACCGAGGTATAATGAGATGCGTTATCCGCGACCTATGACGAATGATATGATATGTCATGAGTTGCAATGTAATGTTATGCATGCACTTCGTATGTTATTTATACCATTTACGGGTTTTTGAAAATATTACTCGTCGTCGAAAAATACTCTTTTGACGTCTTGACCAATCAAAAATCACTTTACATGTTTTTACGTCAAAATGTCATCCTATAATGGTTTTATAATGATTTTTGGTGAAATTAGCATTTTTCGTCGCAAAACAATGTCGTCAGAAAAATCGTGAAATTAACAAAAATGACTCCGGAAAAACAGTCGTAAAACGGTGTACGTCGATCGTTAGAGAACGAACTCGATGGTTTTGGAAAGTTTGTATCGATATCTAAAAGTTTCAGTTCAGGAGTTTTCGTCCAAAAGGTCTCGATCATAAAGATATTAAAGGCTAAAGTTGGTGATTTTGTTGAATTGCGTGCAGAAAATGAGTTTCGGCCAAGTTTGAACCTCCGTAAATAATTAACTACAACTCCGCTTTCTACGTTTTATATGTCCTTAGCTTCGTATCGAAGTAAACTAATATATTTTTGAGAAGTCGAAATAATTTGTGAAGCTTAAGGCTCGTTTTTGACCCGAAATAACTAAAAACAGAAAGCTGAAATTTTCTGAAAATATACGTTTCGTCGTCAAACTTTAAAAATTCACCACGGCTTCGTTATAAGTCCGTTTTATTCCGTTCAAGCGGCCACGGATTCGTTTTTAAGTATATTTTCCAAAAATCAAGGCCAAACTTTTGTACCATCTGCTGGTTTTTCCAGAAATTCGAAATAAGGACAGAACGTAAAATATAGTTATCGAAAATAGTTTTTCACGGACAAAAACTATTCTAATCCCTTCAAATCAACTCCGAAACTAATCTAATCCTACCATACACCTTCTTAGGGTGTCATGGGTTCCTAATCACCATCAAGACCAAAGAATACCATGGGAGTAATTATAGGATGACTATAAGTATATAAAACCTCTAAAATCATGACATAAATGGTATAAATCACAATACTTGCATATAAGCTCCAAAAATGATAAGAGACATATGAAATGAAAGAGGAAACATAAAAATGATGAAAACATGCTTACTAGTGAAATGAAGAGGTGTAGGTAACAAGGATTAACTTAAATATCCTTGGTTTTTATTTCAAAACCATAAAAAGGATATGATCTAGGTTGATAAACACACTTGAACTTGAAGAAAATTTTGATCCCTTGTGAGCTTGCTATATGGCCGGTTCTTATGGAGCCAAAGAAGAGAGAATTTTTGTGTTTAACACTTTGAAAATAATGTATGTATGTGAAAATAATGTTGAGTGTAAGACTTTTGTACCAAGAATTATTAGTAGACATGATATTAATTGAACCTTGCCACATTTATGAGTGCACCCTCCCCTTGGCCGGTTTTTGGGGGAGGGTTGTCTCTCAAAATTATTTTTTTTTTTCTAAATCAATTACTTGTATAATTTTGTGTTTAATTTGCATAGAAATGTAAGTAATTGTAGATAATTGTGACTTTATGGTAACAGTAAGTTTTTAATAAATCAAAATGGATTGTAATGAGATGATAAAAATTGTAAAAATACTTTCCTTGTGAAAATTGAGTGATAAAATAATTATCGTAAGATTTTTAAGAAAACGACGTAATAATTAAATTTTAACGATTAAAATACCAAATAAATTTGAAACACTAGGAAAACTAAAAATATAGTTTTTATGAACTAAATGAAAGTTTAAAAATACCTCGGGATCATTTTTGAAAGTAACGGGTTAAATATACAAAATAAAAACTCACGCGATAAAAATTATTAAACATAAAAATTACGCGTAAAATATGAAATGAAATGTCGTGAATGAATTTATGAGATGCACATGATGTCAATGAAATGTAGACTAATCATAGTCCATATGAAATGTACGTGATGTCATGATCATGAATTCGCCGCTAAACCTCCAAGGTTACGCGAATTTGAAACAAGTAAACCAAGTTTACTACAAATGTTGAAATAATGAGACATGAACTGTGTCGAGAAATGACCTGAAAGTACGAGTTGTCACATTCGCCCATCCAAAAAGGAATTCAGTCCCTGAATTCAATTCGTGTTAATCTATCGGTTTTAGGGTTTGATGTGGCAAGCTTTCCCATTCCCGAGCAAAACCCTCAAAAGACTTTTTGGTAACCGATTTTTACTTAATCTCACAACTCATCAAACAAGAACTGTCATGAGATTAGGCTAAATCGGTTTAGGTAACAACTTGTTTCTAGCTCGATCTTTGCAACTCATCAAACAAGAACTGTCACGCGGATCAAACTGGAAACAAGTGGTTTGAAGAAAATCTTTTGAAAATTTGGCTCGATTACGGAATTGCTTACACATATAAGCCTACTACTCCCTTCATTGCATGATTCTTCCTGAATTAGACATAGGTGATCAGGCTATGTATAATTTAGGAGTAACTATGCAATGCTTGGACTAATCGACTCATATGTTAATTGGTGTTGAGTCAACTGATGTTAAAATTGTGATGAACCTTGAGGAGAGAAGACATGGAGAAGTGTCGTTAAATGATAGTTAAGGTAAAAAGAATGAAAATCCTCGTAAATGATAACAAATCGAAAAGAAAATAAAGTACGATAGATGAGAATATTTTACAACGGGTGGTTTAACAAAAGTAGTACATCTTAGGTTATAAAGTTTCGAATACGATGAAAGACATAAACTTAGTACAACGTAATACAATAGGAGAAATAAGACTGCTAGTTTCCGAACTTCTTCAGTCTTCCGCATCGTCGATACCTTGACGAGTTCCTTCTAACATATATACATTCCCATGAGCACCTTCGACTTGTTGACCTTGGTTTTGAGGACATTGATTCCGATAGTGTCCTTGCTCCCCACATCCGAAGCATGTGACTACGGCTTTGCCCTTACAGTCCTTAGCAAGGTGTCCTACTTTGTGACAGTTAAAGCATATACCACATGGACCATTATGATGTAGCGTGCATTGGTGGCATCGCGGTAAGTTTCCTGCATAAGCTCTTCCCCTTGTTGGTGCAGCAACATAGACCCTGGCGACTTCTTGTCTTCTATTCTGTTGTTGATGATGGTTAGTGTTACAGTTTTGGTTGTTGTTGTTACAACCTCCTTGGTCGTCTTCCCACTTTCTTTTGTTGTTGTTGGTTTGGTTATTGTGGTAGTTGGTGCGGTTGTTGGGGTTGTTGTTGTTTCGGTTGGTGTTGGTGTACTTACCTCGCTTCACCACTTGTGCCATCAACTTCTGAGTAACTCGAATAGCTTCCTCGATTGTTTGTGGATCAAAAGATGTCACATCTCCTTGAATGACCTCGGGAAGTCCTCCAATAAAAGCCTCTAGCAACTTTTCATTATCAGAAACCATCGACGGGCATAACGCGGCTAATTCCTGGAATCTCCGAATGTATGTGTCAATGTCGTACCCAATCGTGACCAATTCATAGAACTCCGTCTCCAACTTTTTGATTTCGGTTCGAGGACAAAACTTCTTAGTCACCAAGCTCTTAAATTCCTCCCACGTAAGCTTAGAAGCATTTTCCATACCAATCGGTTGAGCGTATGAATTCCACCATGACAACGCTCCATCGAGTAAAGTGCTCGTAGCAAACTTAACTTTACTATCATCCGGACAGTTACAAAGCAAAAATACCGATTCCAACTTTTCAAACCATCTAACCATAGGTAGCTCCTCGGTACTCGGAACTTAGTGGGTTCACCACTTTTGAAATCTTTGTACGAACATTTCTTAACTCCGGATCCTCCGGCATTTCCAGTAGTAGTAGCAAGCCTTGCGGCTACAGCAGCAGTCGCGGCCTCGGCAGCAGCAGCAGCCACCGCTTCCCTTTCAGTTCTTAAAGCATTAGCAATGCTATCATTCACCAACTTTTGAATTGCTGCTTGGGTCATTTCAACTGTAGCTTTCTTCGGTGCCATATCTTCTTCAAAACAAGAGGAAATGTGAGACGTAGCAAAAATCCGATGTTAATAATAAACGCTCCAAAGAAATGTGATAAGAAATGATAAATTTGAGGTTATGTTTCAAAAATAATCGACGGGTTCCGAAAAGATGGGTTATGAGGTGTTGTAAGTGCTTCAATGTATGATGGTTTAGAGACTTAATGTGTGAATAAAGTGTAACTCGACATGTTAGCGGTGAAACAAAGGAGTGAGAGTGACCTCGCCCTATATAAAGGTTCGTCTCGGCATTCGTCGTTATCGATAATGAATCAGCTGATATAAAAATTTTGATAGGGAATGACAAGGAATTCTCCACGTTAGAGTATAGGGAAAAGATAATGGGAAGGGCATTTAAGGGCATCCATGTGACAATCGTTTTGAAATGAAAGTGAATAACTCGAAAAATGTACGTGATGACCGCATGTGAAGTGAGCATGCACTTGTGATGAAATGATGAGATGCTATGATGATGTAGTTATAGTCTAGGGTCAATGATGCAACCTAGTTCTCTATAACCGAAGCTCTGATGCCAATCTGTCACACCCCCAAATTACCTATTTTGCAGCGGAATGGAATTCCTGGGGATTGACTGTCATAGCATCACGATCACAGTTATATTGAACGACCTAAAGTGTCGTTTGAAAAATACATCGTTTGATTTAATAAAACAATCAGAGTTTACAAAGTAGGTCCCAAATGAAAATCAACTTGTGCGGAAATAAGTTTGTACAATTCAAACGATGTTTTAAAGTACGTAAAAACCCAAGTGAGACGCGCCGTCATCGCGACTCCATGGTGTGTCCCAATGCGTGCCATGAAGTGAATGCCTTAATTACCTGAGATAAAACATGCTAAAAGTGTCAACACAAAGGTTGAGTGAGTTCATAGAGTTTGAGTTGAAATGAAAAGCCGTCCGAAATCGTTTATGCCGCAAAGGCATTGTAAATCGTTGAAATGTAAAGACTTTCAGAATCGTTTATGTAGCAAAGGCATTGTAAATCCACTCAGTTCCAAGTCCCGCCCATACAAAACTTGCAACCTGTGTGTTCACAACCCACTGCCAGAATGTGTGTAGTTTATGTTCCAAACATATGATGTCAAATGAATTCACAAAAATAGTGCATGACTCAATGTATCGAAATCGTTTATGTAGCAAAGGCATTGTAAATCCACTCAGTTCCAAGTCCCGCCCATACAAAACTTGCAACCTGTGTGTTCACAACCCACTGCCGGAATGTATATAGTTTATGTTCTAAACATATGATGTCAAATGAATTCACAATAGTACCTAACTCGACGTAGAACAATAGCACATAATCAATAGCACTTAACTTGACGTAGAACAATAGCACATAATCAATAGCACTTAACTCAATTTATCAGTAGTCAACTGATTTAGAACGTTATCGACGTGATACCATAGCACGCAAACAAGAACAATTTATATAGTATGACCTTTGATTTAGAAACAATGGTACTCATGATAAATTTAAAGTACTTATGAACGCAAATGAAAACAGTTTGAGCATGTATCTCCCCCAAAACAGTTATGAAAACAAGTAAAAGTAGGGGCTATGAAAACTCACTTGGATAAACTGGAATAACGGCAAAAGTGAGTACACCGAGGTATAATGAGATGCGTTATCCGCAACCTATGACGAATGATATGATATGTCATGAGTTGCAATGTAATGTTATGCATGCACTTCGTATGTTATTTATACCATTTACGGGTTTTTGAAAATATTACTCGTCGTCGAAAAATACTCTTTTGACGTCTTGACCAATCAAAAATCACTTTACATGTTTTTACGTCAAAATGTCATCCTATAATGGTTTTATAATGATTTTTGGTGAAATTAGCATTTTTCGTCGCAAAACAATGTCGTCAGAAAAATCGTGAAATTAACAAAAATGACTCCGGAAAAATCAAATGTAAAACGGTGTACGTCGATCGTTAGAGAACGAACTCGATGGTTTTGGAAAGTTTGTATCGATATCTAAAAGTTTCAGTTCAGGAGTTTTCGTCCAAAAGGTCTCGATCATAAAGATATTAAAGGCTAAAGTTGGTGATTTTGTTGAATTGCGTGCAGAAAATGAGTTTCGGCCAAGTTTGAACCTCCGTAAATAATTAACTACAACTCCGCTTTCTACGTTTTATATGTCCTTAGCTTCGTATCGAAGTAAACTAATATATTTTTGAGAAGTCGAAATAATTTGTGAAGCTTAAGGCTCGTTTTTGACCCGAAATAACTAAAAACAGAAAGCTGAAATTTTCTGAAAATATACGTTTCGTCGTCAAACTTTAAAAATTCACCACGGCTTCGTTATAAGTCCGTTTTTATCCGTTCAAGCGGCCACGGATTCGTTTTTAAGTATATTTTCCAAAAATCAAGGCCAAACTTTCGTACCATCTGCTGGTTTTTCCAGAAATTCGAAATAAGGACAGAACGTAAAATATAGTTATCGAAAATAGTTTTTCACGGACAAAAACTATTCTAATCCCTTCAAATCAACTCCGAAACTAATCTAATCCTACCATACACCTTCTTAGGGTGTCATGGGTTCCTAATCACCATCAAGACCAAAGAATACCATGGGAGTAATTATAGGATGACTATAAGTATATAAAACCTCTAAAATCATGACATAAATGGTATAAATCACAATACTTGCATATAAGCTCCAAAATGATAAGAGACATATGAAATGAAAGAGGAAACATAAAAATGATGAAAACATGCTTACTAGTGAAATGAAGAGGTGTAGGTAACAAGGATTAACTTAAATATCCTTGGTTTTTATTTCAAAACCATAAAAAGGATATGATCTAGGTTGATAAACACACTTGAACTTGAAGAAAATTTTGATCCCTTGTGAGCTTGCTATATGGCCGGTTCTTATGGAGCCAAAGAAGAGAGAATTTTTGTGTTTAACACTTTGAAAATAATGTATGTATGTGAAAATAATGTTGAGTGTAAGACTTTTGTACCAAGAATTATTAGTAGACATGATATTAATTGAACCTTGCCACATTTATGAGTGCACCCTCCCCTTGGCCGGTTTTTGGGGGAGGGTTGTCTCTCAAAATTATTTTTTTTTTTTTCTAAATCAATTACTTGTATAATTTTGTGTTTAATTTGCATAGAAATGTAAGTAATTGTAGATAATTGTGACTTTATGGTAACAGTAAGTTTTTAATAAATCAAAATGGATTGTAATGAGATGATAAAAATTGTAAAAATACTTTCCTTGTGAAAATTGAGTGATAAAATAATTATCGTAAGATTTTTAAGAAAACGACGTAATAATTTAATTTTAACGATTAAAATACCAAATAAATTTGAAACACTAGGAAAACTAAAAATATAGTTTTTATGAACTAAATGAAAGTTTAAAAATACCTCGGGATCATTTTTGAAAGTAACGGGTTAAATATACAAAATAAAAACTCACGCGATAAAAATTATTAAACATAAAAATTACGCGTAAAATATGAAATGAAATGTCGTGAATGAATTTATGAGATGCACATGATGTCAATGAAATGTAGACTAATCATAGTCCATATGAAATGTACGTGATGTCATGATCATGAATTCGCCGCTAAACCTCCAAGGTTACGCGAATTTGAAACAAGTAAACCAAGTTTACTACAAATGTTGAAATAATGAGACATGAACTGTGTCGAGAAATGACCTGAAAGTACGAGTTGTCACACATAGCAATTTGAATCACCCGAAACGGACAAACAAGTCAAAAGTTATAAGTAAAAGAAGTTAGCGAAACCTAAACGCCAAAACTATCATGTACAAGCTGTTTTCAGTTCTGTCTTTTTAAAAGTGGTATTTCTGGTCCGAATCATCAAAAAGTTAAAACACGAAAGTTGTCCGGAACGGCGTTTTCATTCCTTGGAAAAGAAGATCGGGCCTTGAAAACGCATAAATAGGCCAAAATCTTTCAAAAACAGAAACTGCCGTAAATATAGTCTCACAACTATACTTTTGTCACATCTAAAAGCAAACCAAGAGGCCTAATGGCCATAAGCCAAGACCACGGCTACGGCTAAGGTCAAGGTTGAGTCTCAAGACCATGGTAGTCAAGACCAAAGTCACGGCGAGGCCATGGCTAAAGCCTCAAGGCTTGTTTGCCCAAGACCGTTAACTAAGGTAATCATATTTATGAAACGACGAGAACTTGTAAGAACATGATAAACTTATTTATATAACAATCTTCACTCAAAACATATATTATATCTACTAAGTGCTACAATAGTAGGGAGCTTCATGTGAGGGGTTTCATTTAAGTAAAACGTATCGACGAGTTGCTGGATTTACGATTTAAAGTGTCCTAGCTCCTCGAACGTTTTTTGCATGACCTCTGAATTATGATGGCCCGAACAGTAGTACGATATCTATAAACTAAATACGTTTTCAGAACTAGACCATTTCTATAAATGACATACACAAATACCATGTACTACATCATGATCAACATAGAGACGTATATAGGATGGTTTATGTTTCATAAACATTGTTCCAAACCTAAGTCGCAACATCCTATTTTAGGTTGCTCGTAGAAGTTCTCACGGCATATCCATCATGCTCATTATACATTTGATATCATTTACTCTGAGGTGAGTTCATAGCCCCACTTTCTATTACTAAATTGTTTTACAAACCCTTGGGGAGATACATGCTTTATTTTAAATCGAACACATTGCTTTCAAACTGTATGCTTATCTGAATGTATTAGTTGCACTAAGTACCACTATTGCCAATCTTAAGTCCCTATTATCATGAACCATTAATCACTTGCGAGTGAACGTGAATAATGTGGATAGATCTATCGAATGACAAATCCGTTTGTGTTGACCAGGTAGGCAAACAAACGCACTCTATTTGAACATCTATAGGTTTATTGGCAAATTACCTATTAGGGCATCAGTTACTATTTTATGACAGCTGTTAACATTTTCGGTATCATGAGCTTAGTGCAATAATAGCTCTTTTGGTTTTCAAATCATTGGTGTGAATTTATAACTCACACTACAAACATTATGTGTTCAACTGATTTCCAAAACTCTATGAATTTCACTCAACCTTTGTGTTGACAGTTTTAAGCATGTATTTCAGGTCCATAATGTCGGAAGCTGGCACGGGAGAGCAAGGATACTGAAGAAGGCTATAAATTTTATTATCATTCGAAAACCTATTTACTATATTTTGTAAACAATGGAACCAACTGGGACCTCATTTTTGTAAACTCTGATATTTATATAAATCGAATGATAAATCCTTTTTAAACGACTCCTTTAGAGATCATTTTCTATATGGTTATGACTGTTGTGCCATGAAGTAACACCCAATTTGAATTCCGCTGCGTATCACGAAATTGGGGGTGTTACATAATATAGATCCATAGAGGATCATTGTTATTTAGTTATTATTCTTTAACTCTGTTGTTTATATTCCATGTAAACATCAATTTATTGTTAGAGTCTCTCTTGTAGTATGCTTGTGATTACATAAGTTTTCTACCCATTTCAACCAGCTCAGAAGATCTATCTAGGACTGATCTAATAAGTTGAAAGTTTGAAATAGGATTGTTTTCATAAACTTCAACTTCATTTGAGGAGTTGGAGAGAGGACGAGGTCATTTTCCATCTATCATGAATCTCTTGGCACGACCCTCGAGGAGCGGTACCATGCCATGATTTGAAAGGAAATGATCATCGGTCACTGGAGATGGTTGCATTGTACTAACATGCCTAAAGAGGTGCATGAGTACCATCCTATATGGGAGGACCATTTGTCGTCTTTGAAAACACAATCCCTTCTTTTGGAAATGTAGTATGCAAGGTTGAACGATTTTTGGTTGATGAGGCAACATATCATGTAAACATAACAAGCATTGGGATGGTCTTTGTTCCTGGCTAGGCAAATGACATTCTCCCTAAGAATTTCTTCCCAATTTTTGTAAAGTGAGAGTATCTCAAAGAGTTCCATTTGAAAGGGATCGTGATGAATGAGTTCCTTGTTGTGGGTCATTCGAGTTGGTTGATCTCTTTCAGTAAAGATGATGTTTCGGACTACAACGGGATCATCAAGAGAGGTAAGGTAGATAGGTTTTGAATCTAAAGAAAAGTGTTGACTTTCAATAGACCAATCCTTGGAGTACATGCAAGGTTCATGACAAGGTATGCAAAGAATTTTGGCAAAAGTGGTAAGAAGTATGACAATTAGTTGTTCTTTTATGATGAAGGAAATGGAAAAGGTTCCATCATCATTTCGGATAATCCGAACTCTTTTGTAGAAATGAAAAATGAATACGAGAAAGATTTGTTCATCGATATGTGGAAGGCAATCAAAGTTTATTGCCGATAATACTTGAGGAATGTTGGTATCTTCAAGAAAAGATTCGTCAACGACATGTCCCTCATGGATAAAGCGTTTTTGAAGCATTTTGAAAACTTTTCGGTCATTGGACGAGAGACCTTCTTTATGGTGGTATCTAGGGATATAGTGAACAGTCTCATTATGATCTTGCTGAGTACTCTTAGGCATACTAAACCTAAAGCAATATTATACAAAGTAAGGGACGCGTTAAATATTTAGTCGTGTGTGAATGAGTTTGAGTTAGGATGATTTTGGATGAATGAATGCCTTGGTTAGAAGTGTTCTTTATCAAAATTCGATCAAATGGGGTTTTAAGAAGATTTTCATAAAATTATTGGTAATTTTTTTTACTAATTTCATGGATCGCCATGATTGTGAGGTTTAGTAAAATGTTTTTTTTACTTTGATTAACAATACCAAACACACTTTTAAATCCTTCTTGTACAATAATCCAAAAATCATTAAGTTTAAGAAGATGCAATTCCTAACTATGAAGAATCAAATTAGGTATCTAATTTATGCAATGAAAGAGCATAAACGAATTGACTATGATAAACCCATTTAAATCAATTTTGATTATGAACTAAACCCTAGAATTAAATTAAGAATAACGAAAAGGTGTTATTACTTACAGAGATGATTAAAAAATAGAGATGAATAAATATTGAGTCCTAGAATAAGTGAATGTGTATTTTTGGTCATTTGGGAGAAGAGAGGGAAGCTTGGGAGTTGACTGAGATGTTTGAAAAGTAATAAACTGTCATATGTTATGCCAATTCTGCCGGATCCTTTGGAAAAGGGATCCGGCCCATCATAGTTAAAGGATCCGGCTAGACAGTAGACATAAATTTTGATTGTTTGCTTTTAAAAGTAATGTTTGTTTATAGTTCCTTTATGTTAAGTGTTTTTAGTATACATTATGAGGATATAGTTAATGATCCTAAGCAATTGATTTATTTGAAAAGTCAAGAGTTTGCTTACTTGCGTGTACTAATATTATGAGAGAGAGAAAAAAAGATGAAAAAGATAATGATCACATTTCATTCATTTCAATGCACGAGACAATACAAGGGATTGGATAAATGATAAAAACACAGAATCCTAGAACAAAGTACAAAGCTCCACGTGTGAACTTGATCATTGGGTAGATGAGTGCGACAAGAGAGATGATGATGATCACTAGTACGACACTAAGAATTTTTTTAGGTGATTTCTTTGTTTCCTTTTGAGATTATTCTTGTGAGTGATGACGAAGAGAATTTTGAGTGAGTGAGGAATTTGAATGTGGAAGTTTTTGAAAAATAAAACGATTTGATTGATAGTTGACTGTTCGTGTGCGTGGGGGTTTGTGAAGAGATATTTTTGAAAGTTGTGGTTTGGTATTTCAAATATTTCATGTTGTGGTACGACAATATGGTTAGAAACAACATATTACTAGAGAACGACGATGGTAGAATGAATTTAGACAGAAAAAGAAAAGATCTCAAGAAGAAAAAAAATCATATATGAATTACTATAGGGATTTTAGGCAGTATTGCAATAAAAACAAAGTATAAGCACTTAGCACGTAGTAACGAGAAATAAGAAATAAATGAAAAATATAACATGTAGACTTCTAAAAGAACTAGAAAAGCTACTAACCAAACAATTTTCACACTTAAGTATATTAGAAAGAGGAACAGGAATTACTTAGTAACCTAACTTCTTGTTAGATGCAAACAACACACATTATGAGAATAAATATTCAAAAAAATGACATACCTTTCCTATATTTTATTGGGTAGAGTTATGAGACCATTGTCGAGTAATAACTCATACGTTTTTGAGATAAAGTTTATTGATGGAGATATTTCGTAGGTCTTTTGATTCTTATGTGTGTGACACCTTTCTTCTTCTTTTGATTGAAAGTCATTTAAGAAATTTCTTATTATAAAGATTGCTTGAGAAGTTTTAATAATGTTAGAAAATATAATAGATATTATCAAAACTATCATTATCCCATATAGAAGTTTTATCATATTTGTAAAAATAGATTTAATGTTAGTTTTAGTAAAGATTTTACTTCTTTGTAGTTTTAAAAAATTCATTGATCATTCAAGTTTGTAAAGTACAATATACTGTAACAAACTTGGTAATATATCTCTGATGCCAATTGTAGAAAACTAGAAAGGGGGATGGATAGTTTACCAATTAAACTACATTTGAGAACATTTAGATTGACTTATGTCAATCCTTTTGATATTTGGATATTGATAGTTAGATATTAAGAATATTAAAGACAAGTTAATGTAAAGAGAGATCAAACTGTGACACAAGTATTTATAGTGGCTCACCTACAAGGTCACCTTCATTCCCCTACTCCACTCCCTGAATACCCAACTCTTGAGCTCGTAAATACTAGATCCACAAGATCCTTATCTGGCGGGGAAGAATTCACAATGTCGCTTACACTTTATTCGGCACATAGCTAGATACTGAATTCTTGTACAAGTATGAACCAACTTAACGTTGCTTAGCACTGTATCCGGTACAAAGCTAGATATAGAGTTCTTTATTCAAACCACCATAGCATCGCTTATACTTTATCCGGTACAAAGCTAGATACCAAGTTCCTTTACAATGGAGGAACCAATCCCAACAACAGACAAACTTATACTACACGTCTATTACATGATGTGATGGATCATATACAAGAATAAATATAATGATCTTGTAATGATGATGAAGCCTAGCAACACATCTCTTGAAGCTTGCAAGTCTTGTATGCAAAATCGTGATCTCGCCTTTTAAGAAGAACCTAGAGAATCACTTAAATAAAAGCTACAAAAATGATCCTTAGATCTTAGGTTTGTGAGATATAAGTGTATAGGAGAATTATGAAGAAAAGGGGCAAGATGTAATGAAGAAATGGCTTGCTATTTACATGCAAAAATATATTTTGAATCTCCGGATCCGTGTATCCTTCCTAAAATGGATCCGACCAGTTTTGTCCAAGTGATCCGGCACACTAGGTTAACCAGTCCGAATTTTGGGTTACAAATCTGATTTTTTATTCATGGTTAATGGACTATGGGTCATGAGTCATTGACATTGGGTCATGGGAAATCAACATAATGTCATGCATGATGTAATGCACACGGGACATGTGTTTTGGGTCATGGGTCATGGGTTTAGATTCTTGGATCATAGGTACTAGTTGGATTATAGATTTTGTTTCTTTGGTCACGGGTTCCCAATGGGTTTATAGGAGATATGTTTTATTTATAAACATTTGTGTTAGAATCGCTCCTAGCACGTAAATGAAACGACATTTGCGGGATTACATTATCTATCTTAGTTAGCCAAAACACATGGACTAGATATGTCATATTGTAATAGTTAAGTTGTGATAGGCTAGAAATACCCTCCTAGACTTCACTAGGTGGGTAAGACTCTTTGTGAAACTTTCACTTTTCCTTATAATAAAACACATAGTATTTACCTTCTCTCTCTACTTTCTCTCTCTAACATGAAGATGATGTTCTTTCATCTTCCCTGACCTCCCGATTCACCATATCAACATATAACACGATCCTACAAGTGGTATCAAGAGCCAGGTCGGTTTATCATTGGTTGATTTGTGTGATGTTGTAACTTGTCAAAAAATTGTTATTTTAAACTGTTTTTAACCGTTGTTTATGAATTTGAAATATTTTTTTCTTATTCATATTTAGTGATAGTTTTTAAACTTCTTTTGTATCCTGGTCAAATATAGAAGTCATTTACTTTAACTGTTTCATACTTCTTGGTTTGTGTCATTTATTTGTCCAAACTGCTTATGACTTTTGTACCAATCCGTATCTATTAGTGGTCAAATGGTCTATTTCCATGGTCAAAATGGGTCATAATGAAGCCTTTTATGTCATGTTTCTGGGTTTTGGTTGAATCTGAACGGAATCTTTGGTCGGAAAGTCGCCAGAGCTGAATAGTCAACAATGGTTTTGGTTGAATCCGAATGGTATCTATGGTCGGAAAGTCGCCAGAGCTGAATAGTCAACAATGGGTCAAAACCCCAATATTACAAATTACTTGGAAATTAATTCGTAAAACAAAACCTTAGTTTTACGACTAAGGATTACGAGTAACCCTTACGAGTAACTCTTACAAGTAACCCTTACGAGTAACCCTTTCGACTAAGAACCTTACGACTAAGATTTCAAGACTTTACGCATAAGGATTTACGAGTAAGGATTAATGTGTAAGATCTTTACGCATAAGGATTTACGTGTAAGATCTTTACGCAAAAAGTTTTTTGGTTACGACTAAGACCAGAAATAAAGTTAAAGGACAAGACTTTGACCTACAAACAAGAATACCAACTCTCGACCTCAGTTTAAATTACATCATCAGTCCGAGCTTAATATGAAATAGAAAAAGAAGGAGACAAAGAGAACGAGACTCGTATGTTAGACCTCGGATCTGTTTTCAAATCTTCATTGGTCTATTTCACTGGTTCAAAATGAGATAAGTAATACGTGAAGCATACAACAGTTTTGACCACAACATTTACACAATCTAATCCTACATCCCATTACATCTCCTCACAGTCAATCAAGCTTCCCCAAACTACCACAAGACTTGATGATATATACAAAAAATGACCTCAGATTCTTCATTCGTGGTTTTAAGATATTTATCGTTAATAAATGAAACGCACGAAAGAGGGGTCATCATAGATCTGTAACCTTGATATTATCCGAATGTATTCAAGAAATAACTATAGCAAAACTGTTATATTGCTTCTCTTGCGTTATTTTAACTATGAACAATTGAGAACAAACAAACCTACCTTAGATCTTTCACTAGATCTTGAAGTCGTGTTTTTGTGTTCACGAGTCAAACACACAAAGGAAAGAATGGTGCTTATAGTTCGCATAAAAGAATAATGATTCTTTATAAGGTTTACTTTGTTTGGGCTATTTCGGGTTCTTTTGATAAAGGATTTATTCTTGTTGTGTGGGTTTGGTGACTGAATAAGAGAGGATGGGGCGTTGGTGTAAGATGAGATGGGGGCAGAAATTCTATCATAAAGTTTTTTTTAGGGTTAAGTGTAATTTGTGGTATTATATAGTCTAATCGGTTTTAGGGTTAAGAGCATTAATTGGATTGGACCGGGCTTCAAGTATTAATGTGATGGATGGACTCGAGTTGGGTGTCAAACGAAATCATTACATTGATTTCTCTTAAACTTTGTATAAAATTCTTGCTTATGCTAAGTCATTACATTGGATTGGATTTTATTCCGATAGTCTTGGGTGTCAAACGAAATCATTGGCTGAACAAGTTCATGACACATTTTCAATAATAATATCAAACATTTTTATTTGGACTTTTCAAAATTACGTTTGGTATTTTATTGAAGAACGTTACATTTGGGGTTCATTTCGTCAACATGAATCATTTTTCACGGGGATACATTTTTGACAAGATCGGGGAACCATTATCAAAGTTCATTTAAACCGTTAATGAAGGCTATTTTTGGGCATTTAACCGCAAGATGTGTCTACGGCGTGAATTCAATATTATTTACTTGAAGTTGAAGTGGGATATCACGGGTGCGTGTACTTAGCATCTTGAAGATATCGGGGTTGGTTGGATGCATGATTCTTCGAGATCCTTGTTCGAGCTTTAACCGTTATGAATGACAAAGGCTTAAGTTGTCTAGTTATACCTGATGTAAGGAGTTACGTTTTTGTGCTCATAGCGTATAACTATCACTTTTAAGGAGTTACTTTGTTGTTCTCAGGTGTCACAAAAAACTGTGGATAATTTGAGAAACTTTAAGTTTACCCTTTTTTTTATTGTAGTAAGAAAAAGGGTTCTTCCTCTCACAATAGTGCAAGTTTAAGTCACAAGTTCGAGTTATTTTACTTCAGTATCAACTTCGTCATATTTGGTTTTCTCCATCAATAGTCACTACAAAAAGCCGTCAAAATGATAATGGGGTCGGTAAAGAGTTAGCTGAGAAGAGTATACACGAGTAGAGTATTTTTATCAGCAGTTGATTCTCACGAGATATTTATGGTACTTCACACT
This sequence comes from Chrysanthemum makinoi, assembly GCA_910596185.1. Lineage (NCBI taxonomy): Eukaryota > Viridiplantae > Streptophyta > Magnoliopsida > Asterales > Asteraceae > Chrysanthemum > Chrysanthemum makinoi. Next base: position 250,417,507 of record OU343225.1, on the reverse strand, counting down.
TGTTCGATTAAATGGACATACATGGTTTCGCTATCTCCAATTCATCATCAACATACGTGGTGTATGATTCTGATTCATTGAAAACATCAGGGGGAAGAGAGTGTACGTGGTCTCTGTTTCTTTGACTTTTTTTCGAAAACCCATTTCCCTTCATGAATTTCTTCAATTGGGGGGAAGAAATGAGACGATTTGTGGTTCAAACGTCTTAATCCAGTGTTATCATCTCAACTTTCACGGGTTATCTTGTGTGAAGTTACCCAAATAGGATGTTATGATGCCTCACACACAGTCATTTTATAGAGTAATTGCATATTCATAGGTGATTATTATTCCGATAGACCGCAACAATCAGGGGGAAGTTGTTTCATTTTGTCTTTCATGGTTTTTTTGTGTGAAACATCTACATTCATGAGAAGATCTTGTTGATTTCTTGCATGTTACCCCTGAACGGATTTTCCGCATTGTGTACAACTGTGATTACATAACAAGACATATTTACCTGGTGTGGTTTACTGCTCATCTACAATTTCGCTGCGTACTGAAAACTTCAAAAGTTAGAAGAAATGTCAACTACATCAAAGTTTCGAATCTGTTGAATACGGTTGTCAGTTTGGGGGGAAGCTGATTCATAAACTTCGCCAAAAAGGAGTGTACGGAGAAGCTGCTAAAGACATGCAACATGAATTGGGGGGAAGTTAATCCAATTCTTGCATATTACATCTTTTTCCTACAAGTGACGAAAACAGTTCTCAAGTCGAGGTACAAGAAGAAGACAAAGAGCGTCAACTGTTATCATCCTTTGCATTTGAAGAGCTTATGAAGACCTTTCTTTATTTGTTTTTTGTACTTGTAGGAAATGTTGTAAGTAATCCCTTATGTCGTCCTATTGGGGGAAGATTGTTGGAATCGCTCCTAACACATAAATGAAACGACATTTACGGGATTGCATTATCTCTCTTAGTTAGCCAAAACACATGGACTAGATATGTCATATTGTAATAGTTAAGTTGTGTTAGGCTATAAATACCCTCCTAGACTTCACTAGGAGGGTGAGACTCTTTGTGTAACTTTTACTTTTCCTTATAATAAAACACATAGTATTTCCCTTCTATCTCTACTTTCTCTCTCTAACATGAAGATGATATTCTTTCATCTTTCCCAATCTCGCGATTCACCATATCAACCTATAACACGATCCTACAATTTGTATATCTATCTTAGTTTAGGTAAAATGTAAGTAACAAAAGTTACTTGAAAATATTTGAGGAAAATGATTTTGTCTTTAAGTAAATTATTATTCTAGATGTATTGTCCTTGAGTATTTGAAAAAATATTTGCTTAGCATAATGAGTTAGAAAACTATTGGCTCAAAAAACTTACGTATTTTATTTTTCTTGTCAAAATGATTTTACGATTGTTATCAACAAAATATAGAAAGATCGTAAAATATAAATAAATATTTTTACGGCTTATTTTTATTAACATAATGGTTAAATTTTTGGTTGGAAGTGAAGAAATTACATATAGGATGCCTCATAAGATGGAGGAGCTTCACCTTGTATCCAATCTAGAAAAAAGATAATATAAGTGCGTTCGAGATTACTAGTGTGGAGGATACGAAAAAAGGTTTTAAGTACAAGTTTGAGAAAAGAAGTCTCTACTACATGAGTTGTTTGTCACTAGGTCCAAAGTATAAGATTGATGAAGAGGTGGTTAGAAGGCTCATGGATGCTTATGTAAGCAAGAACAATGTGGCATAGGGCATGCATTTGAGTCTAGCTACAAGACTCGTAAATAAAGGAAAACGCTTCGTGGGAGGCAACCCATGTTTACTTGTTTGATGTTTTCATTTTAGTATTATTTGTGTCATATATGCGTTCTTATAATTGTTATCCACGTTTCGAATAATTTGTAAAAATGCTTTATTTTATGCTTAACTTCGTCTTAGTTGCATATAAAGGTATTTTATTAAATGACAAGTGTAGGAAATTCTTATTAGTTTTAAAGAATGAAATTCGCCATGAAAAAAGTTTAAATAATTATCATATATTCTATCTTGTTTGCTTGATTGTTTGAGTCAAATGCTTGTATCGAGTCGAGATAAATAATTTACATGGAATTTACAGATTTTAAAAGTTGGACTTTTTCAAAACAAATCCAAAAAATAAAATGAATAAAATCTGTCAGGTTACCCTTACGGCGTCACCATCTCTGAGTGATGGCGTCAAGTACTGTAGTACTTAATTTTTCCAGAGTTTTGTTTTATGTTGAAATTTATTTATTGGAAATTTTCAAAAAAATTTAAATTTCCAGATTCATGTAAAGATTTATTTAGCAAGCATTATATCTTATTGCTTTCTAGTTTAGTTTAATTAATATGTATAGTATTTATCGCCGATTTTATGTAATGTTTCGTGTTATTTTTCTTAAGATATATAGGTTATATTGGACAAGAAGCATATCATATGACTATCTTATCTTCTTGGGGGAGGATTTGAGCATATTTCTTGTTTTCTATTCATACCAAGCTAATCGGTGGAGTAATAGTGTCTTTCATCTCTTTTATTTTTCCTTTACCGATTTTGGTACATTTAGAACATTGGGGACATTCTTCAATTTAAGTGTAGGAAGGGTAAAAACGAACATCTTAGAAACTAGTCATGCATTTGTTATTTGTCTTGTTCTTAAATAATTGTGTAATAAACCTAAAGAAGTACTAGTAAAGGTAATTTTAGCACAAATTTAAAAATATTTATGACATTTACAAGTAAAAGTTTAGTCTTAATAAAGCTCTCATGGATAGGAGTTATATAGCTAGCACAAAAACCCTACCACTTAAAAAATTTCACTCCAAAAATCTGAGGTTCGCCTTTAGATATATAGGAAAAAATATTCATCTTTAATGCTTATGAGTATACCATTAGTATATAGATTCTAGAACTTTTTTGGTGATGTATTCTGATATCGCTAGTGAGATAACATTCATGTGATTAGAATTTATTAAATGATAAGAGGCATTAAGATAACCCTTGTTTTTAGCCTGTTTTGTTATAATTACATTGACTTCATTGATCAAGTAATTACCCATAGCCTTGCTATGTTCTCATTTTTAGTACAAGATACCCTAGTGCACCCCTCTAAGCCTAAATATTAATGAACAGATTTGTTTACACCCCACTAAATGTTACACCCAAATTGCCATAGCCTTCCTTGTATGCACTCAATTTTAGTGCATTATTGTTATAACATTTATGTTAAACCCTTAAGTAAATATCTAGTTGCTTACATGGTTGCTAAGTCGAGTCATATCTTTTAAATACAGTTTTGGGAAGATTGTGACTTTTGGTAGTATAATTTATTATGGATTAATGGGGAATAATGTCAAATTATTACCCTCATATGTATGTTAATGTTTAAGGTACTCCACATGTTTTGATCCTCGTAATTTGGGTCATTAGTTAGTATATATTTAGGCAAAAATGCAAGTGTAGGGATCCATGTTGGGATATAAAGTACTGGAGAAATACAAAGTACTGAAGAAGTCAAAGTGCTGAAGAGTCAAAGTACTGCTAAAGAAGAAAGTAAAAGTACTGCTCGTTCATCAAAGTACTGCATGGTTAAAGGACTGCTATGCAAAATCGTTAAGGATTATTATGTAATTTTAGAATGTTCTAAACTTTGTTTAGATTACTTGTCGTAAAAGGAAAATAATTGTAAACCGACTAGGGTTATCCTTATGCCTATAAAAGGACCACTAGATTAGCATTAGAGATACGAATGTATGTGCAATATTAGAGTTTACTAAGTTCGATATTAGAGCTGTTTGGGATTGTTAGTGAATCTGTGTATCAAGCAGGTTCAGAGTTTAAATATAATTGTTGAAGTTAAATTTAATTCTTCTTAGCTTTATTTGAGTAAATTCCGCATACTTAATAGAGTTAATTCAGTGTTTCATTATTAGTGACTTAGGATTTATCCGAGGGCTAAGCCCTTACAAGCTACATAAAGTTAGTTTGGTTAGAGTATATCGATCCAACAAGTGGTATCAGAGCTTGTGTGGAAACTCTGATTAAAAAGAAACCTTAAAAACCGATTTAACAAAACCCTAAAGATGTCGACTGAAGCTATACCACCCCCCTCCATCACCTCACTCAGAATTCTTATCATTAAGTAGGAAGAGTATGATCTTTAGAGCATGAAGATGAGGTAGTACATTTCTATTACAGACCATGCACTGTGGAATGTAATTGTCAATGGTAATGAAGTTGTTGCAGATCCTATTTAAGTTCCTGGACAACCTAAACCACCTAAGGCTGTCTTGCCAGCAACTACAATAAGGAATCAAGAAAAGGCTCTCAACATCCTATTGTCTGCTATACTTGATGGTCACCTACTCAAGTTTCATGATGCTAAGGATGCTAAACAACTATGGGCTGCTCTCAAGACAAGGTTTGGAGGTAATGATGCTTCCAAGAAGATGCACAGAAATCTGTTGCAGCAACAGTTTGAAATATTCACTGTTGGTGAAAGAGAAGGTCTTGATCCTGCCTATGACAGATTTCAAAAATCTTCTTAGTATGCTGGAGCTATACAAAGCAGAGGTATCTGTAGAAGATGTAAATTTGAAGTTCTTAAGAAGTTTGCCATCTACATGGCATGTGATTGCTACTATGATCAGAGGACAACATGGTTTGGATGTTATGGACTTTGATGATCTCTACAACCATTTGAAGGTGTATGAGCATGAGATGAATGGCCAAACTAGTTCAAAATCTCACAGTATTGCCTTTTTGTCTTCTGAAAAGAGAGGCAATACTTCTACTAAAAGTACTGCTTCTCCTACTTAAAGTACTGTTGCTCAAAGTACTGTTGCCTATTCTACCCCCACCTTTTCTCAGCAAGTCACACCAACAAACACCATCCATTCTGATGAAGTTTTTTACTCATTCTTTGCTCAGCAAGCCACTTTACCTGTTACTTATGAAGAGGATTTGTAACAGATTGAAGAGGATGCTCTTGAAGAAATTGATATCAGGTGGCAAGTTGCTATGATCACTGCTAGAATCAAGAAGTTCATGAAGAAAACAGGAAGAGGCATTGACTTCAAGCCTAAGCAGGGTATAACTTTTGACAAGTCCAAGATTGAATATTTTAATTGTCAAAGGACTGGACACTTTGCAAGTGAATGCAAGTTTGCTAAATACCAGGCAAACAGAATGACTGAGAAACCCAAGCTTGAACTGAAGGAAATCCCTATTACTGAAACACAAGCTTTGGTTGCTCAAGAAAAACTATCAGAGGTTGACTAGAGTGCTGAATTTGATGATGAACCAGTAACCTACTGTATGGTCGCAGTGGAAGAGTTTGATTGGAGCACAGCCTTTGATGAGGAACCTGGACTTGCTGCTTTGGAATCCAGAGATGGTCTAGGAAGCTTTGATTGGAGCATGGAGAGTGAAGATGAACCTGTTCTGCTTGCTATGGTAGCTACTTCACCAAGTTCACCCCTATCTCTGAGGTATGCTCTAAGTGTCATGATTTTTATCAAAAGGTGCTTACTGATTATGTAACTGAAAGAGATAACTGTAGAAGGGCTAGGTCTGAGGTAGCTGGTTATCAAATTACTTTAGAGTCAATGGAAGCCAAAATAATAACACATGAAAATAATGAAATGGCTTGGGCAGAAAAGTATGAACAACAGGATTATCAATTAAAATTGAGTGAATGGAAGTTAGGATGTAAGGTTGCTGAACTAGAAAAGATGACTAAAGAAAGAGATGAATTGCTAGAAAAGTTTGCTACTTGGGGACAATCTGGCCTTTCACATGTTAGTTTTGTTGAAAAACAGAAAAGAGTACATATTAAAACTGGCATAGGTTTTGGTATGGACTTTAGTAGCATAGAAGAAAACCCACCTAGTGATCAGGATGAATGTGATTTTGAGGATATAACAACTAGTGATGATGAACTCATTAACTATGTAGACACATCTAGTAATGAGGAATCAATTAGTCAAACACCTCCTTAATATAAGAAAGACAAAGGTTATCATGCAGTCTCTCATCCCACTGGTAGTTTTCAACCACTTAGGGCAGATGTTTTTCGTTTTGGAGTAGACAACTTAGAGTTTAGGAAGAAGCTTACAGGTCCATCTAGTTCTGACACCCTAAAAGAAACATTTGAGAAACCTAAGGATGATGATGTTAAGAGTCAAGCAGTACCTTCAACTCAAAGTGCTGCTACACTATCAGGAGTACCTTTAAGAAAACCTTTTCAAAATACGCTAAACCTTTTTGGGATAATTTTGGTCAAAACAGTTTTCATCATTCACCAAAAAGACAGGATAGTTTTAATCATAGACCTAAAGGAAGATTTTTTGGGAGTATGGGTCAAAAATTGTGTTTTGTTTGTTATAGTCCTGATCATTTGATTAAGGACTGTGACTTTCACTCAAATTACTTAAGCAAATTCCCAAAGATCAGAACTGCCAACCAAAAACCAAGGGAGAATAAACCTATCTGGAATCATTCACATAGGGTTAACCACATCAATTTCTCACAAGACCATAGGTTCCCTCATCAGAGAAGATCTTTTTCAAAATCACCAGTACCTTCTCAAGGTACTGCTAGATTTTCACCCAATCAAGGTACTTCTAACACCTTTTGGAATGAAAGCCTTAGAAGATCTAATTACTATCAATCTAGAAGGCGTTACTGTGACAACTCGTAATTTCAGGTCATTTTACAAACTTTGAAAATTTTACTATTCATCTCGGGAATTTACTATTCATTATTTTTGAAGTCGATTTGATATTCGGAGAACGTATTTCAAAATTTTACTATTCACGAAACACTATTCATTCCCGGAGAAAAATCACTATTCATGATTTACTATTCATCATTTATCGTAAACTAGGTTTACGAGTATCAAATTCGCGTAACCGTAAGGGTTTAGCTGCGAATTCATGAAAAATCATTGAGGACATTTCATATAGACTAGATTTAGTTTACATATGATCAGTAATGTCATCATCATATTAGTTCATGCATGGTTTTGCATATTTCATTAAACGTTTATTTTCCTGTTAAATAAACGCTATCGCATAATCATTTATTTTGAATATTTGATCCGACACTTCCAAACATAATCCTAATATATTTTTATACTCATTTTAAGACTATAAAAATTATATTATTAGTTTACCCGATGTTTTAAATTTATTTTGTATATAAATTGTTATATATAAATATTTACGACGGTTTTCTTAAATTCAACTCGATAATTATTATTTCACTCAATACTTGTAAGAAATGTATTTTTATATTTTTAACGACTTCAATATATTTTATTTTGTTCCGTTAAAATCAATTTCTAGCCAACGCTACACTAAATAATTACTTTACTTATCAAATATACACTACAATTATAATATAATACAATTACTTATTAAATTTCACCACTTTTCTTCTTTGTTTTACATTTCGTCGACCAAATTTGATGACTCAACATAAAATAGACATAAAAATCTTACATAGCCAATACACATAACCATCTAGACCTACACTTGTTGTATTGTTTTAATTATATACAACATGTACACATACATACACATAACATAAGGTGTAAAAAAAATATCACTCTCCTCATTTCACCACATAGGCCGGCCAAGGAGAAACATAAGAAGGAATCCAAGAATTTTTTAAGAACAAGCTAAATTATTAACACTAGCATACTCTTAATTAAGGTTTTGAAATAAAAACCTAGGGTAATTAGGAAAAACCTTGTTCTATAACCTCATCACATCACTAGTAAGCATTTCATGATCATTTTTAATCTTCCATATTCATACTTTGTTCATTTTTATCATGCTTGAGGAAAACATGCAAGTTATATGAGTATCTATACCACTTTTAATGTTTTTAGTACTTACAATTAGTATATGTCATCCTATAATTATCCATTGAAAAATATCATTTTTGATGATTTCTAGGAACCCATGACACCCTAAGAAAGTGTATGGTAGGTTTAGAATAGCTTTGGCGTTGATTTGAAGTGGTTAGAATAAGTATTACGCGAGAAAAATCAATTTCGACAACTATAAATAAGGGTCTGATCATTTTTGCTAAGCCTGGAAACTTCGACAGTTTACAAAATATTTTGGGCTAGATATTCAGAAAATATACTTTAAAACTAAAACGTGGTCGCTTGAACGGGTTAAAACGGAGTTATAACGAAGAAGTTATGCTATTTTCAGGTTTAACCGGAAAAATCAGCATGCTGTCCAGCTTTCGTAAGGGTCAAAAATGAGTATTAAGCGTTATCTAAATGAGTCGATTTATCAAAAATATATTAGTATACTTTAACACGAAGCTAAGGACATATAAAACGTAGAAAACGGACTTATAACGATTAAATTACACGCGTTTAAATAAGGATGACGTAACTATTTTCACAAGTAGAACTTATACATATTTTCTAATAGCCAAAAATTATAGTCGCGAGTGACCATGTTGAGGGTCGTTTTTAACATCGATGGAGTACTTTTTAGAAAACGATGTCTTCTAGTAAAAGTAAGTTCACCTAGCCTATTTTCCAAAATGTTCAACCGTTTGTCAAACGGAGTTGTAACAAATAAAATACGGTCACACAAACTTTGCCGAAAACTACCCTTAAACAATATTTTTGGTACAAGTACCCTACTTTACCTATGTTTTTCTCCATGATCGAGACCTCTATGATGAAAATTTAAAAGCTAAGACTTTGAGATAATGCTACAAGCTTTCCAAAGCCGTTGAGTTTGTTTTCTAACACTCGATACTCACTATTTTACGACTAGCTTTTCAAGGCCATTTAGTCACTTTCATGAATTGTCAAATGACATTGTTTTACGACGAAAAGCTATAATTTCATAATAAATTACCAAATGACTAATCGTATGATATCATTTCAACGAAATTACTTGTAAAGTAATTTATAAATTGTCAAGACGTTATAAGATTATTTTTCGACGATAAACTTTATTTTTAAAAATTCACAAGTGGTATAGATATCATATGAGCTTCATGTATAAGATTACATCATAACTTATTATAGATCATATCATTCATAATAGGTCACAGTTAGAGATTTGCGCCGCATTTCAGTGTACTCACTTTTGCCATCACATCATTGTACCAAGTGAGTTTCGTAGCCCCTACTTTTGTATGTTTTGAACTATTTTGGGGGAGATACATGCTTAACTATTTTTCACAAGTACTTTAGATTTTTAAAGATAACTTCTATCATGATCACCATCGTTTCAAAACCGAATGTTGTACTATAGCAATTGTTCTTGTTTGTGTGCTATAGTTCTACGTCGAATAATGTGCTATATCAGTTGACTACTGATACATTGAGTCATGTACTATTGATTATGTGCTATGGTTCTACGTTGAGTTAGGTACTATTGTGAATTCATTTGACATCATGTGCTTGAACATAAACTATACACATTTTGGCAGTGGGTTGTAAACACACAAGTTGCAAGTTTTGTATGGGCGGAACTTGGAACTGAGTGGATTTGCAATGCCTTTGCTGCTTGAACATTCTTTAAAGGTTTTCTTCATGACAACACAAACTCTATGAACTCACTCAACCATTGTGTTGACACTTTTAAGCATATTTTATCTCAGGTATCTAAGGTATACACTTCATGGCATGCATGTGGACGTATCATAGAGTCGCGGCGACGACGCGTCTCACTTGTAAATTATGGCATTTTCAAAACATCGTTTAGCTTGTAATAAGCATATTTCCGCAAACGTTATCAACTTTTGGGACCTATCTTTGTAACTCTGAAAGCTTTACATAAATAACAAACGATGTGTTTTTAAACGACACTTTAGGTCGTTCAATATAACTGTGATTGTGATACTATGACAGTCAACCCCCAGGAATTCCATTCCGCTGCAAAACAGGTAATTTGGGGGTGTGACAGTTACACCTCAAAAAGAGTATCTAAATTAAAGAACTCAACACCAAAAGTTAAAACAAGTTGGGTTAAGAAGGAAAGTATTGATGGGGAACAAACAGTACTTTCAGCACGTGTGGATGAAACAGAGATTTTTGTTGAAAATAATAAAGAAAACTTGGATGAAAAAGAGATTTTTATTGAAAAACCAACACAAGTTTTTGAACAACCAAAGATAATTGATCATGTGCTTAAAGATAGTGGAAATTACATACTTAAAGAATTTAAGTATGTAACTCCACAAGGGAACATAATTCAGTAATGGCTTGGGTTCCTAAAATTAACTAACTCTTTTATCTTTGTGCAGGGCAACCCAGAAAAGGAGCTTAAAGATCATCTAATTGTGGATAGTGGTTGCTCTGGTAGCATGACAGGAGACAAAGAGATTCTGTCAGATTTTAGATCTTATTGTTGAGGAAGAGTTTCATTTGGGAATGATGCTAGTGGAGGAAGAATAACTGGCAAAGGAACCATCAAGGCAGGAAGCATAGATTTTGAGAATGTTCGCTATGTGAAGGAGCTCAAATTCAATCTTTTGTTAGTCTCTCAGATATGTGACAAGAAGCACCCTGTGCTATTCACTAACACAGAATGTCTCATTCTTTCCCCTGAATTCAAGCTTATTAATGATAACTTGGTAGTACTAAGAGTACCAAGAACAAATGATGTGTACAGTCTGGATATGAAAAGTCTTCTATCTTTTGAAAGAGCAACATGTTTAGTAGCTAAGGCAACACTTGAAGAAGCACATTTGTGGCATAAAAGATTAGGCCATGTAAATTTCAAGAATATCAACAAGTTGGTTAAAGGAAATTTAGTTAGGTGTTTACCTACCAAAACATACAGGAATGATCACTCATGTTTGGCATGCAAGAAGGGTAAACAACACAAAGCATCATGCAAGAAGGTTGAGGAAAGAACTATTAGAGAACCTTTGGAGTTGCTGCACATGGATCTGTTTGGACCTGTTTCTGTTGCTAGTCTAAACAAGAAGAAGTACTGTCTGGTTGTGACAGATGATTACAGTAGATTTAGTTGGGTATTTTTCTTGAGATTTAAAGATGAAACCTTTGATGCTATTCATGACCTTATAATAGCCCGGAAAACCAACTGAGACTCAAAGTAAGAGCTATTAGATGTGATAATGGGACTGAATTCAAGAACAAGCTTATGGATTAGTTTTGTGCTAAGAAAGGAATCAAGAGGGAGTTTAGTATTGCTAGAACTCCACAGCAGAATGGTGTTGTAGAGAGAAAGAACAGAACTTTGATTGAAGCAGCCAGAACAATGCTTGCAGATTCATTATTACCTATTCAATTTTTGGCTGAAGCTGTAAGTACTGCTTGCTATATGTTGAATAGAGTATCAGCCACTAAACCTCAGATGAAGACACCTTATGAGTTGCTTAAGGGAAAAAAAACCTAACATATGTTTTATGAAACCTTTTGGATGTCCTCTGACTATTCTAAACACTATTGATGCTTTGGGAAAATTTGATGGCAAGTCAGAAGAAGGATATCTATTGGGATATTGTACCAATAGCAAAGGATTCAGAGTGTAAAATAGAGTCACCAAGAAGGTTCAAGATTGTCTTCATGTTGAATTTTTAGAAGATCAAGAAACTCAAAAGGGTAAAGGCCCTGATTGGATGTTTGATCTTGAGGTTTTGACTCCTTTTATGAATTATGTTCTTGTAAGAGAAGAAAATCAAGTTGATCATAAAGAAGAAGATTTACAGTACATTGTTCATGGAGTCAATATTAGACCTGATGATGTTCCTGATGAAGAACCTATTATTGTTGAGAAGGAGAAAAGTACTGAGGAACCAAAATCCTTTTTGTCTGCTTAGGATCAAGCTATTCAAGATGAGCTTAATAGGATGCTTTTTCAAGATGTAGTAGCAAAATCTTATGATGATGATCAAAGAAGAGCTTATGAAGAAGCAAAGAAAAAGAACAAGACTACAGAGTTCTCTCACGGTACTTTGAATGATAGTACTTTAGATCAAAGTACTGTTGCACCTGTTGACAGCACTTTGGATGATTTGGACGATCCTAACATGCCTGGCTTAGAAGATACTGATGATGAGTTTGAAGATGAAGGTATTTTCTCAGATTCCAATGAAGATGCTGATTTCACAAATTCATAAAGATCATCCTACTGGTCAAATCATTGGACCTTCTATACATGGAGTGCTCACAAGAACCAAAGCTAAAGGTTTTTCTACACCACATAATGCATTACTAAGCTTTGTGTATAAACAAAACAGGCTGAATCATAAGGATCATCAAACATGCTTATTCACTTGCTTTATCTCTCAAGAAGAACCCAAAAATATAGCTCAAGCATTAACTAAAGAGAGTTGGGTTGAAGTTATGCAAGAAGAACTTCTTCAATTCAAACTTGAAGATGTTTGGGTACTATGTGATCTACCAGATGGAAAGAAAGTAATTGGTACACGATGGGTTTTCAGAGTCAAGAGATATGAAAGAGGGAATGTCATCAAGAACAAGGCAAGGTTAGTTGCACAGGGATATAGACAAGAAGAAGGAGTAGATTATGATGAAGTATTTGCTCCTGTAGCAAGGATTGAAGCCATTTGAATATTCCTTGCTTTTGCATCATATATGGGATTTCAGGTTTATCAAATGGATGTCAAGAGTGCCTTTCTCTATGGCAAAATTACAGAGGAGGTCTATGTTAAACAGCCTCCTGGTTTTGAAGATCCTGCATATCCAAACAAAGTCTACAAAGTAGTTAAGGCTCTTTATGGCCTTCATCAAGCACCTAGAGCTTGGTATGAAAGGCTCTATACTTTGTTATTGCAACCTGGTTACAGGAGGGTAGCAATTGACAAGAATTTGTTTATCAAGAGAGATAAGAAGGATATCATGCTGGTTCAAGTTTATGTAGATGATATCATCTTTGGAGCTATAAAACAGTCCATGGTGAAGGAGTTTGAGCAACTAATGCAGCATGAATTTCAAAACAGTTCTATGGGTGAATTAACTTTCTTTTTTGGGCTTCAAGTTAAACAATCAAAGGAAGGTATTTTCATAAGTCAATATAAGTATGTCTCTGACATTCTTAAGAAGTTAAATTTTGATGCTATGAAGCCAGTCACTACACCTATCAAATCTATCAACTCATTGGGCAAGGATGAAGATGGTCAACCTGTTGAAGTCAAGCTTTACAGATCTATGATTGGCTATCTTATGTACTTAACTGCATCTAGACCTGATATCATGTTTGCTGTCTGTTTATGTGCACGATATCAAGTCTCACCTAAGGTCTCTCATATGAATGCAGTGAAGAGAATTTTTAGTTATTTGAAACAACAACCTAAGTTAGGGTTGTGGTATCCAAAGGATTCACCTTTTTACTTAGAAGCTTTTTAAGATAGTGATTATGCAGGTGATAACTATGATAGAAGATCAACCACTGGAGGATGCCAGTATCTTGGAAGAAGATTAGTCTCATGGCAATGTAAGAAGCAAACTATTGCAGCAACATCATCTACTGAAGCAGAATATGTTGCTGCTGCAAGCTGTTGTGGATAAGTGTTATGGATGCAGAATCAACTTTTGGATTATGGGTTCAACTTCAAGAATACTCCTATCAACATTGATAATGAGAGTACAATTTGTATTGTGAAGAATCCAGTTTATCACTCCAAGACCAAGCACATTCAGATTAGGCATCACTTTATCAGAGACTGTTATGAGCATAGGCTCATTAATGTTCTCAAGGTTCACACAAATGATAATGTAGCTGATCTACTCATTAAAGGTTTTGATGTTTCAAGATTCAATCACTTGGTGGTGAGCATTGGTATGATTAATTAATAAGCTACATTTAAGGGGAGGACTGATTAGTTCGTTAGACAGTCATATGCATTGCTTGAGGGGAGGCAATTCAATGCCTATTTGAAGTTTTTTCTATTGTGAAGAAAAGAATGGAAAAGTACTGCTTTTTGGTTATATAAAAGTACTGCTCTGAAAGTAATGCTCTGGAAAGTACTGCACACGTGGAAAGCATTGCTTGTCTTATCAACGTACTGTTCCAATGGTCAAAAGATGGGTTAAAATTCAAATAACGGTAACTTTGTTATTATTGGCTGTGATTTTTCAAATCTCACCTATACTTATCAATCTTTTCCATATTTCTATCTCTTTCACATTTACTATTCATTGAATCACTTTCTTTAGTACACACCAAACAATGGCAAATCGACATACAGTTTCTAAACACAACATGGTGGCTAATTTGGATAAAACTGACGCTAATGTTGCATTCCATGACATCATTGATTTTCTCATTGGATCTCCAATTAGTTATGCACTTTTGGTTGAACCAGATATTATTGAGCCATGGATTCAACAGTTTTGGGCGACTGCTAGAACTCACATGGAGAATGATGAGTCATATATACAGGCTAAAGTTGCTGGAAGGATTGTGAAAGTTAGTGAAGCCTCCATTCGAGAAGATTTGTTATTTGATGATGAAGAAGGGGCTATACATTTTGACAAACAACTTATTTGGGATACTTTAAGAGATCTTGGGTATGAAGGGTCTTTAACTAAATTAACATTCAAGAAACCCTTGTTTAGTCCACAATGGAAGTACCTGGTTCATGTCCTAATTCATTGTATCAGTTCAAAGAGTACTTCATGGGAGAAATTTGGATCCAATATAGCATCTGCTTTGGTGGGATTGGCTACAAATCGTATCTTCAACTTTTCAAGACTCATTCTAGATGGTATGCTATCTCACATTTCTAATGGATCACCCTGGTTAATGTATACAAGATTTATTCAAGTTTTCTTGAATAAACAACTTCATGATGTACCAAAGCCTTCAAGCTTATTACCAGTTGTGGTACAACCTGCAAAGATTTTCACTTTCATGGCTAAGAAGAGTGATAGATTCTCTGGAAGGAACACTCCTTTGACTACTTCTATGATGGAGATTGTTCAAGCTGTTAGAGATGAGGCAGCTGAAAGTGAAGACAGAGAAGGTACTGCATCAACTCAAGGTACTGCTTCTCAACATACTGTTTCTTTACAAGGTACTGCTGCACAAGAAGATACTGCAGTCTCACCTACATCATCTCAACAAGATACTGAACATGCTGAGTCAGAACCGGAAATCAACCCACCATCATCTGGAGGAGATGCAGGTGATATACCTCCTGAGGGATTGGTTCTGGACAATTATGTTTTGACAAGGGAATTGGTCAGATTGAAGAAAGCTACCGAAGCTCAAGCTGCTCAACTAGCAAAGTTAAAAACCAAGTTTAGAAGGTTAAAGACTTTTGTATGGCCTTTGGTTCAACATCACAGGTTATGGGTCAAGTCACAGCGGAGACAAGGGAAGAAGTTTAAGAAGCCTTCAAAGGGCAAAAAGGTTCAACAACAGTCTTCATTCAATTTGGGGAGGAATCTGGAGCAAGATAATTTGAAAGAAGATGTTGAGTTTCATGCAGATAAAGAAGATGAACCTCAAAGTACTGAAGCACAAGTAAATATTCAAAGTACTGAGCCTGAAGGAACTGGTGTTCAAAGTACTGATGATCAAGGTGCTGCTGATCAAGGTACTGCTGCTCTTCAAGGAACATACAGACAAGAGATAATCACACCAAGGATTCTATACTTTGAAGAGGAAGCTGGTCCTTCAACAGTCATACCAGAAGAGGAAGCTGATACACCCAAAGTAGTGCAAACTGCAAGTGATGATGAGACAGTTGCTCAAATACTTCAAAATTTATCAAAACCAAGGGGTGTTAGTATTCCAGGAGTTGCTGAAGAACAACCTCAAGCTTCTCAACCAGTTTTAGATCCAAAGGACAAAGGGAAAGGCAAACTGGTGGAAACAAAGAAGAAGAAAAAGCTCACTTTGGCTGATATAAGAGCTATTGAAGTGGCTAAGAATGAAGAGGCTGCTAAGAAGTTTCAAGCAGAGTATGATGCTGAAGTTGCTGTACCAGTAAAGAAACCTGTTCTACCAAGACGACCAAGTATTGCTAAGGAAAGAAATGCCATGATGGCTTATCTAAAGGGTCAAGGGTATACTGGATTACAGAAGCTGAAGTATTTTGAGATGAAACAGCTGTATGACTTGGTAAGAGAAGCTTATCAAAAGCAAGTTGATAGTATTATTTCTTTTAAAGATGATGATAAGCTGAAGGAGGATGATAGAAAAAGAAGCTTAAAGAGGAAAAGAACAACTGAAGAAGAACAGTCATCAAAGAAGGTAGAATTGAGAGCAGGTACAATTGATGAACTGAGAAATTACTAAAGAGTTGTCGACTTTGAACATCCTAAATCCAAAGATGTTGTAGTAAAGAAGTCTAAAATAACTACATTTGAAGTGGTAACATCAAAGGATGGAGATTATCTGATGTTCCATAGGGAGGATGAAAGTTTTAGAGTGTTTAATTTGTTATGGGATATACTGCACATAATAGATAGAGCAGATATGTTTCACTTATACAAATTAGTGCAAGATTATTTTGAACACATGCCATCAGAATGAGTTGGTTTAGTCTTGCTTGGAGACCTCACAACTATCTGGGAAACTGAGGAGACAAGCACTAATGAAATCTAGCTAAATCAAGAAGTATGGGAGGTTACAAGCTGGAGATTCTTTCAAGAATCAGGAGTACATGCTTTGGAAATGGAAGATGGAACTATGATCCATATGTTAGCTGAAAGAAGATGTCCTTTGACTAAAGATCTTATGAGAAGGATGCTGGATCATGGAATGGAAGTTGAAGAAGAAACTGAAACAACCCTAATGGTTATTGAATTTTATATCCGATGGACAACTATGGCTGATGATGAATCATAAATACTGGTATGATGTTTAATTGTATAAATTTTTGAAAAATAAGTACTTTATTCAAAGTACTGCTGGACAAACAGTACTTTAATCAAAGTACTGCTTGCAGTATAAAACCAGTAAATGTTTTTAAAAGAAAACTTTTGTTAAGTGAAAAATATTTTGAAACAAAGGTTAAAAGCAACAAATGATTTTTGAGATAACTACAAAGGTTATCAGTCCACCATGTTTATCAAAAGGACTGGCCAATCCATGAGCAAACGGCTCTGGTAAAGATATCTCAAATCCGTTATATAGTTGACAACTTGCTAATAAGTTGTATGGTAATCAACTCACCATATCAGCAAATGTGAAGAGTTGGCTAGCCCACAAGAAAAATGGCTTGTGGTAAAGGCTGTGGAAAAACCATTTATATGGTAATTAGTTCACCATGGTTACAAGAACTAACTAGTCCAAAAGGGTACGGCTTTTGGTAAAGACAAAACAAATCCGTTGATAGCTGATGATTTGCTAAAAATCATATGGTTATCAATGTACCATGGTTTTACACACCTAAACATTTGGCTACTCCAGAGTTAATGGCTTTGGTAAAGAGACATCAAAATACATTAAAATTTCAATGATTCACCTCTCACAGGAGTTTACACACCTGGAAGTGATGAGAATAGACTGAAACTTAATAAATTGATGTACAAATTGTCATATGTTGCTGAAAAAGATGGAACTTGCTGATTGTTGCTGATAAAGACTACTTTGATGATGATAATACAAGCACATGGAATACAAAGATAAAACTTTGAAGATAAAGACACAATCTTTCCTTGAAGACAAAGACAATAAAGATGAATATACAAAGGAACTTGAAATCAAGCAAGTAGAATTCAAGTTACGGGAGGATTGATGGGATATAAAGTACTGGAGAAATACAAAGTACTGAAGAAGTCAAAGTGCTGAAGAGTCAAATTACTGCTAAAGAAGAAAGTCAAAGTACTGCTCGTTCATCAAAGTACTGCAAGGTTAAAGGACTGCTATGCAAAATCGTTAAGGATTATTATGTAATTCTATAATGTTCTAAAATTTGTTTAGATTACTTGTCATACAAGGAATAGAGTTGTAAACCGACTAGGGTTATCCTTATGCCTATAAAAGGACCCCTAGATTGGCATTAGAGATATGAATGTATGTGCAATATTAGAGTTTACTAAGTTCGATATTAGAGTTGTTAGGGATTGTTAGTGAATCTGTGTATCAAGCAGGTTCAGAGTTTTAATATAATTGTTGAAGTTAAAGTTATTTCTTCTTAGCTTTATTTGAGTAAATTTCGCATACTTAATAGAGTTAATTCAGTGTTTCATTGTTAGTGACTTAGGATTTATCCGAGGTTGCTAAGCCCTTACAAGCTACATAAAGTTAGTTTGGTTAGAGTATATCGATCCAAAAATCCAGTTATAAATCCCAGGTTATCTATGTTATTTATTTTCAGCAGATCAAAAGATGGCAGGGCAAAAGTGTGTGAAAAAAAGTTAAAAAAAATAAAAAGTGAAAAGAAAAAAAAAACATGCGGACTGCCATCCTGCTTATATTTAAGTTAAGAAAGAATCAAGAAAAACAACTAAAGAGCTATAGTTAGTTTATCGAATCTTTGCTTAGCAACGTCAATTTGTACTTGTAATTAACTTAGATGATTAACTTGTCACCAGTAAATTTCCCCATATCCCCAATACCATGTTTTCATTACCCTTACACCTAACGTTACAACCCTTGTCAAGTCCTCTTTGATAGTTTATCCTAGGTGCTTATGCCAAAGCGGTGGAGGTTTGATCATATATCAAGCCTGTGGTAATCTATGTGCCATGACAAGTAGAGAGTATTTATTTTTCCATTTCCTTAATGCTATATCACTTATATACCCGAGATATGAGAGAATTCAAACACTTTATGTGAGGTGCTAGTATATAATTTTCGTTCTTCTTATGACTATTATAGAACGAGTTGTTTTGTAAACTAACTTTAACCTTATGTTAAACGCCCCTGAACTTGTAAATTGATTAAGATAAAAACATATTTTCTTTAGCACAAGCAAATCCCAAGTGTAGGGATATTTGATGAGGTGTAGTTTTATACGTTTTTAAGGGGTCATTTAGCCTCTAGATTCGTTCATATTTGATCATTTATTGCCCTAAATCGTCTATAATTGAGTTTTAGGTACTTGAGAAGAAAATGCTAGAAAAAGATGTATTTTGGGTTTGACTGGACGGGAAAATGAAGAAAATGACAACACCAGGAAAAACGTCATGAAAAGGCTTGGTTCCGGCGTCACGGTCAATTGTGTGATGCCGTCACCTATGTTGTTCTGACGGCTCAAACCCTTGATATGCAAGACCAAGAATATGAAGGTTCGCGGCTTCACAATTCCTAAGTGACGCTGTCACAACTAATTCGGTGCAATAACAAAACCCTAGATGATGATGAGTTGACGGCGTCACAAGTAACAAGTGACGTCGTCACATTTGGGAATCTATATATATTTTTACATTGTTTTCATTCTAAAGTGTGCAACTTTGGTATACTTTGGAGGTCCGAACTCCAGGCGTTTAAAGGTGTTTTTTCAGGCCATTTGTCCACGAATATTTCAATGTATCAAGAATATAAGTTATTTAATCAATCTTTTAATTATGTTTACTTGTGACTATTTGATTTCTTTATATGCTTTTCTTTTCATTACTATGCTAGGCTAAACTTGACAGTGTTTGCTTAGGATTGCATTAAATATAGTTATTGATTATTATGTGCCGTCTCTTTTTTAATTAGTGATTTGCGTTAGGAGTTGAAAAATTGGCTAGGTCAAATTATACTAGCTTGAATGTCATCTAAAATGTTAGTTAATAAATAGTTAACTTGATATTCGTTGTATTTAATGTGTGAATTCTTAGTTGCAATGCGAAAAATGGGATTAAGGCATTCTTAGGCGTCACCCATTTAGACAAAATTCACATAGGAGTTAGGGACTAACCAACCCTCGGTAGGTATTAAGGAGTACAACAAGATAATTAAACAAAGATGTGACAATTCGACTAATCAATAAAAGATAACGCCCCAGCCCGACACGGGTCCAAATGTCACGTTATGGCGTTATACAAAGCATAAATACGCAAGCGGAAGACTTATCATAAATAAAATAAAGTCAAGAAACATCATGACCTCCAAAAGGTAACATAAATCCATAATTCTAAATAGAACAGAAACTGAAATGAACAGAAATGAAATATCCGAAACATAAGTTTAATCATAATCCAGAAACAATGAGAAGTCTAATCAAGGTAGGTCTTCTATCGCCTAATCTCTTACTCAAGCCCATCGCCCCACTTATTACTTGCCGCATGGAAAAGAAAACTCGACTGAGCTTAAAAAGCCTATTACATATATATAACAAAATAGATAGTAACAAGCATAAGTAAATGAAACAAAGTTGTGGAAAACTAGAAGGGGTGGTTGAATAGTTTTGCCAATTAAAACTTCCTTTTAAACTATTTAGATTGACTTATGTCAATCTATTTGGATGTGTGTTGGATGTTGATAAACAAACATATAGAAATATAACTATGTGGTGAAAAGATAAAGAGTAAGAAGCACAAAACCACAACGCGAGTATTTATAGTGGTTCAGCTACAAGGACACCTTCCTTGCCCTACTCCACTCCCCGAGTCACCTACTCGAGAGTTCGGAATCACTACACAACACTGACTCCTTATGGTGGAGAAACCTTCACAACGTTGCCTACTCTTTTTCCGGTACTAGGCTAACCACCGGGTTCTTTCACGTCAAGGTGAACCACACCTACCACAACGTCGCCTACCCTTTATCCGGTACTAGGCTAAGTACCGAGTTTCATTACAATGGAGGAACTACTACCCAACACTACACAACACCTAATCCCAAAGGAGATCTACTCCTTATAATATCAACTGGTATAACAATATCCTTTGACCCAATACTAGTCTATCTTGTACATCGAATCACACCATATCGAATGTACATCATAGGCACCTTTCACTAATGCCTTTGACTAGATCTTCAAGACACCCTTTACTAATGTCTTGTGACTTGACTTCTAGGCACCCTTCACTAATGCCTACAATACGGACGATCGACACCCTTCACTAATGTCTTCGTCTTGACACTTAAGACATCTTTCACTAATGTATTCAACACTACACTTCTTAGTAGAAAGAAAAGAACCATCAACAAGAGGACTTCAGTAGTCTTGATGATGAGGAAGCATGGCAACTCATGGACTTGAGCTTGCTTAAAGTCAAACGTGGTGATCTCATCTTTAACAGGAACCTAAAGGATCACACACAAAAACAAAACTACATACATAGATCACTTGGATCTGGGGTTAGAGAGTTTTTAACTCAAGGATAAAGTATGTGAGAAAGGGTGAGAAACAATGCAGAAATGGCTCACTATTAATAGAGAGAAAAATGCTACTATTCCCCGGATCCCATGGATCCCTCCCTTAAGGGATCCGTCTAGCGTAAAGCTAGGGATCCGTGGGACGCTCCTCTTTGCCCATATGTATTTTGGTCATGGGTCACGGGTCATGAGTAATGGGTTGATCCATGGGTATTTCTTTACATACAATGTATCTAATGAGTGCAATGTATCTAGTCAAGTGGGTATGGGTCAATACCATGGGTTATGGATATGCTCCATGGGTTGAAGTTATTTACCCATTATATAATACATACTGGTTATGTATATATTTGCCCAATATGTAAATACTAGTTGTTGTACATATGTATTACTAAATCATAAAATCACTTATACATCTTTTAGTTTTTTATGTGAAAACGTAAGTGTGCTAGAAAACTATTGGCTCAAACAATTTAAGTATTTTATTTGTTTCGTTAAAATGATTTTACGTTTGTTATCGACAAAACATTAGAAGATCGTAAAATATAAATAAACGTTTTTACGGCTTATTTGTATTAACAATCTCCCCCTTTTTGTTGATGACAAAACATAAAATTATTTTAAGGAAAAGCTAAAATTCGTAAAGGTTTGAATTTGTAGTTTTTACTTTCTTCTCCCCCTTTTTGTCGAAACAAAAAGAGCTTCGAAAGGAAACTAACACATTGTTTTAAGAACAACATGTGAAAAATAGAAAACTAAGAAAAAGTGGAGAGCAAGTAATAGGAAAGGATCTCGTCTTAACTCCCCCTTGACGAGTCCATCCCTATGTGAGGGTGTCAAGAAAAAAATAATAATAAGCTAGTTCATTTGCAACTATGTTTGCAAAAGATTTCGTCTATGTGACGAATATGCTCCCCCTTGATGATTGAAACTTTGCAAAGGGACGTCATGAAATGTAATCCTAATATTGCAAGTGATTTTGCAATGTATTGCTTTGACACAAAGCTCCCCCTAGGTTTAGGGTGTCAAAGTCTTCATGTGTAAATTGAATAACTACAAAGCAAAGGTTAGAAAACAAGAGTATAGTGCATAATTTCCTACAAATAAGACTTAAGTTAGTAGAAAATTGTTCTCTGTCTCATGGATCCCACGATTCCCTCCTTGTAGGGATCCGTCTAGGCAAATTTCAGGGATCCGTCTGGCTGATGACTTAATTCAGCAATGGTGATATAACAATTAATGTTAACATCAAAGTGAGATATGTATTATACAACATAATCATATACTCAGAAATATAGCAAGTAGCATGTAATTTCATTTAATAAAACTAGAGGTATTACATGACTCTAAAAACTAAGAAAATGATCGATTCATGACTTGGAATTACTAGACTTATCTAAGTAACACTTGATACTAGAACACCACTAAAATCCTCTAGATCAAGTTTGTTTAGGTTTAATCTCGTCGAAACGTTCGAGGAGGTGATAGAACAAGAAACTTTGATCTTCTCGTACTTCATGTATCAAACTTTCAACATGTTGACAATGATAACAATCTTTGTCATGGCTAGGTAGTGGTGGTGGAAGAAATGAAATTGCTTGATGAGACGGATCAAGTGAAGCGAGTTGTGGAGCCTCAAACGATGAAGGGATTGGTGGAGGCACATTTGAAGATGGCTCGACCAAGAATGATGGTGGTAGTAGAGAAGTGTCAACTTCCATATGGTCGGGTGGTTGACTTTGATAATTTCTCATAATCTAAATGGGATTATATGATGGTGACGTCGAAAAGGAAGCAGGAGCTAGTGTTGACTCAAAACCTTGATTTTGTATCATTATTCCTCCTAATGAGGAGAATGTTGTCGGTGGAGTATAAGAGATGTTAGAATGTTTAATAGCAACATGTCCTAAATCCTTAGGTGCGGAAGATAAAGTTGTGATGCCTTGTTCCATGCCTAGTGCTAAGTATACAAACCATTCGATGCCCAGCATTAAGAAAGTGAATTTCAATGTGCCTTAAAGTAGTTCAGATCCCTGCACTTCTAGTTCAGGAATGCAAAAAGTAGCAAAACCAACTAATGTTCCAATTCCCTCTACAGGAGTAAGAAGTGACACTAAAGCAAGCGGGTCAAAGCCTCAAGGCAACACAAAGAATGATAGGACCTTGCGTGCTAGGAACGTTCAGTGGAAGAGAGTAGGAGATCACCTTATGGAGAATTTGAATAAAACGAATCGTGTTTATTCTAGTGTTAGCTTTAAGCATACTGTAATTAATGCGAATTCTGCTACTTTTGGCAAAACATGTAATGATGATTCCGTGGTTTCTGTTACTAATCTTGAATGTGGTGTGAATGATTTGTCTAATGCTGTTAGATGCCCAGATAAATCTGTTAATGTTAAAATTCAAGCTAAGAAGGCTAAAAGGCAAAGGCGAAAGAAAGTTAGAAAATAGTGGAAACCCACAGGAAGGAAATTTAGTAATATAGGTTATCAATGGATACGTACTGAACATAAGATTAATGAGCTTTGACCTAAATTTTCTAAGTTAATGCCCACTAGAAAATGGATGCCTACTGGTAGAACTATTCCCTTAAGAAGCGAACATACTTTGAATAGGTCAAATACGGACACTAGCACTGCATCTATTTCTAATGAGTCCATTGTTTCTACCTCTGATGAGGGTGTTCCAATCACTATTACTAACCAAATGGAACCCATTCTTGCATGGGGATCCCAATTAACCAGTTATCCATTCTTGTCTGTGTTCAACTGCAGATGGTTCAAATCATTCTATGGTACTTGGACTCAGGCTGTTCCAAGCATATGACTGGAGACCGGTCTCGGCTCATGAACTTCGTGAGTAAATTCATCGGAACTGTGAGATTCAGAAACGATCATTTTGGTGCTATTATGGGTTATGGAGATTACGTGGTTGGAAATAGTGTGATTTCCATGGTATATTATGTTGAAGGTCTTGGACATAATCTATTTTCCGTCGGACAATTTTGTGACTCAGATTTAGAAGTGTCCTTCAGAAAACAAACTTGCTTTGTTAGAGAACTTGATGGTGTGGAACTTCTCAGAGGAACTCGTGGTTCTAACCTATACACCATCTCTATCGAAGATATGATGAAATCTTCACCCATCTGCTTGCTGTCAAAGGCCTCCAAAACTAAGTCATGGCAATGGCACCATCGTCTCAATCACTTGAAATTTGGTACCATAAA
Organism: Chrysanthemum makinoi; assembly: GCA_910596185.1. NCBI lineage: Eukaryota > Viridiplantae > Streptophyta > Magnoliopsida > Asterales > Asteraceae > Chrysanthemum > Chrysanthemum makinoi. The sequence goes on along the minus strand of OU343225.1, from coordinate 250,393,016 downwards.
CAATCTTTCCAGAAAGGACTTAGTAAGAGGATTACCCAAATTAAAGTATGAAAATGATCATCTTTGTTCAGCTTGCCAATTGGGAAAAAGCACGAAATATACCCACAAACCAAAACCCACAAACTCAGTAATGGAAGTTCTTCATACCCTTCATATGGATTTGTGCGGACCAATGAGAGGGCAAACGATAAATGGGAAGAAATAAATTATAGTCGTTGTTGATGACTACTCTCGATTTACTTGGGTAAAGTTTTTGAGGACAAAGGATGAAACTCCAGATGTCATCATCAAACTTATCAAACAGCTACAAGTTCGACTCAACAATACTGTTAGAATTGTTCGAACAGACAATGGCACAGAGTTTGTTAACAAAGACTTAATTCAGTTTTATGAAAGTGTTGGAATCAGTCATCAAAGAAGTGTTCCACGAACTCCTCAACAGAACGGTGTAGTTGAAAGACGAAATCGAACTCTTGTGGAAGCCGCAAGAACAATGCTAATTTATTCAAAGGTTCCAATGTTTCTATGGGCTGAAGCCATTGCCACTGCTTGCTACACCCAAAATCGTTCCCTTATTCATACCTCTCATGGAAAAACTCCATATGAACTTGTTCATAAACGAAAACCTGATCTCTCCTACCTTCGTGTGTTTGGTGCTTTGTGCTACCCAACGAATGACGGTCAAGATTTAGGCAAATTAAGAGCAAAGGCAGATATTAGATTTTTTGTTGGCTATGCACCAAACAAGAAGGGTTATCGAATCTACAACAAGAGAACCTGAAATATCATGGAAACAATTCATGTTACGTTCGATGAGCTGAACGGTCAAATGGCTCCAGGACAATTCAGTTCTGGACCTGCATATCAACTTTCATCAAGTAGTCAGTAGTCCTACTCAGTTCTACTCTGGTTTCAATTCCCTCACCAGCAACTCATTATGTACCTCCTTCAGAAGATGATTTAAAGAAATTATTTGATCCTATGTTTGATGAACACTATGAGTCAAGGGCTAATGATCTGTCAATTCCATCAACAAAGGCTACTCCTATCTCTGTCAATGAAGTTAACCATTCAGTTTCCATGTCACTAAGTCAAGAAGCGCCTTATGCTGATCACTCGGTATCATCATCTATGCCTCAATCATCAAGTGTACATAATGGAAATGTTGCTGCTGTTACAAATGATGAAAATCCTTTTGCTCATCCAGAAGATGAATCTTTTGAAAATATATTTGCTCCTGAATCATCATCAGAACCATCTTCATCAGGAGAAATCGACTCTGCTACTTCTGTTCCTCAACAACAACCACATGAACACCTTAGAAAGTGGACACATGATTACCCATTGGACAACATCATTGGAAACCCTTCTCGTTCAGTATCCACTCGTCGACATCTTGCAACCGATGCCTTATGGTGCTTCTTCAACTCTGTAATCTCTAAGATCGAACCAAAAGACGTCAAAACTGCTATGAATGAAGACAGCTGGTTCAGTGCCATGCAAGAAGAAATTCATGAGTTTGATTGACTAGATGTATGGGAATTAATACCTGCTCCTGACTGTGCCATGATCATTGCTCTAAAGTGGATCTTCAAAGTAAAACTTGATGAGCATGGTGATGTTTTAAAGAACAAGGCTCGATTGGTTGCAAAAGGATACCGTCAAGAAGAGGGTATTGACTTTGAGGAATCATTTGCTCCAGTTGCTTGTATCGAGGCAATCAAAATCTTCTTGGCTAATGCTTCAAGTAAGAACATGGTAGTCTATCAGATGGATGTAAAGACGGCTTTTCATAACGGTGATCTTAAAGAAGTCGTATACGTCAGCCAACCTGAAGGCTTTGTGAATCCAGAGCATCCTTCTCACATCTATCGTTTGAAGAAGGCTCTTTACGGTTTGAAGCAAGCTCTAAGGGCATGGTATGATACGCTATCAAAGTTTCTTCTATCTACTGGATTCAGCAAAGGAGCAGTTGATCCGACATTGTTCACCAGAAAGTCAGGAAAACATTTAGTTCACGTTCAAATCTATGTTGATGATATTATTTTTGCCTCGACTGACCCCAGTGAATGTGACCGTTTTTCAAATGAAATGGGTTCCAAATTTCAAATGTCAATGATGGGACAAATGTTATTTTTTTTGGGATTACAAATTTCAAAAAGTCCCGGAGGCATTTTTATAAATCAATCTAAATATGCAAATGAGATTTTAAAGAAATTTGGATTTGATTCTTGTGACCCTGTTGACACTCCCATGATTGAGCGTACTAAACTGGATGAGGACCACTCAGGTATCATGGTAGACCAAACGAAATATCGTAGTATGATCGGATCCCGATGTATCTCACGCCACCAGACCGACATTCTATTCGCTGTTTGCATGTGTGCTAGATATCAGGCTAAGCCTACCAAGAAGCACCTTGAAGCGGTTAAACGGGTCTTTCGGTATCTTCAAGGAACCATAAATATGGGACTTTTGTATCCGAAGGACACCGGTATGTCACTAACAGCCTATGCAGATGCTGATCATGCAGGATGTCAAGATACACGTCAAAGTACATCTGGAGGTGCTCAGTTTTTGGGTGATAAGCTTGTGAGCTGGTCTTCAAAGAAACAAATGAGTACTTCTATTTCCTCTACAGAGGCTGAATGCATAGCCATGTCATCTTGTTGTGCCCAAATCCTATGGATGAGATCCCAATTATCTGACTGTGGCTTTGAATTCAACAAAATCCCTCTGTACTGTGATAATAAAAGTGCTATTGCTCTCTCTTGCAACAATGTTCAACATTCAAGAGCAAAGCACATTGATATTCGACATCATTTCATCAGGGAACAAGTTGAGAACGGTGTGGTGGAACTCTATTTTGTGAGGACAGAATATCAATTAGCAGACATCTTCACCAAAGCTCTTCCTAGAGAACGTTTTGAGTTTATCCTTCCACGACTTGGTCTAAAGAGTCTACAACCGGAAACACTCAAACATCTTCAAGAGAAAGACGAGGAGTAAAGGTCTTTCTTCATCTATCTCTTGTAAATATTTATTCGAAAAGCAAAAATAAAAAATTACAAAACCCACAAAAAGAAAATAGAAAAATATAAAACTTTCAGAAATCCATAAAAATTTGAAAAATATTGAAAAATCTCAAAAAATATTGTCTTTTTGTCATGATTTTCTCGATTCGATAATATCTACGGTCTTTGTGCTGTCATTCAAAGAATGACACGGGTCTTTAGATGTTGTTCGAATGGTTTATTGTCATTTCAGGCAGTAACCCGTTTTTCAAAGAAAGAACAGAGCCATGCTTTATCTTAAATCTTCAAATCTCATGCTCTGATTCTGAAAACAAATATTTGTTGTCAAAAAGACAAATGTTTCCTTTCAAATATTTTTCCTTCAAATGATTCTTCTGAAAAATATTTGTCATCTAATGAAAACAAGATTGCTTTGAAAATACTTCAAAATCTACTCTTGAAAATCATCCGGGCTTTTCATGTGTCAAAATTTCTATCCTTCAATCAATAACATATGTCATTGATTGAGGGGGAGAATGATTTCAATCAAAAAGAGTATTTTTCAAACAATTAGCACGTAATCGAGAAAGGTCTACTCTTGCATAATCAAAAAGAACAATGCTTTACAATATTGTATACATTTGGTACAAGACCTTTGGTAGTATTATGTTTTCAAAAGATAGTCAAGCATGTTTAATCTTTGGAGTCTAAAGTCTCAAACTTCATCCTTATCGGTTAAATGTTTCTCATAATCAAGTCTCATCTCCCCTCAAAAGCTTTCAAAATCAATTTAAATCTACAGAGATCACAAATCTCAAATGATTTGAAAAGTGTGATCGGGGGAGAATTTGTGATTTAAATTGGATTTAAACTGATAATTCGATAAATGGTTTCACAAGTGTTTAGCAAGCTTTCCTCCCCACATATGCCAAACGATTTCAAATTTTCCAGGCACATGTTGAGGGGGAGCATCTTTTTAAACCACAAAGAATTGAAACATGATTGATTTGTATCTAAGTGCAGGTTCCTTCTAATATGTGCAAAACTATTTCAAACCTCGAGTCACATATTAAGGGGGAGCAAATTTATGAAAACCTCATCCTTCCCCAATATGCTTTATCTACTTGATTGGATCAGGGAAGTGATGTTGATATCTTTTAGAAAATGGTAATCAAAGAAGTTAACTCTTGCCTCCGTGTGCCAAAATGATTTCAAAGTATTGATGCACATGTTGAGGGGGAGCTCTGTTTCTAAAAATATCAAAAAGAATTCCGGTACAAAATGCTTTGATAATATATCACAAGTATCTGGATTGATTTTTCAAATGGTTCCAATGGCAGATGAACAATACCAAATAGACCGACCAAATTCACTTTATGAATGGAGATATAAGGATGATAAGGTTAGGTACTTGTTCCCATGATCCGCCAGAACTGGAGGGATCTACCCAGGGAAAATCCACTAGATAGTGTAGAAGTCCTTAGGTATGATGAAAAAAAAGGAGAAAAGTGAGATATGGGAAGAGTGCGGACTGAGATAGAGCTAGAACTGGAATAAACCCAACAAGGTTCTAGTTACGAAGTCTTGGTAAGCAGTGAAGGGGTTGAAGAATGAAAAAGAAATGAAATGAGAAAAGGGTGAAAAGAAATAGCCCTCCAGTATCTCAACCTTAGGGCAGAAACCGGGTTCAATACATATGTTACTAGTGGTTACCAAGGTAACGCCGGTATTGAAGACAAGACGTCATGGACCCAGTGACGCACTGCACTAAACTTCCTAAGCTACTCAAGTTCCTCTTAAAAGGGCTTGTTTCATTCTCACGGGGAACCTACATAATCTATCGACTTTCTCTTAGAGATTGTTGATATTGAAGAAGGAGACCCTCTCCCTAGTCTTCGACATAGGAACCAAATGTGCACTATTGAGTCTAGAGCCACGAGATCATCAAATAAATCTCTTTAGGACACTGACATTGAAGACTCTCTGTTTCACACAATGTGGAAAGAGAGATTATATCTTATGAGTCCTACGCATTATCCTTGTGGTATTGCCAGAACATCTGAGTGATATGCAAACATATTCACAATGAAGATGGAAAGCCTTCTGGAGCCAACATCAAACAAGCTCCTGGTGGGTGGCATGTGAGACCTATCTAATAGATCAACCATGTGACAACTGAACAAAAACAATGGGGCGAGTCATAATTATGATTCAATCCTGGTTCAGGTTATGGATTGATGGATACCTTTGAAAAAACCGGTCGTTGTACATTAAAATCTTTTCTTTGGCACATCGACTGTGTACTCACATTTCAAAATAAAAGGTGTTTATGATTGATAATTGGTTTTCATTAAAACCTTTGTTGTATTGCAAAAACAATTTCTTTTGAGCGGTACACGATTGTTTTTCAAATCTCTTTTCATCAATCAGTGAATCTCAAATTCGCTGGTTCACTCACTCCGTGTTTTCTTCTTTGAGACGTTCCGGTTTGAGAACAGCTATAGCAGCTGCGAAACCCTGTCAAGGAAATTCTTCGGAATTATACCTGATAACAGCAGACTTGTACTGATCAATTGGAAACCGTGGGCCGTGTACCTCAATTCAACGAAAGTGATCAAAGACACTTTCGTGTGCTTTATTGCTAACTGTTGTATGCAGGTACGCCCGACGTTTGCAGCTGATTAGAATGAAGTTGTTAGGTTCCCATATTCATAACACAAGCATCAATATAAGAAACAAGAGAAAGAATAGATCGGATGAACACGATATACACTTATGCGTAAGATATGAAGAAAGGTTTATGCTTAGGATAAATGTAAAAGTGAACAACCAACCTTCAATAGAAGGTTTACAAGAGTATTTATAGGGCAAGGAGCTAGGGCAACACTTCTAGACTCCTTCTTCTTATGGGCCTGGGCCGGCTTATGGGCCTTCTACATAAGCCTCAGCATATTATCAAACATAAAGGCCTAATTAAGCTAACTATTACATATTAATTACTAACACTTTAATTCAAGTTTAGGAGTGATTCCAACAATCTCCCCCTAAGTGTTAGTGATTCATGATATGAACGGTGAAGGTGCTGATGTAATAGAAGCTTTAACGGCTTCTGACATTCTTCTTTCTTGTGAGATGAGGTGCCTTGATTCGAACAATCTCCCCAGTGTAGAGAAATTGTTTCCTTTGAAAAGTTCAGCTTTGACGTCATCATTTACTTTGTTCTTTGATCTTTGTTCTTTGTGATGGTAGTGATAGTATGTTGTTGTTGTCTGCATCAGGTCTGCTTCATTGCTCCAGTGTCTCCACGTCTTTCTTCAACATGCTCACACGCTCTTTAACGTTGGATTTCAGTACTGATGAAGTTCTCTTAGTCTTTAAACTTTGTAGATTCTTTGACTTGACGAAGAATCATTCTGACTTTGTGTTGCCTTTTGAGAGAACTTCCATTAGTGATGTTGTAGGTATGGCATGTGAAGAATCTGCATGATCAGTCCGCTCTAGAGCTTCCATAAGAAGAAAACATAAGAAAGGTTAGTGATAAGCGGATTCCAGCACTTACAAGTTTGAACTTCGAGAGTGTTAACAGCATAGTATGAAAACACAACTCTAATTATCACAAAGGCTGTTCCTGAACTGGAGTCCCATAAGTGAGATAACGCGATGTACCGAAGTAGACCTACAGTTCAGATGAGTCGCTGAGGTACACCAAAGCATCACCTCACGACGTAGACCGTTGAGACACACTAAGCGTAATCCACGGGGAGTTACCGAAGTGACCTGCTTCAGGCTTTTGATGTTGACCACGCAGGAGTTTCCATTCAACCATTGAGGATCACATGTGTGAACCTCTCATAAATGTTCTCGACAGATTGCTAAGATCTGTGAAGGACACGATAAAGTATCACTTGCGTTCTTATTGTTGAGAGACAAGCGATAGAATGTCAAGTGTACCTAAGAGATCTTTTGATGAATCTCGTGGCTCTAGACTCAATAGTGCGCTTTGGTTTTCTGAGCGGAGACTAGGGAGAGGGTCTCCTACTTCAATACCAACAATCTCTAAGAGAAAGCCGATAGTTTACGTAGGGTTCCCTGTGAGAATGAAACAAGCTTCTGTTGAGAGAAACTTGAGTGGCTAAGAAGGTTTAGTGCCTACGTCACTGGGTCCATGACGACTTTGATCTTCAATACCGGTGTCATCAAGTGACAACCAGCGGCATATGAATTGAACCCGGTGTCTGCCCTAAGTTGAATAATCTGGAGGGCTATTTCTTTTTACCCTTTTCTTTGCTTTTCTTTTTATTTCTTCAACTCCTTCTTTCTCCGATTCTCATTTTCTCCTTTTCATAATCATACCTAAGGACTTCTAATTTCTAATTATTGGTAGTGTCCTTGGGTAGATCCCTCCGGCTCTGGCAGATCATAGGACGGTTATTCCTAACCTTAATCACCTTATAACTCCATTGCCATAAAACCATTTTCATGAAAATCTCTGAAAGTGTTTGTAAATGAAAAGCATGTTTGAACACATCAAGAGTTTCAGATTTTCAGAAATACTCCTCCTCCACATGTGCTTAAGAGTTTTGACAGACATATGCATAGTGAAGAAAGAGCTCGCACTTTTGAATTGATCAACTCAGGATAGACAATCCCCCGCGAGACACGGTTACGTTGAATAGTTAAAGAGATACATTGTCAGCTTTTAGGTGACAACTAGCTCTAATAACTATCTTGAAGATGTGGACAAGCCTCGAAAGGTTGTCAAACCCGTCAAGGTTCATGTCTACCAAGAGTTTCTCGAATGGTACATTCTACTCGGATAAGTCCTTTGCGAGACACGTTTACATCACTAGCGAACTAGCTTGAAATTATTACCCGTCCGGACAAGTCTTTTCGAGTTACTAACATTTAAGATTCGTCAATTCATTGGGTAAGTCTGTAGCACTACGATTCATTTGCAATTTCACAACATATTTCTTATCACATAATTCTTCTCCCCCTAAAAAATGGCATATATATATGTTATTTTTGAAGAAAAGTTGAGAATAAATATGACCATTTTGAGTTTTGTGGGAAGATTACTACAAAGAACAATTTGTCAAAATTTTTTTTCAGAAATACTCCCCCTCAACCAGTGATATTAACGGTTGTGGTTTTGAAAATCATAAGGGGAAGTACTCGTTCTTTTGAGCAAAACCTTTTAAGAATGAAAGGTTTGATAGGTTTTACTCAAAAGTAAGAAGCTTTCGCTCCTTTTATAAGGATTGTGGCACTGAAGTGTACCACAGGGTCATTTCATTACAAGAACGGGTTGTACACTGTTATGTGTGCACAAGCCATGTTAATAAATAATCACACATCCAAATCAATATTGAAAATGAAACAGTTTAAGGGGTACCAAGTAGTCCGGCAATGTGTCCAGGAATGCGAATAGGGCGTTCATAGCCTGTGAGAGTAATCCTGGGACGACCACCTACGAAGCTCTCCAGAGTTCTGAACTGGTCCCTTCTGTACAACCTTTCATCGATTCGAGTGATGATCCTCTTCACATCCCGTTTTTCCTGAGAATTCCATCGCTTTGGAGACCCAATTCCTTCATGTATCACCTTCAACCTAGAAGCCAAGCCGTCCCTGACCTTCTTCAGTGTGTGATCCCCAAACTTATGAAGATCTCTACACGCCATCAAGCAGTTGCGTTGTAGTTCACTACGGTAAACTACTCTGAACGGTTTGCGACGAATGTGTATGTGAAGCTGGTTGATGTCGTGAAAGTTCTAGGCCGAGGTCTGGTGAGGTTGACACGTGTCTGATACGATTCAATAGGAAGTTGTAAATATTCTACACGTTCCTGGATCACTAGGCTTCTGATGAAGATGAGCAAGGACTTGATGTATTCACGTTGAATTTCAGTCGAGAATTGTCTTATTCTTCCCTGTACTTTGGCAAGATATAGATCTTCAATGTCATTGAGAGACAAGTTCAGAAAGTCCGCTTCACAGAATTCATAGTCCCTTTCGTCTTGTCTTTTGACCACAATATTCTTGAGGAAGGTGTAATCCCATTTAGATGAAAGAGCTACATGCTTAACAGCAACGATCCCTTTATCACTGCGCACTTCATGTTTAGATTTTCGAACCTGGCAGCTCTTGTTGTAGATTCGTCGGCATTCCGTCCAATGGTGAATCCCATACATTGCATCAATGTCATACTGATCCACACGGTTAGAAAACATGTGAGTAGCCTTTTCTTCGATGGCTATGCAGTTGGAGTATATGGCTGCCGGGAACGGAAGTGTAAGTGATGTAGCATATTTCTTTGAACCATCGCTACCGTGTAGAAGAAATTCCAAGTCATTGTTGAAGAAGTAGCGGAATGGAATATTAGGTTGATCTGGTTGGCCAATCGTTGGTAGAGGTCTAGACAAGTCGGTGTAGTATGGAGCGTTGTCTCTTCTAGTGAAGTCAATGTTTGCTTCAGGGTTGAGCCAATCAATGTTGTTAGACATGGCTCGTGCTATGTTTTCAAGGTGGTATTCAACTTCAATAGCACTTTCCGAGCTGTCTTTGAGTAGTTGAAAGGCTTCATTCTTGATTCGTCTCAACTCTGATTTCGTCATCTTCTTCACCCGAAACTTCTCTTGAAGTAACTTAGCATGCTCCAATGTTCGACCTTCAACCATATCTTGATAATCAGTAAGGCGAGAGTAGCATCAACAAAGTGTAGAGAACCATTCAAACTCGGTGTCATCTTCGTCTAGCCATGAGCCAACATCAGCCTTAGGCGTCTTCTTTTGCTTCTTTGGCAGAGATGAGGATGCTGGTTTCTTTGTTGAAGCGGGAGAGGTGGGTCGTTGTTGGGGATCAGGTATCTCTTCATCGTTACCACCAGTGTACTCGAAGTGATCACCGGTTTTCTCTGTCTGAGGTGGTAACTCAAAGTCCTGAGGTTTATCAGCAGCAGCAGAACTTGGTAGAGATCTTCTTTCGGTTGGAGTCTTTTGGGTTGGTGGTGGCATTGAGGAAGATTCATCAGACTTCTTTGGACGTTTAGGTGCAGAGTCCTTGTCCTTATCATCATCATCTCTTGGTCGTTTAGGTTGGTCTGCTGATTCCTTGCATGATGATCTGAGTTGATAATCTAGTAGACCTTCAAAAAATTTAGCTTCATCCGAAGTAAAAGTTGCAGATCGTTTTGACATTTTCATCACCAATTTAGCAATTAACTCAGTTTCAGAGAGATCAGATTCTTTGGCCATTATATGTTTAACCAATGCTACGATATTTGGAGTAAGTTGTCCGAAAATAAATACTTCTCTTGTCACACCTGGGACAGGTCGAGAAGAAACTTGTGAGTATATTCTCTTGAGTCTTCTCCAATTCCTTTAGGAAATCTCCTTTGATAAACTTCTGGATTTGTTCCCTTTCTTTCAACATCTCGTTTATCCCATCTTGAAGAAAGTTGATTCTGTCAGCAAGTTGATTTAGCTTTTTGTTGATCACGTCTTTCTTCTTGACTTGCTTGATAGCTTTGACAATCTTTGTCTTAGCTCGGGATATCCAAGAGTTTGTTGGTTTCTTCACTGATTTAGATGTGGATCTGGTTGTTCCTTTGGATGGTGGTGGAGATGAATGAGAGGAAGAATCTGATGATGATGAGATATGAGGAGACTCAGGATCCTTTGCTGGTTCAGAAGTTTCTTCTTTTGAGTGTGCTGGACTATCAAGAATAAAATCATCATATTCAACTTCGTCATCTTTTCCAGACTTGGCCAATTCTTCTGCCTCAATCTTGGCTTCTTCATCAACTTTTTCTTTCTCAGACTTCTCCTTTTCAGGTTCCTCAAATTCATAGGTGATGGTATCTTCCAATCGTTGTTGTTGTGGATCGTGGGTGGTGGTACCAGTTCCCTTATCGGGTTGATTAACCGCATCAGGAACTGGGTGTAGATGCACCACCACTTGACCCTCCGGGGCCACGAGTTTGATCATTTACAAATTCATCGGCAAGATATTTGAGTCTGAGGTTCTTCAACTTCTTTTGATATTCTATTTCCTCATCAACTGGTTCTTCTTCAGAACTTTCCTTATCATGCTTAAGCACAGGAGTTTTCCCTTTGCCTTTTCAGGCTATTGGACTGGGAAGTTTGGCTACTGTTGGAGTGTCATCGATTGCCGTTCGAGTAGGTGACCTTTTCGTCTGATTCAGTTTCCTCAGAGCTTTCATCCAGTAGCTTTTGTTGCGGTTCAGGCTTGGGAATGGAATAGCTTTTTTTAGAGGAACTTTCCTTTTGAGAGTATGTGACCTCTTAGGAAACTTTCTATGACTCTCGGTGCTTGTAACACTCCCTGCACTGCCTCTCCTGGTTTTCCTAGTAGGTGTACCAGAGGACTTGTCATCCAGAAAACCTACTTTGCCTTCATCAACTGCTACCAGATACCTTTTGTATGAATAAAGTTGTTTTACTACATCGCTTAGAAGGTGATCTGGCAACACTGCACCCTGTTTCTTTGTTGTAGATTCCTTAAATCTGACTGTGAGTGTAGGCTCATACAACATGGAGTAATTGTTGGGGTCATTGAGTCTCAAGGGGATATCAGGATTATTCCCTAGAGCTCTTTGGATCAACAGTTTGGTATATCTGATATATGGGATCTTGGAGCCAAGCTTCTTGAGGAATGGCATCATGTCGTCCCATATCATAGCTTCAACTTCAATGTGTTTCATGTTGACCAAAGCCCAAAAGATATTTAGTTCCATGAGCTTGGGATGCTCATAGCCACTATCACGTCCAGAAACGGATTTGATGATGATAATGTAGAGGGTTCTCCATAGCTGAGGAATATTCTTAAGATCCACGTATGAAAGCTTTGTGATTACTCCTGAAGCTTCATCATAACCAATGTCGATCATGAATTGCAGAACGGCCTCTTCTTTTGGTGTGGCATTGTATTCGGTTGGCTCAATGGTGGGAATGAGAAGAATAGCCCTTAAGTCTGCTGGTGTGATGGTAACTTGTTTGTTGGTTGAGCGTCACCTCGCAGCGTTAGACCTTGACCTTTTCATTGTATGCCAAAATTGGTGATTTAGATCTCCGCACTGTACAGAGTTGGTGAGCATGTTCGATAAGGTGATTCTTTAGAATGTCCCACAGTAATCAGACAAGAAGACTCTAACATGTGAGACTATCAAAATCAACACGAAGGTTATTCTTTCCTATCTTCATTGGATAACCATGAGGGAAGATATCTTCAATAGTGAGAACGTTTGGTGCTTCCACATTTTGCATTTGAGCATCCATGTTGTGATCTGAAAGATATTTAGCCAGAAGAACCAACATATCGAAAGACATTACGTTAGTCAACATTTGGTTTTATTGTCTAATTATTGAATGTGATATGTCGATGATTGTTACGAGTCCAAACAGGAGTGATTATACATTTAAGCTTATTAGTGACATTATTGGTTTCGTGGCATTATGATTTATTTATTTATAAGTTTGCACGCGTAACAATTCATAATTAAGGTTAAAACTAGGCATAGGCGTAGAAATGGCAAGCTTATGCGTAAACAGGAGTGATTATACGCGAGCGTAACGTAAGCTTATGCGTAGGTTCTTGACTTACGCGTAAGAAATATTACGCGTAGGAAAAGAGGGCCTTATGCGTAGAGCTTACGCGTAAGCGTATATGGAACTTCCGCGTAAGGCTTACTCGTAAGAGTCAACCTTATGCGTAGAGGTTACTGTTTACGCATATCCTTCACAGGATACGCGTAGTCCCCAATGTAGAACCTTACGCGTAAACGTTATGCGTAAGATTTCTCTTACGCATAACATGCTACGCGTAAGGTGATCTGTAGCACCCTAAAATCTGAAACATACAAAATGACCAAAATGCCCTTGCAATTTTAAAATTTGATTTAAAAGCTTATAAAGTGCCAAAATAAATCCCAAACTTCTGGAGACGAACAAGATATGAAGTAAATTAATTTTTACTATTACATATTAATATTTTGTAAAGTACTAGAATTATGAAACACTCAAAAATATGTCATGTGGGCGATCATAATTCATTTAAATTACTTATGTTATAATTATTATTAATTAAAAGCAAAATAACTATAAGTAACTTAGGAAATAAATTTCAAAATTGGAAACCATGATTTGGTCTCACCTTGGACCGAGTATACAGCCCATCCCCCCCCCAAAATCCGCCATCACTTCCTCCCTTAATTAGCTAACTTACCATTTTTTTTTCTATTTTAAAACCCTAATATCACTTTTTTCTCTCCAAAAATCATACAAGACACCATAAATTCTAAGAGTATTTTTCCTGTGATCTATACACTGCTAGGAAGCCAAGAAATATGACAATTCGAATTTTGAAGGCCTGATCTATTTGTTGTCGAATTTTGTTCATATGCAAGGTAAAATTCATAATAATTCATACGACCCTCCATAAATTCATTTTTCCATTTTTTCTGAGTTCCTTACATCATGTGTGATCTGTGAAAATTGATTACAAGGTTTATGGAGTCGCTTTTCTATTCTTTGGAATTTTGGAGTCGTTTTTATCCTAACCGAGAGGAATAATATCATCCAGCGTGTTCTAGACGTTCTAAAATTTATATGGTATTTTTCTCATGTTATATTCATCCTATAGGTTCGAAATAAAATAATAAAAACGAACCATTCATGGTATATATTTTTGAGAATTAAACCCTAAAAACGTGTTAAAACCATAAATAATTAGAAACGAATTTTATGGGTGTCAAACCCATTTTATTTAAGACCTATACGACCAATATGATACTTGAAAAATGTTCATTCGAATTTTTATTGTCTAAAATGGCCTTGTCGAATTATTATTTATAATCGGGTTTTTATTTAAAAATCGTATAAATGGATAAACAAAATTGGAACGATTGACCTAGGGTTTATGTTATGGTCTAGATCTGACCTTAAAGATGAAATAATGATGGAATAATGATTGTTGTTTGATTTGGGGAATTAGGGTTAGGGTTTGATGATTTTATTGTATTACCGATTGAGTTTTCAAAATAAAAAGGGGTTGTTTCGTAAATTATAAAACTTGTGGACTATTTTGTAATATACTTTGGACCAGGGGGTGTTAGTATGAAATGTAACATGAGGACCTTTTTTTATAAAATATGTGACTTAGGGATTTATTTGTGAAATCGGGTAAATTTGTAAACCGAAATGTAATTATTAAAAATATAGGGTGTTGTAAATTCAAAAACTTGGGGGTATTTCGAAATAGGATAATGAGGGTGTAATATGTAAAATTGGACACTTAAGGGCTTGTTGTGTAAATATGCTAAATAAGGAAACTTTCTAAAAAATGGAAACCTTCTATTTTTGGAAACCTGCTAAATATGGAAAGTTACTAAAACTGAAAAGCCGACTAAAATAAGTAATCTGAATTAAATAAGTTTTTAATAAAACCAGTCATGAATTCGTGTAGATTCACGCGAGATGGAGTTTGCTTTCCGCCTTGGTATTTGTTGTGTTTCGTTTGCGGTATAAGGTACGATATTCCTCGACCTTACCTACTTAAGTTTCTCATGATTCGTATTCATCTTTCGATTCTAGCTTGATATGTTATGCGTTACTCTAAGCCTCTTTATTAGGGCTTCCCTATGACTCTGCTCTATGTCTGCTCCCTTTTGATATGGAACTTATGGAAACTTGATATGAAACTTGATATGAAACTTCGATATGAAACTTTTGATATGAACTTTGATATGGAAACTTG
>OU343225.1:250315328-250378131 GCA_910596185.1 Chrysanthemum makinoi | reverse complement strand
AAATTTTGAAAAATAAGTACTTTATTCTGGTACTGCCGACAAATAGTACTTTAATCAGTATCTGCGATACAGATAAAACCAAGTAAATGTTTTAAAAGAAAAATTTTGTTAAGTGAAAAATATTTTGAAACAAAGGTTAAAAGCAACAAATGATTTTTGAGATAACTACAAAGGTTATCAATCCACCATGTTTATCAAAAGGACCGCTTATCCATGAGCAAACGGCTCTGGTAAAGATATCTCAAATCCGTTATATAGTTGACAACTTGCTAATAAGTTGTATGGTAATCAACTCACCATATAAGCAAATGTGAAGAGTTGGCTAGCCCACAAGAAAAATGGCTTATGGTAAAGGCTTTGGAAAAACCATTTATATGGTAATTAGTTCACCATGGATACAAGAATAACTAGTCCAAAGGGTACGGCTTTTGGTAAAGACAAAACAAATCCATTGATAGTTGATGATTTGCTAAAAATCATATGGTTATCAATGTACCATGGTTTTACACACCTAAACATTTGGCTACTCCAGAGTTAATGGCTTTGGTAAAGAGACATCAAAATCCATTAAAATCTCAATGATTCACCTCTCACAGGAGTTTACACACCTGGAAGTGATGAGAATAGACTGAAACTTAATGAACTGATGTACAAGTTGTCATATGTTGCTGAAAAGATGGAGCTTGCTGATTGTTGCCGATAAAGACTACTTGATGATGATAATAACAAGCAAGTGGGAATACAAAGACAAAACTTTGAAGATAAAGACACAATCTTTCCTTGAAGACTAAGACATTAAAGATGAATATAACAAAGGAACTTGAATCAAGCAAAGTAGAATTCAAGTTAGAGGAGGATTGTTGGGATATAAAGTACTGGAGAAATACAAAGTACTGAAGAAGTCAAAGTGTTGAAGAGTCAAAGTACTGCTAAAGAAGAAAGTCAAAGTATCGCCGTTCATCAGCACGCATGATTAAAGGACTGCTATGCAAAATCGTTAAGGATTATTATGTAATTCTAGAATGTTCTAAACTTTGTTTAGATTACTTGTCATACAAGGAATAGAGTTGTAAACCGACTAGGGTTATCCTTATGCCTATAAAAGGACCCCTAGATTGGCATTAGAGATACGAATGTACGTGCAATATTAGAGTTTACTAAGTTCGATATTAGAGTTGTTAGGGATTGTTAGTGAATCTGTGTATCAAGCAGGTTCAGAGTTTTAATATAATTGTTGAAGTTAAAGTTAATTCTTCTTAGCTTTATTTGAGTAAATTTCGCATACTTAATAGAGTTAATTCAGTGTTTCACTGTTAGTGACATAGGATTTATCCGAGGTTGCTAAGCCCTTACAAGCTACATAAAGTTAGTTTGGTTAGAGTATATCGATCCAACAATCCAGTTATAAATCCCAGGTTATCTATGTTATTTATTTTCAGCAGATCAAAAGATGGCAGGGCAAAAGTGTGTGAAGAAAAGTTAAAAAAAATAAAAAGTGAAAAGAAAAAAACATGGACGCCATCCTGCTTATATTTAAGTTAAGAAAGAATCAAGAAAAACAACTAAAGAGCTATAGTTAGTTTATCGAGTCTTTGCTTAGCAACGTCAATTTGTACTTGTAATTAACTTAGATGATTAACTTGTCACCAGTAAATTTCCCCATATCCCCAATACCATTTTTTCATTACCCTTACACCTAACGTTACAACCCTTGTCAAGTCCTCTTTGATAGTTTATCCTAGGTGCTTATGCCAAGCGTGGAGGTTTGATCATTTATCAAGCCTGTGGTAATCTATGTGCCATGACAAGTAGAGAGTATTTATTTTTCCATTTCCTTAATGTTATATCACTTATATACCCGAGAGATGAGAGAATTCAAACACTTTATGTGAGGTGCTAGTATATAATTTTCGTTCTTCTTATGACTATTATAGAACGAGTTGTTTTGTAAATTAACTTAACCTTATGTTAAACTGAACTTGTAAATTGATTAAGATAAAAACATATTTTCTTTTTACAAGCAAATCCAAGTGTAGGGATATTTGATGAGGTGTAGTTTTATACGTTTTTAAGGGGTCATTTAGCCTCTAGATTCGTTCATATTTGATCATTTATTTCCCTAAATCGTCTATAATTGAGTTTTAGGTACTTGAGAAGAAAATGCTAGAAAAGATGTATTTTGGTTTGACGGACTGAAAACGAAGAAAATGACAACACCAGGAAAAACGTCATGAAAAGGCTTGGTTCCGGCGTCACGGTCAATTGTGTGATGCCGTCACCTATGTTGTTCTGACGGCTCAAACCCTTGATATGCAAGACCAAGAATATGAAGGTTGGCGGCTTCAATTCCTAAGCCTGACCACAACTAATTCGTGCAATAACAAAACCCTAGATGATGATGAGTTGACGGCGTCACAAGTAACAAGTGACGTCGTCACATTTGTGAATCTATATATATTTTCACATTGTTTTCATTCTAAAGTGTGCAACTTTGGTATACTTTGGAGGTCCAAAATCCAGGCGTTTAAAGGTGTTTTTTCAGGCCATTTGTCCACGAATATTTCAATGTATCAAGAATATA
This sequence comes from Chrysanthemum makinoi, assembly GCA_910596185.1. Classification (NCBI taxonomy): domain Eukaryota; kingdom Viridiplantae; phylum Streptophyta; class Magnoliopsida; order Asterales; family Asteraceae; genus Chrysanthemum; species Chrysanthemum makinoi. Next base: position 250,375,550 of record OU343225.1, on the reverse strand, counting down.
AGTTATTTAATCAATCTTTTAATTATGTTTACTTGTGACTATTTGATTTCCTTATATGCTTTTCTTTTCATTACTATGCTAGGCTAAACTTGACAGTGTTTGCTTAGGATTGCATGAAATATAGTTATTGATTATTGTGTGTCGTCTCTTTTTTAATTAGTGATTTGCGTTAGGAGTTGAAAAATTGGCTAGGTCAAATTATACTAGCTTGAATGTCAACTAAAATGTTAGTTAATAAATAGTTAACTTGATATTCGTTGTATTTAATGTGTGAATTCTTAGTTGCAATGCGAAAAATGGGATTAAGGCATTCTTAGGTCACCCATTTATTTAAATTCACATAGGAGTTAGGGACTAACCAACCCTTGGTAGGTATTAAGGAGTACAACAAGATAATTAAACAAAGATGTGACAATTCGACTAATCAATAAAAGATAACGCCCAGCCCGACACGACACAAAATGTCACATTATGGTGTCATACAAAGCATAATACGCAAGCGGAAGACTTATCATAAATAAAATAAAGTCAAGAACACATGAACTCCAAATGAAAGCATGAATCCACAAGTCTAAATAGAACAGAAACTTAAATGAACAGAAATGAAATATCTGAAACATAAGTTTAATCATAATCCAGAAACAATGAGAAGTCTAATCAAGGTAGGTCTTCTATCTCCTAATCTCTTACTCTGCCCAGCCTCATTACATTACTTGCCGCATGGAAAAGAAAACTCGACTGAGCTTAAAAAGCCTATTACAGATATATAACAAAATAGATAGTAACAAGCATAAGTAAATGAAACGAAGTTGTGGAAAACTAGAAGGGGTGGTTGAATAGTTTTTCCAATTAAGAAATATAACTATGTAGTGAAAAGATAAAGAGTAAGAAGCACAAAACCACAACGCGAGTATTTATAGTGGTTCAGCTACAAGGACACCTTCCTTGCCCTACTCCACTCCCCGAGTCACCTACTCGAGTTCGTAATCACTACACAACATGACTCCTTATGGTGGAGAAACCTTCACAACGTTTCCTACTCTTTTTCCCAGACTCAGGCTGAACCAACGTCGTTCTTTTCACGCCATTACAATGGAACCACACCTACCACAACCTAATCCGATGATTCAATTTATCAATATCTGACCCAATATTATTATCTTGATCGATCTGATTGACCAGACTTCATTTACTGATAGATCTTCATGACACCCTCTCAATTTTGACGACTTAATGATGGATTGATTGACGATCGACCCACTTACTAATGTTCGTCTTGACACTTGAGACATCTTTCACTAATGTATTCAACACTACACTTCTTAGTAGAAAGAAAAGAACCATCAACAAGAGGACTTCAGTAGTCTTGATGATGAGGAAGCATGGAAACTCATGGACTTGAGCTTGCTTAACGTCAAACGTGGTGATCTCGTCTTTAACAGGAACCTAAAGGATCACACACAAAAACAAAACTACATACATAGATCACTTGGATCTGGGTTAGAGAGTTTTTAACTCAAGGAGAAAGTATGTGAGAAAGGGTGAGAAACAATGCGAAATGGCTCATTATTAATAGAGAGAAAATGCTACTATTCCCGGATCCCATGGATCCCTCCCTTAAGGATCCGTCTAAGCGTAAAGTTAGGATCCGTGGGACGCCCTCTTTGCCCATGTATTTTGGTCATGGGTCACGGGTCATGAGTAATGGGTTGATCCATGGGTATTTCTTTACATACAATGTATCTAATGAGTGAAATGTATCTAGTCAAGTGGGTATGGGTCAATACCATGGGTTATGGATATGCTCCATGGGTTGAAGTTATTTACCCATTATATAATACATACTAGTTATGTATATATTTGCCCAATATGTAAATACTAGTTGTTGTACATATGTATTACTAAATCATAAAATCACTTATACATCTTTTAGTTTTTTATGTGAAAACGTAAGTGTGTTAGAAAACTATTGGCTCAAACAATTTAAGTACTTTATTTGTTTCGTTAAAATGATTTTACGTTTGTTATCGACAAAACATTAGAAGATCGTAAGATATAAATAAACGCTTTTACGGCTTATTTGTATTAAGAATCTCCCCCTTTTTGTTGATGACAAAACATAAAATTATTTTAAGGAAAATCTAAAAATTGAAGGTTTGAATTTGTAGTTTTTACTTTCTTCTCCTCTTTGTCGAAAACAAAAGAGCTTAAAGAAACTAACACATTGTTTTAAGAACAACATGTGAAAATAGAAAACTAAGAAAAAGGAGCAAGTAATAGGAAAGGATCTCGTCTTAACTCCCCTTGACGAGTCCATCCCTATGTGAGCTGTCAAGAAAAAAAATAATATTAAGCTAGTTCATTTGCAACTAAGTTTGCAAAAGATTTCGTCTATGACTAATATGCCCTTGATGATTGAAACTTTGCAAAGGGACGTCATGAAATGTAATCCTAATATTGCAAGTGATTTTGCAATGTATTGCTTTGACACAAAGCTCCCCCTAGCTTTAGGGTGTCAAAGTCTTCATGTGTAAATTGAATAACTACAAAGCAAAGGTTAGAAAACAAGAGTATAGTGCATAATTTCCTACAAATAAGACTCAAGTTAGTAGAAAAATGTTCTTCTGTACCACGGATCCCACGGTTCCCTCCTTGTAGGATCCGTCTAGGCAAATTTCAGGGATCCGTCTGCTGATGACTAAATTCAAAGAATGGTGACATAACACATAATGTTAACATCAAAGTGAGATATGTATTATACAACATAATCATATACTTAGAAATATAGCAAGTAGCATGTAATTTCATTTAATAAAACTAGAGGCGACATGACTCTAAAAACTAAGAAAATGATCGATTCATGACTTGGAATTACTAGACTTATCTAAGTAACGCTTGATACTAGAACACCACTAAAATCCTCTAGATCAAGTTTGTTTAGGTTTAATCTCGTCGAAACGTTCGAGGAGGTGATAGAACAAGAAACTTTGATCTTCTCGTACTTCATGTATCAAACTTTCAACATGTTGACAATGATAACAATCTTTGTCATGGCTAGGTAGTGGTGGTGGAAGAAATGAAATTGCTTGATGAGACGGATCAAGTGAAGCGAGTTGTGGAGCCTCAAACGATGAAGGGATTAGTGGAGGCACATTTGAAGATGGCTCGACCAAGAATGATGGTGGTAGTAGAGAAGTGTCAACTTCCATATGGTCGGGTGGTTGACTTTGATAATTTCTCATAATCTAAATGGGATTATATGATGGTGACGTCGAAAAGGAAGCCGGAGCTAGTGTTGACTCAACACCTTGATTTTGTATCATTATTCCTGCTAATGAGGAGAATGTTGTCGGTGGAGTATAAGAGATGTTAGAATGTTTAATAGCAACATGTCCTAAATCCTTAGGTGCGGAAGATAAAGCTGTGATGCCTTGTTCCATGCCTAGTGCTAAGCATACAAACCATTCGATGCCCATCATTAAGAAAGTGAATTTCAATGTGCCTTCAAGTAGTTCAGATCCCTGCACTTCTAGTTCAGGAATGCAAAAGTAGCAAAACCAACTAATGTTCCAATTCCCCTACAGAGTAAGAAGTGACATCAAAGCAAGCGGGTCAAAGCCTCAAGGCAACACAAAGAATGATAGGACCCGCGTGTAGGAACGCTCAGTGGAAGAGAGTAGAAGATCACCTTATGGAGAATTTGAATAAAATGAATCGTGTTTATTCTAGTGTTAGCTTTAAATATGTAATTAATGCGAATTCTCGCTACTTTGGCAAAACATGTAATGATGATTCCGTGGTTTGTATTACTAATCTTGAATGTGGTGTGAATGATTTGTCTAATGTGTTAGATGCCCGATAAAACTGTTAATGTTAAAATTCAAGCTAAGAAGGCTAAAAGGCAAAGGCAAAGAAAGTTAGAAAACATTAGAAACCCACAGGAAGGAAATTTAGTAATATAGGTTATCAATGGATACCTACTGGCCATAAGATTAATGAGCTTTGACCTAAATTTGCTAAGTCAATGCCCACTAGAAAATGGATGCCTACTGGTAGAACTATTCCCTAAGTTGAAACATACTTTGAATATGTCAAATACGGACACTAGCACTGCATCTATTCCTAATGAGTCCATTGTTTCTACCGGATGAGGGTGTTCCAATCACTGTTACTAACCAAATGGAACCCATTCTTGCATGGGGATCCCAATTATCCAGTTATCCATTCTTGTCTCGGTTCAACTGCAGATGGTTCAAATCATTCTATGGTACTTGGACTCAGCCGTTCCAAGCATATGACTGGAGACCGGTCGCGGCTCATGAACTTCGTGAGTAAATTCATCGAACTGTGAGATTCGGAAACGATCATTTTGGTGCTATTATGGGTTATGGAGATTACGTGGTTGGAAATAGTGTGATTTCCATGGTATATTATGTTGAAGGTCTTGGACATAATCTATTTTCTGTCGGACAATTTTGTGACTCAGATAGAAGTGGCCTTCAGAAACAAAATTGCTTTGTTAGAGAACTTGATGGTGTGGAACTCTCAGGAACTCGTGGTTCAACCCTATACACCATCTCTATCGAAGATATGATGAAATCTTCACCCATCTGCTTGTCGTCAAAGGCCTCCAAAACTAAGTCATGGCAATGGCACCATCGTCTCAATCACTTGAAATTTGGTACCATAAACAATATCGTAAAGGACTTAGTAAGAGGATTACCCAAATTAAAGTATGAAAATGATCATCTTTGTTCACTTGCCATTGGGAAAAAGCATGAAATATACCCACAAACCAAACCCACAAACTCATAATGGAAGTTCTTCATACTCTTCATATGGATTTGTGCGGACCAATGAGAGGGCAAACGATAAATGGGAATAAATACATTTTAGTCGTTGTTGATGACTACTCTCGATTTACTTGGGTAAAGTTTTGAGGACAAAGGATGAAACTCCGTGATGTCATCATCAAACTTATCAAACAACTACAAGTTCGACTCAACAATAAGTTAGAATTGTTCGAACATAAAATGGCACAGAGTTTGTTAACAAAGACTTAATTCAGTTTTATGAAAGTGTTGGAATCAGTCATCAAAGAAGTGTTCCACGAACTCCTCAACGGAACGGTGTAGTTGAAAGACGAAATCGAACTCTTGTGGAAGCCGCAAGAACAATGCTAATTTATTCAAAGGTTCCAATGTTTCTATGGGTGAAGCCATTGCCATCGCCTACACCCAAAATCGTTCCCTTATTCATACCTCTCATGGAAAAACTCCATATGAACTTGTTCATAAACGAAAACTTGATCTCTCCTACCTTCGTGTATTTGGTGCTTTGTGCTATCCAACGAATGACGGTCAAGATTTAGGCAAATTAAGAGCAAAGGCAGATATTAGATTTTTTGTTGGCTATGCACCAAACAAGAAGGGTTATCGAATCTACAACAAGAGAACCCGAAATATCATGGAAACAATTCATGTTACGCTCGATGAGTGAACGGTCAAATGGCTCCGGACACAGTTCGACCTCATATCAACTTTCATCAAGTAGTCGATCAGCTTCTCTGGTTTCAATTTCACCAAAGAACTCATTATGTACCTCCTTCAGAAGATGATTTAAAGAAATTATTTGATCCTATGTTTGATGAAAACTATGAGCCAAGGGCTAATGATCTGTCAATTCCATCAACAAAGGCCGCTCCTATCTCTGTCAATGAAGTTAACCATTCGCCATGTCACTAAGTCAAGAAGCTTTATGCGATCACTGTATCATCATCTATGCCTCAATCATCAAGTGTACATAATGGAAATGTTGTCATTGCTACAAATGATGAAAATCCTTTTGCTCATCCAGAAGATGAATCTTTTGAAAATATATTTGCTCCTGAATCATCATCAGAACCATCTTCATCGAGAAATCGACTCGCTACTTCGTTCTCAACAACAACCACACGAACACCTTAGAAAGTGGACACATGATTACCCATTGGACAACATCATTGGAAACCCTCTCGCTCAAGATCCACTGTCGACAACTTGCAACCGATGCCTTATGGTGCTTCTTCAACTCTGTAATCTCTAAGATCGAACCAAAAGACGTCAAAACTGCTATGAATGAAGACACTGGTTTAGTGCCATGCAAGATGAAATTCATGAGTTTTATTGACTAGATTTATGGGAATTAATACCGCTCCTACTGTGCTATGATCATAGCTCTAAAGTGGATCTTCAAAGTAAAACTTGATGAGCATGGTGATGTTTTAAAGAACAAGGCTCGATTGTTGCAAAAGGATACCGTCAAGAAGAGGGTATTGACTTTGAGGAATCATTTGCTCCAGTTGCGTATCGAGGCAATCAAAATCTTCTTGGCTAATGCTTCAAGTAAGAACATGGTAGTCTATCAGATGGATGTAAAGACGGCTTTTCATAACGGTGATCTTAAAGAAGTCGTATACGTCAGCCAACCTGAAGGCTTTGTGAATCCGGAGCATCCTACTCACGTTTATCGTTTGAAGAAGGCTCTTTACGGTTTAAAGCAAGCTCCAAGGGCATGGTATGATACGCTATCAAAGTTTCTTCAATCTACTGGATTCAGCAAAGGAGCAGTTGATCCGACATTGTTCACCGAAAGTCAGAAAACATTTAGTTCACATTCAAATCTATGTTGATGATATTATTTTTGCCTCGACTGACCCCAGTGAATGTGACGTTTTCTAATGAAATGGGTTCCAAATTTCAAATGTCAATGATGGGACAAATGTTATTTTTCTTGGGATTACAAATTTCAAAAAGTCCCGGAGGCATTTTTATAAATCAATCTAAATATGCAAATGAGATTTTAAAGAAATTTGGATTTGATTCTTGTGACCCTGTTGACACTCCCATGATTGAGCGTACTAAACTGGATGAGGACCACTGTGTATCATGGTAGACCAAACGAAATATCGTAGTATGATCGGATCCCCTGATGTATCTCACGCCAGAGACCATATTCTATTCGCTGCTTATGTGTGCTAGATATCGCTAAGCTTACCAAGAAGCACCTTGAAGCGGTTAAACGGGTCTTTCGGTATCTTCAAGGAACCATAAATATGGGACTTTTGTATCCGAAGGACACCGGTATGTCACTAACAGCCTATGCATTGATCATGCAGATGTCAAGATACACGTCAAAGTACATCCGAGGTGCTCAGTTTTTGGGTGATAAGCTTGTGGCTGGTCTTCAAAGAAACAAATGAGTACTTCTATTTCCTCTACAGAGGCTGAATGCATAGCCATGTCATCTTGTTGTGCCCAAATCCTATGGATGAGATCCCAATTATCCGACCGTGGCTTTGAATTCAACATAATCCCTCTGTACTGTGATAATAAAAGTGCTATTGCTCTCTCATGCAACAATGTTCAACATTCAAGAGCAAAGCACATTGATATTCGACATCATTTCATCAGGGAACAAGTTGAGAACGGTGTGGTGGAACTCTATTTTGTGAGGACATAATATCAATTAGCAGACATCTTCACCAAAGCTCTTCCTAGAGAACGTTTTGATTTTATCCTTCCACGACTTGGTCTAAAGAGTCTACAACCGGAAACACTCAAACGTCTTCAAGAGGAAGACGAGGAGTAAAGGTCTTTCTTCATCTATCTCTTGTAAATATTTATTCGAAAAGCAAAAATACAAAATTACAAAACCCACAAAAAGAAAATAGAAAAATATAAAACTTTCAGAAATCCATAAAAATTTGAAAAATATTGAAAAATCTCAAAAAATATTGTCTTTTTGTCATAATTTTCTCGATTCGATAATATCTACGGTCTTTGTGCTGTCATTCAAAGAATGACACGGGTCTTTAGATGTTGTTCAATGGTTTATTGTCATTTCGGCAGAACCCTTTTCAAAGAAAGAACAAAGCCATGCTTTATCTTAAATCTTCAAATCTCATGCTCTGATTCTGAAAACAAATATTTGTTGTCAAAAAGACAAATGTTTCCTTTCAAATATTTTTCCTTCAAATGATTCTTCTGAAAAATATTTGTCATCTAATGAAAACAAAATTGCTTTGAAAATACTTCAAAATCTACTCTTGAAAATTTCTATCCTTCAATCAATAACATATGTCATTGATTGAGGGGGAGAATGATTTCAATCAAAAAGAGTATTTTTCAAACAATTAGCACGTAATCGAGAAAGGTGTACTCTTGCATAATCAAAAAGAACAATGCTTTACAATATTGTATACATTTGGTACAAGACCTTTGGTAGTATTATGTTTTCAAAAGATAGTCAAACATGTTTAATCTTTGGAGTCTAAAGTCTCAAACTTGATCCTTATCGGTTAAATGTTTCTCATAATCAAGTCTCATCTCCCCTAAAAAGCTTTCAAAATCAATTTAAATCTACAGAGATCACAAATCTCAAATGATTTGAAAAGTGTGATCGGGGGAGAATTTGTGATTTAAATTGGATTTAAAATGATAATTCGATAAATGGTTTCACAAGTGTTTAGCAACCTTTCCTCCCTACATGTGATTTCCTCCCCACATATGCCAAACGATTTCAAATTTTCCAGGCACATGTTGAGGGGGAGCATCTTTTTAAACCACAAAGAATTGAAACATGATTGATTTGTATCTAAGTGCAGGTTCCTTCTAATATGTGCAAAACTATTTCAAACCTCGAGTCACATATTAAGGGGGAGCAAATTTATGAAAACCTCATCCTTCCCCAATATGCTTTATCTACTTGATTGGATCAGGGAAGTGATGTTGATATCTTTTAGAAAATGGTAATCAAAGAAGTTAACTCTTGCCTCCGTGTGCCAAAATGATTTCAAAGTATTGATGCACATGTTGAGGGGGAGCTCTGTTTCTAAAAATATCAAAAAGAATTCCGGTACAAAATGCTTTGATAATATATCACAAGTATCTGGATTGATTTTTCAAATGGTTTTCAATTGGTTCCAATGGCAGATGAACAATACCAAATAGACCGACCAAATTCACTTTATGAATGGAGATATAAGGATGATAAGGTTAGGTACTTGTTCCCATGATCCGCCAGAACTGGAGGGATCTACCCAGGGACAATCCACTAGATAGTGTAGAAGTCCTTAGGTATGATGAAAAAAAAAAGGTGAAAAGTGAGATATGGGAAGAGTGCGGACTGAGATAGAGCTAGAACTGGAATAAACCCAACAAGGTTCTAGTTACGAAGTCTTGGTAAGCAGGAAGGGTTGAAGAATGAAAAAGAAATGAAATGAGAAAAGGGTGAAAAGAAATAGCCCTCCATTATCTCAACCTTAGGGCAGAAACCGGTTCAATATATACACTAGTGGTTACCAAGGTAACGCCGATTGAAGACAAGACGTCATGGACCCGCTGACGACTGCACTAAACTTCCTAAGCTACTCAAGTTCCTCTTAAAAGGGCTTGTTTCATTTCTCACGGGGAACCGACATAATCTATCGACTTTCTCTTATAGATTGTTGATATTGAAGAAGGAGACCCTCTCCCTAGTCTCCGGCATAGGAACCAAATGTGCACTATTGAGTCTAGAGCCACGAGATCATCAAATAAATCTCTTTAGGACACTGACATTGAAGACTCTCTGTTTCACACAATGTGGAAAGAGAGATTATATCTTATGAGTCTTACGCGATTATCCTTGTGGTATTGCTGTATCATCCGGTGATATGCAAACATATTTACAATGAAGATGGAAAGCCTTATGGAGCCAACATCAAACAAGCTCCTGGTGGGTGGCATGTGAGACCTATCCAATAGATCAACCATGTGACAACTGAACAAAAACAATGGGGCGAGTCATAATTATGATTCAATCCTGGTTCAGGTTATGGATTGATGGATACCTTTGAAAAAACCGGTCGTTGTTCTTTAAAATCTTTTCTTTGGCACATCGACTGTGTACTCATATTTCAAAATAAAAGGTGTTTATGATTGATAATTGGTTTTCATTAAAACCTTTGTTGTATTGCAAAAACAATTTCTTTTGAGCGGTACACGATTGTTTTTCAAATCTCTTTTCATCAATCAGTGAATCTCAAATTCGCTGGTTCACTCACTCTGTGTTGTCTTCTTTGAGACGTTCCGGTTTGAGAACAGCTATAGCAGCTGCGAAACCCTGTCAAGGAAATTCTTCGGAATTATACCTGATAACAGGCAGTACTTGTCTTGTAATGATTAACGGGAACCGCGTCCGGTATCTCAATTCAACGAAAGTGATCAAAGACACTTTCCTGCGCTTTATTGCTAACTGTTGTATGCAGGTACGCCCGACGTTTGCAGCTGATTAGAATGAAGTTGTTAGGTTCCCATATTCATAACACAAGCATCAATATAAGAAACAAGAGAAAGAATAGATCGGATGAACACGATATACACTTATGCGTAAGATATGAAGAAAGGTTTATGCTTAGGATAAATGTAAAAGTGAACAACCAACCTTCAATAGAAGGTTTACAAGAGTATTTATAGGGCAAGGAGCTAGGGCAACACTTCTAGACTCCTTCCCTTCTTATGGGCCTGGGCCAAGGCTTATGGGCCTTCTACATAAGCCTTAGCATATTATCAAACATAAAGGCCTAATTAAGCTAACTATTACATATTAATTACTAACACTTTAATTCAAGTTTAGGAGTGATTCCAACAATCTCCCCCTAAGTGTTAGTGATTCATGATATGAACGGTGAAGGTGCTGATGTAATAGAAGCTTTAACGGCTTCTGACATTCTTTTTTCTTGTGAGATGAGGTGCATTGATTCGAACAATCTCCCCAGTGTAGAGAAATTGTTTCCTTTGAAAAGTTCAGCTTTGACGTCATTATTTACTTTGTTCTTTGATCTTTGTTCTTTGTGATGGTAGTGATAGTATGTTGTTGTTGTCGCATCAGTCTGCTACATTGCTCGGTGTCTCCACGTCTTTCTCCAACATGCTCACACGCTCTTTAACGTTGGATTTCAGTACTGATGAAGTTCTCTTAGTCTTTAAACTTTGTAGATTCTTTGACTTGACGAAGAATCATTCTGACTTTGTGTTGCCTTTTGAGATAACTTCCATTAGTGATGTTGTAGGTATGGCATGTGAAGAATCTGCATGATCAGTCCGCTCTAGAGCTTCCATAAGAAGAAAACATAAGAAAGGTTAGTGATAAGCGGATTCCAGACTTACAAGTTTGAACCGAGTGTTAAAGCATAGTATGAAAACACAACTCTAATTATCACAAAGGCTGTTCCTGAACTGGAGTCCCACAAGTGAGATAACGCGACAAAATCAAGTACACCTACAAGTTCAGATGAGTCGATGAGGTACACCAAAGCATCACCTCACGATTGTAGACCGTTTGAGACACACTAAGCGTAATCCACGGGGAGTTACCGAAGTGACCTGCTGTCGGGCTGCTTGATGTTGACCCTGGCAGGAATTTCCATTCAATCACTGAGGATCACATGTGTGAACCTCTCATAAATGTTCTCGACAGATTGCTAAGATCTGTGAAGGACACGATAAAGTATCACTTGCGTTCTTATTGTTGAGAGACAAGCGATAGAATGTCAAGTGTACCTAAGAGATCTTTTGATGAATCTCGTGGCTCTAGACTCAATAGTGCGCTTTGGTTTTCCTGAGCGGAGACTAGGGAGAGGGTCTCCTACTTCAATACCAACAATCTCTAAGAGAAATCCGATAGTTTACGTAGGGTTCCCTGTGAGAATGAAACAAGCTTCTGTTGAGAGAAACTTGAGTGGCTAAGAAGGTTTAGTGCCTGCGTCACTGGGTCCATGACGACTTTGATCTTCAATACCGGTGTCATCAAGTGACAACCAAATGCGGCATATGAATTGAACCCGATTATGCGCCTAAGTTGAATAATCTAGAAGGCTATTTCTTTTTACCCTTTTCTTTGCTTTTCTTTTTAATTCTTCAACTCCTTCTTTCTCCGATTCTCATTTTCTCCTTTTCATAATCATACCTAAGGACTTCTAATTTCTAACTATTGGTAGTGTCCTTGGGTAGATCCCTCCGGCTCTGGCAGATCATAGGACGGTTATTCCTAACCTTAATCACCTTATAACTCCATTGCCATAAAACCATTTTCATGAAAATCTCTCAAAGTGTTTGTAAATGAAAAGCATGTTTGAACACATCAAGAGTTTCGGATTTTCAGAAATACTCCCCCTCCACATGTGCTTAAGAGTTTTGACAGACATATGCATAGTGAAGAAAGAGCTCGCACTTTTGAATTGATCAACTCAGGATAGACAATCCCCCGTGAGACACGGTTACGTTGAATAGTTAAAGAGATACATTGTCAGCTTTTAGGTGACAACTAGCTCTAATAACTATCTTGAAGATGTGGACAAGCCTCGAAAGGTTGTCAAACCCGTCAAGGTTCATGTCTACCAAGAGTTTCTCGAATGGTACATTCTACTCGGATAAGTCCTTTGCGAGACACGTTTACATCACTAGCGAACTAGCTTGAAATTATTACCCGTCCGGACAAGTCTTTTCGAGTTACTAACATTTAAGATTCGTCAATTCATTGGTTAAGTCTATAGCACTACGATTCATTTGCAATTTCACAACATATTTCTTATCACATAATTTTTCTCCCCCTAAAAAATGGCATATATATATGTTATTTTTGAAGAAAAGTTGAGAATAAATATGACCATTTTGAGTTTTGTGGGAAGATTACTACAAAGAACAATTTGTCAACAAATTTTTTCAGAAATACTCCCCCTCAACCAGTGATATTAACGGTTGTGGTTTTGAAAATCATAAGGGGAAGTACTCGTTCTTTTGAGCAAAACCTTTTAAGAATGAAAGGTTTGATAGGTTTTACTCAAAAGTAAGAAGCTTTCGCTCCTTTTATAAGGATTGTGGCACTGAAGTGTACCACAGGGTCATTTCATTACAAGAACGGGTTGTACACTGTTATGTGTGCACAAGCCATGTTAATAAATAATCACACATCCAAATCAATATTGAAAATGAAACAGTTTAAGGGGTACCAAGTAGTCCGGCAATATGTCCAGGAATGCGAATAGGGCGTTCATAGTTCTGAACTGGTCCCTTCTGTACAACCTTTCATCGATTCGAGTGATGATCCTCTTCACATCCCGTTTTTCCTGAGAATTCCATCGCTTTGGAGACCCAATGCCTTCATGTATCACCTTCAACCTATAAGCCAAGCCGTCCCTGACCTTCTTCAGTGTGTGATCCCCAAACTTATGAAGATCTCTACATGCCATCAAGCAGTTGCGTTGTAGTTCACTACGGTAAAATACTCTGAATGGTTTGCTGACGAGAGTGTATTGTGGAAGCTGGTTGTTGTCAGGAAGTTCTAGCTGAGGTCTGGTGAGGTTGACACGTGTCTGATACGATTCAACAGGAAGTTGTAAATATTCTACACGTTCCTGGATCACTAGGCTTCTGATGAAGATGAGCAAGGACTTGATGTATTCACGTTAAATTTCAGTCGAGAATTGTCTTATTCTTCCCTGTACTTTGGCAAGATACAGATCTTCAATGTCGTTGAGAGATAAGTTCAGAAAATCCGCTTCACAGAATTCATAGTCCCTTTCGTCTTGTCTTTTGACCACAATATTCTTGAGGAAGGTGTAATCCCATTTAGATGAAAGAGCTACATGCTTAACAGCAACGATCCCTTTATCACTGTGCACTTCATGTTTAGATTTTCGAACCTGGCAGCTCTTGTTGTAGATTCGTCGGCATTCCGTCCAATGGTGAATCCCATACATTGCATCAATGTCATACTGATCCACACGGTTAGAAAACATGTGAGTAGCCTTTTCTTCGATGGCTATGCGTTGGAGTATATGGCGCCGGAACGGAAGTGTAAGCGAGGTAGCATATTTCTTTGAACCATCGCTACCGTGTAGAAGAAATTCCAAGTCATTGTTGAAGAAGTAGCGGAATGGAATATTAGGTTGATCCGTTGGCCAATCGTTGGTAGAGGTCTAGACAAGTCGGTGTAGTATGGAGCGTTGTCTCTTCTGGTGAAGTCAATGTTTGCTTCAGGGTTGAGCCAATCAATGTTGTTAGACATGGCTCGTGCTATGTTTTCAAGGTGGTATTCAACTTCAATAGCACTTTCCGAGCTGTCTTTGAGTAGTTGAAAGGCTTCATTCTTGATTCGTCTCAACTCTGATTTCGTCATCTTCTTCACCCAAAACTTCTCTTGAAGTAACTTAGCATGCTCCAATGTTCGACCTTCTACCATATCTTGATAATCAGTAAAGGCAGGAGTAGCATCAACAAGTGTAGAGAACCATTCAAACTCGGTGTCATCTTCGTCTAGCCATGAGACAACATCAGCCTTAGGCATCTTCTTTTGCTTCTTTGGCATAGATGAGGATGCTGGTTTCTTTGTTGAAGCGGGAGAGGTGGGTCGTTGTTGGGGATCAGGTATCTCTTCATCGTTACCACCAGTGTACTCGAAGTGATCACCGGTTTTCTCTGTCTGAGGTGATAACTCAAAGTCCTGAGGTTTATCGCAGCGAGAACTTGGTAGAGATCTTCTTTCGGTTGGAGTCTTTTGGGTTGGTGGTGGCATTGAGGAAGATTCACCAGACTTCTTTGGACGTTTAGGTGCAGAGTCCTTGTCCTTATCATCATCATCTCTTGGTCGTTTAGGTTGGTCTGCTGATTCCTTGCATGATGATCTGAGTTGATAATCTAGTAGACCTTCAAAAAATTTAGCTTCATCCGAAGTAAAAGTTGCAGATCGTTTTGACATTTTCATCACCAATTTAGCAATTAACTCAGTTTCAGAGAGATCAGATTCTTTGTCCATTATATGTTTAACCAATGCAACGATATTTTGAGTAAGTTGTCTGGAAAATACTTATCTTGTCACACCTGGGACAGTGTCGAGAAGAAACTTGTGAGTATATTCTCTTGCCGTCTTCTCCAATTCCTGTTGGAAATCTCCTTTGATAAACTTCTGGATTTGTTCCCTTTCTTTCAACATCTCGTTTATCCCATCTTGAAGAAAGTTGATTCTGTCAGCAAGTTGATTTAGCTTTTTGTTGATCACGTCTTTCTTCTTGACTTGCTTGATAGCTTTGACAATCTTTGTCTTAGCTCGGGATATCCAAGAGTTTGTTGGTTTCTTCACTGATTTAGATGTGGATCTGGTTGTTCCTTTGGATGGTGGTGGAGATGAATGAGAGGAAGAATCTGATGATGATGAGATATGAGGAGACTCAGGATCCTTTCTTTGGTTCGAAGTTTCTTCTTTTGAGCGTGCTGGACTATCAAGAAGAAAATCATCATATTCAACCGTCATCTTTTCGGACTTGGCCAATTGTTTGCCTCAATCTTGGCTTCTTCATCAGCTTTTTCTTTCTCGGACTTCTCCTTTTCAGGTTCCTCAAATTCATAGGTGATGGTATCTTCCAATCGTTGTTGTTGTGGATCGTGGGTGGTGGTACCGGTTCCTTATAGGGTTGATTAACCGCATCAGGAACTGGTGTAGATAGTGCACCACCACTTGACCCTCCGGGCCACGAGTTTGATACTTTACAAATTCATCGGCAAGATATTTGAGTCTGAGGTTCTTCAACTTCTTTTGATATTCTATTTCCCCATCAACTGGTTCTTCTTCAGAACTTTCCTTATCATGCTCAAGCACAGGAGTTTTTCCTTTGCCTTTTTCAGCTATTGGACTGGGAGGTTTGGCTACTGTTGGAGTGTCATCGATTGCCGTTTGAGTAGGTGGTATGTGCTAAAACACATACCTTTTCTTTATCAAACCCACCCAAAATAACCAAGAAAAAGCCGTTTATTGCTAATATTTGTGGTTTTCTTGAGTTTGTGCTTGTGTAGGTACGGATATGTAAAACACGCAAAAGGAACCAAATCGAGACATAAATCCGAGCACGGAGATTGAGAGAGCTTTAGCAGTGGGAAGATCAAAATTGAGCAATTATGAAGATTTTATTCTCCGAGGATGATTTTTGAAAGATATACTCAAGTTTGAAGAAATGTCAAATTTGGCCCCTCAAGTTTCAACATTTGGCAAAAGTGGCCCTTGAAGATTCAAAAAGTGCAAATTGGCCCTTGGTTTATTTGAAGATTGACAAAATCAGTCCTTGGAAGATAATTTCAGATTTACATGTATGGTCCCTAGAATTTCAGCATTTACATCATTGGTCCCTCTATTATACCTTGGATCATTTCTATATCCTAAGTCCAAAGTCCAAATCCAACACTAAAACATAAGCCTCGGCCCAATTTAGCTACACCCGGCCCAACAAATTACCCGGTCAACAATTTTTTGATTAATAATAAACAAACCATACGCGCCCTGATAACTCATCCCCTGTCTCTCCCAAACGCACCTTTTATCACCCCTTTTACCCGTTCACCACCATTTACCCACACCCAATCACCCACAACCTCGTACTAAGGATCTTTCAATCTTCTAGAACCTCGACTTGTCGAGATAAGGTTGCCACGTGGCCAATCCAAGCTCTACCATTGGACATGACACATCAACTGGTGAATTGTAGCTCTCTGATTGGATATGATGATTCATGGGATTTGTGTGGCTGCTATTTGCTTCTAGGCTCTTCCATCCAAGGATCCCAAGCTGCATTTTGGCTATAAAAGGACCCCTTAGCTCACATTTTTAATCGTGCATTATTTCCTTTAAAATTTAGTTTATGTTTATTGTATTTTCAGCTTTCAGTAGTTTAATGTTTTATTAAAGTTTTTGTAATCTCAATTTCTTGTACTCTCTTTTCAGTTTTAATAAAAAGTTTCCAAGTCTCATTTTTGATCTTGCATTTCATGATTTGAAAACTAAATAAACTGTTTTAAAGATTGTAATAAGCTCATATAAGCTGTACATAGCTTTTATGAGCTTATTTTGTGCTTACTTGTGGTATTTCAATTAGTTACATTCACATAAAAGGTCAGTCAACGAAAGTCAACTGGTCCCTCATTTGGTTTAGAAATGGATATGGGTTGATATTGATGATGGATTTGGTTGTTGTTTGGTCATTGTGATAAGTATAATACTGTTACTATGCTCAAATTTGCTAGGCTTCAAAGTAAGTTGTGAATCCTTCCATTTTCATAACTGTCATATTATGCAGTCATGCTTAGGGTTATTTTGTATGGTGTTGAATGCTTAAACTGATCTTGTTGTAGTTTTAGATCTTATTTCTTGCTTGTTTCCTTTGTTTGCATACGTAGGTGTAGGATTAGCAGCTTAATCTGCTCATTAGAATACTTAAAGGACTGTTTGGATTAGTATTTAGAAAGGAGCTAGAGGTTAAAATAATGGATTAGATCAGTTGCTATAGGCTTGATTTAGTTATTTGATCTAATATATGTCTTTGTTTGGAAGCCATTTGCACCTTTAGTCAACATTTGCTTGAATATGTTCTTGTCCTCAAAACTGTTGGAATCAGTTAGTGTAATTTAGCATAGAGGTGCATAATCTGATAAGTAAGCTTGCATTGCTTCCATTTCATCATTTTATATCATTGTCAGCTCTACATTTGATCTCAAATCTCACATAAGTCAATCTTCATAGCGATTTCAAAAGTCAAACATGTCAAAGCGGTTTTATGCACGAACTTGCATCGCACTAGGTTCAATCTGACTTGTCATGGTCTCATCTTTGGCACATTTGCGATCTCGCTAGGTGGTCTTTAAGCCAACAATTCTGGTTTTAGCATTAGTTCATTAAATAAGCCTATAGAGTAGCTTAAACTTAGGACCAGTTTCTTTGTTGTGCTCTAGAAATCAGTTAGCATTTAATCTTGTGAATCTGCTTATTTGAGGTTAGGAGTAGCAGTAGTTAGCTTATTTAGAGTGGTCATAGTATAATTTAGCTTGTGTAGAAGATTGGTGGCTTATTGTGCTTGTTTGCTTATTTCTAAGTGTTTATTTGCTATCAATTTACACTGCAGCTCTAATATTTCACACATAAGCATCATATTTCTTATTTTTCATAGATTTGGATTATCATTTTAGAATTTTCCTGAGATTTTCATAATTTTTGGTCACTGTTTAGTATTTTTCTTAATTAAAAATAGTTTTTAATCACTTTTAAATAGCTTTATTTGCAATTAATTCAGAAAAAGTTCCAAAAAATAATTTTTCAATTTTCCCAGTTTTAATAAAATATAAAAAGCATAAAAAATATTTTTCCCTATTTTTCCCTTTTTATTTGGTATTTTTAACAATTTAAATTAGATTTAAATGGTTTTAAATTAGTAGAAAATAGAAAAATAATCAGAAAAATACAAAATTAGTTTTGAAAATTCTCTTAGGTTATTCTAGATTTTATAAAAATAGTTTCATAATTTTCCCTTTAATTTTCATAATTTTTAGTATTTTAATCTAGTTTTAAAAGTTAAAAATTAGTTTTTAATTCTAATAAAAATCAAGAAAATTCCTAAAAAATAGTTTTAATTCATAAATAGTTTTCAAATAGCATTTTTAGTATAAAAGTAATTTTAGGTTATTTTTAGTAGTTAGATTAGACGTAGTTGCTTTTTATTCGCGTTTCGTTTTAATCCCGTTTTTGCTTTTTAGTGTAGAATTGCGTAGTTTGCCATAATTCTTAGGTTTTCCCCTAGATTTTATTTCCTTTTGCTTTCCTTATCCCGTAGTTTAGATAACATCATTTTATCCCCTTCTCTTATTCAAATCCCGATAATCGAGACGTGAGTTGGAAATTCCATTCAACCCTCGTTCGAACGATCTCGGTGCTCAAACCTAACACGTTTGAGTTACCCAACATACTACACACTTCTCATCTATTATTGGTTTGTCTGAACCGTTTTAAGTTTCTTACGGTTAGTCATTCACAAGTGGCTAGCTTGTGTGAGAAAGCTTGGCGGTTTTGCGGAGATCAATTTTGGCGCTTGGGGAGGGCTTGTAGCGTGTTTTCGTATTCCGTCTCGAATCGTGTGCATTTGAAGATCCTTCCCCGAGTGAAGTTACCGTCGTTTTTGTAAATATATCTTTTTCAAAAACCCAAAAAGATTTTCCTTTTCATAATTTGTTTTCCTTTTTTGATTTCCAAAAACCCAAAAATATTCTTCTTTACCCTCTGAACCGTCAATTCTTTATCTCTTTACCATCTTATTCGTATAATTCTTATCGATGTCTTCGTCTTACCATTATGGTTGTCAATGGTGTGGGGGACCTCAAAATGGTGGGAATTGTCCCGGTTGTAGCATTGTGAATACGGAAACGAGTTTGTCTACGACCAACATCCCTACAATGATACGACCGATTTCCTTAACCAATCCCCATACCATGAGACGGAGTCATACTCTTGTAATCTTGTGGAGGTCCTCACCAAGGTTTTCAATGTCAAGCCCAATTTAACAATACAACCTTTGGTTATGAACCTTATCCATATACTTCACCAAACCCGTCACAACAATCATCCTGTTGTGAGTATTGTGGAGGTCCGCACTTTAATTCCGATTGTCAAATGCAGAATCCAATTGTTTACGAGCAAGTTCCTTATGACTATTCTTATGACCCACCTCCACAATACCAAGAAATTCAACCACAACCTCCGATAATTTCTCCAGAAATTCAAAGATGTCTTAAAATACTTGAAGAATTTGTTAATAAACATGCGAAGATCGAGCATCTCGAAGCGAAAGATCTATGTTAGAATTACTCGAAGAAGAAAAAGCATCAGATTGAAAAGTGGCTTGAAGAAATACGAATTGAGGAGCAAGCACTTGAAAGACGTGCCCGATGGCTCGAGACTTACATCGATGATGATGATGAGGATTCCATCCAAATGAAAGAATATTATGAAAGTTTGTCGTTTGAACCCACTCCGTTTCCGAGCCTTTCATTTCGACCCTTCCCTTCTCTCACGCCGATTGAGAGAAGTGACATCGTTTTGGAAGAGGTCGATAATCATAATTCTACGGACATTATTGCACCCGTTGACTCTCTCATAATGGGGGATGAGCATCTTAATACTATTCCGGAAATGGAAGTGTCTAATGTTGAGATCTTTATCCCAAGCCCAAGAGAGTCCGAGGTTGTAGATGATATTTGTGATGAGTTTTCTCTTGATATTTCGAATGATCATGATGAGATGTTTTCGATTCGAGGATGTATCGGCGGTGATTGTGATTCGCTTATGTGATTCTTTTGACATTTCGAGGTTACCGGGATTTTCTCAAATCCACTTTTTGAATTCAAGGACGACTACACCTTTTGCGAAGTTAATCCTCTTTTTCACCAAGATTTTGAGTCCGATTCGGAGACCAGCGGAAGTGGTGGATATTGCTAGCTCTCGAGCACACCACTTGTCCCATCTCACGTGTTCGACCTTTCTCTCCGTCATGTGATGTTATGCAAGATGAAGAAAGTGATGAATCGACCGAAGATATTATGGAGATTGATGAATTGACTAAAGTGGGTAAAGACGATATTCTTGATAATCCGCCTTATGATTCCGATATGGAAGAAATCGACTTATTTCTTGATGATCCAATACCACCGGGTATTGAGAGTGACGGGTGCGACTCTGATCAAGATATCCTTTTTCTTGAAAGCTTGCTTAATGATGATTCTCCTTCCTCTGTTGAGTCGACCCTCACTTATCCCGTTGAGCACACATGTGAAGACAAGATTTTCAACCCAGGTATATGCATTGATGAGCCTTTTGTTAAAATCATTTCTGGAGATAAGGATCCTCGGATGGATGCCTTCATTTGTAAGCCTAAACCTCTTATCCGTTACCATGAGCTCCGTTCTTCTTTGGAGTATTCTCATTTTGATCCGTCATCCCTTCGTCCACCCGCAAAACCACCGGATGATGGATCCTTCTTACATCATATGACTTATCCACCCATTTTCTTCTCCACCCAACCCACCCAGTCTCATTCTTTCGGGAATGAAGACACCGTTTTTTACCCTGGTATCTCTACCACTTTCTTCCCCAAGGACAAATGAATTCGGGGACGAGTCGGGCTAGCGACTTCGTTTAAGAAAAACATAGCGCCGTGGGAGGCACCCCATGTTTATCCATCTATCTTCTTTCTATTTTCTAATAAGTGACGTGAAGGGGTTAGCCTCTTCGATTTCTCGTGTTTGGTTGTTTGGGATGTTGTGTTTAGGATTTTGCCGATATGAAGACTCTCGTGCTCGAAGTTTGTCATTTTCTCTACTCGAGTTTCATGATCGATGCTGATGGAAATCCGATATCCTAATCTTATCGACTAACGTTTATCTTTGAGCATACTTTATAAACGGATTTTAGATTTTCGTGATACCCTTGCTTTAAACATTGAGGACAATGTTTTGTTCTAGTCTGGGGTAGGGTAATCTTCGATTTGATTTGACCGCACTTGCTTATTTTTACGTCGTGTTTCTCTCAGCAACCCGTTTTTCCTTAGAAAATAAAAATTGTGCAAAAATGAGAAAAATTTAAAATTTTTTTTGTTAAGTCTTTTTGATTGAAAAGTTTGCTAGTCTCTTAGATAAGAAGCTATAAAATGCGAATTCTAGCTCACAAGGCCAAGATTTTGCAAGTTTCCATGAGTGACTTTAAATATGCATGACTTTATTTCATTAGACGAAGCATTAGCTAAGTTAATATATGTTTTGACACCTTGATTGACTTTCCGGTGAGTAGGAATAGAATTCTGACTTGACCGGGCGTGTTGAGCCCTATCTTGTTCCCTTAACCATAGGTAATCTAAAAATTATCGGCTAAGCATCCGCGGATCTCATTATTTGGGATTTTAAATTTGCAGAGATCGAGAAATGATAGAGTTGCTTATGAGTTTAGATGCTAAGCGTGGAGTAGTTGGTTCTCTTTTGAGCCCATCGAAGGTACTTATGGCTTTTTGTTCCCACAAAATTGTTTCACCCCATATTTGTCTAATAAATAATTAGAGATGTCGAGTTTTTGGCGATAGTTAGTTCTTTATCTTCTTAAAAGAATCTTTGTTTTAAAAATTGGGTACACATCAAGGATCCGTAATGAATAAAGCAATAAGTGATAAGTGATAAAGTAATAAGTAAAGTTGTGAGCTGCGGTGTCGAGATCGGACCCTTGGATCTTTAGCCGGGATTGAGTGAGGTCTTAGCCTAGCCAGCCGGGATCCTCATTTCATGAAGCCTATAGTCTTGGAATTACCCGTGAAGCTCCGTAGTTCATAGCTCATACGCGTAAAAGTCTAAGTTCTATTTCAAAAAAAAAAAAAAAAAAATGTTGAAAAATGAAAATGAAAAATAAAGTATAAGCGAATAAAAATTCCTTGATGTGGACCTCATTTTTACGACAATGGTTCTTGAGAGAAGGCGGATAACTAATTATCGACTTAGCTTTATATCTTTATCGGAATAAAAGTTATCGAAACGAGAATTATGAAGAAATTCATGTCTCACAAAAATAAAAAAAATCTAGAGGAAAATAGGAAAATGGGAACAAAAGGTAATTACACAAGTAACTTCCATGGGTAGTGTTAGCATCTAGAGTCATATTTAACAATGATTTCGATTTTACGCTTAGTTTGGGGACTTGTGAAAAATCAGGGATGATGTATTCTATCCGTATGGTCACTTCACGCTGTGTTGTGTTTTCTACTCCGTGATCCTAACGTGTCGTTTGAAAAATGTTGGAGTTATTGATCGACATGAAAGTTCAACAAACCGTCATTCATAATCAGAATGTGCTTAATCATAATATCTATACATGTGAATTAAAAGGTAAACGGGGCGTTTTTAGAATTAAGGCTTTCGTAATCTCTTTTGAGGAATCTTTGCTACTTCTTCAAAGGTTTAGTAGAAAGAGATTGAAATCCTTGGTTTTAGAAGCGTGAGTTGATTGCATTGCGTGAGGACACGACAATGGTTTCGATGCGGGTATTTTGGTATGTGCTAAAACACATACCTTTTCTCTATCAAAACTGACCCAAAATAACCAAGAAAGAGCCGTTTATTGCTAATATTTGTGGTTTTCTTGAGTTTGTGCTTGTGCAGGTACGGATATGTAAAAACACGCAAAAAGGAACCAAATCAGACATAAATCCGTCCTTGGAGTTTCAACATTTGGCAAAAGTGGCCCTTGAAGATTCAAAAAGTGCAAATTGGACCTTGGTTTATTTGAAGATTGACAAAATCAGTCCTTGGAAGATAATTTCAGCTTTACATGTATGGTCCCTAGAATTTCAGCATTTACATCACTGGTCCCTCTATTATACCTTGGATCATTTCTATATCCTAAGTCCAAAGTCCAAATCCAACACTAAAACATAAGCCTCGGCCCAATTTAGCTACACCCGGCCCAACCAATTACCCGGCCACCTTTATTAATAAACCCCCAACCCGAATATCCAATACCCGGTCAATGCATCCAATTACCCAGTCAATAATTTTTTGATTAATAATAAACAAACCATACGCGCTCTACAGTAACTCATCCCCTGTCTCTCCCAAACGCACCTTTTACCACCCCTTTTACCCGTTCACCACCATTTACCCACACCCAATCACCCACAACCTCGTACTAAGGATCTTTCAATCTTCTAGAACCTCTGACTTGTCAGATAAGGTTGCCACGTGGCCAATCCAAGCTCTACCATTGGACATGACACATCAACTGGTGAATTGTAGCTCTCTGATTGGATATGATGATTCATGGGATTTGTGTGGCTGCTATTTGCTTCTAGGCTCTTCCATCTAAGGATCCCAAGCTGCATTTTGGCTATAAAAGGACCCCTTAGCTCACATTTTTAATCGTGCATTATTTCCTTTAAAATTTAGTTTATGTTTATTGTATTTTCAGCTTTCAGTAGTTTAATGTTTTATTAAAGTTTTTGTAATCTCAATTTCTTGTACTCTCTTTTCAGTTTTAATAAAAAGTTTCCAAGTCTCATTTTTGATCTTGCATTTCATGATTTGAAAACTAAATAAACTGTTTTAAAGATTGTAATAAGCTCATATAAGCTGTACATAGCTTTTATGAGCTTATTTTGTCTTACTTGGTATTTCAATTAGTTACATTCACATAAAGGTCATCAACGAAAGTCAACTGGTCCCTCATTTGGTTTAGAAATGGATATGGGTTGATATTGATGATGGATTTGGTTGTTGTTTGGTCATTGTGATAAGTATAATATTGTTACTATGCTCAAAATTTGCTAGGCTTCAAAGTAAGTTGTGAATCCTTCCATTTTCATAACTGTCATATTATGCAGTCATGCTTAGGGTTATTTTGTATGGTGTTGAATGCTTAAACTGATCTTGTTGTAGTTTTAGATCTTATTTCTTGCTTGTTTCCTTGTTTGCATCACGTAGGTGTAGGATTAGCGACTTAATCGCTCATTAGAATACTTAAAGGATTTGTTTGGATTAGTATTTAGAAAGGAGCTAGAGGTTAAAATAATGGATTAGATCGATTGCTTTGTAGGCTTGATTTAGTTATTTGATCTAATATCTGTCTTTGTTTGGAAGCCATTTGCACCTTTAGTCAACATTTGCTTGAATCTGTTCTTGTCCTCAAACTGTTGGAATCAGATTAGTGTAATTTAGCATAGAGGTGCATAATCGATAGAAGTAAGCTTGCATTGCTTCCATTTCATCATTTTATATCATTGTCAGCTCTACATTTGATCTCAAATCTCACATAAGTCAATCTTCATAGCGATTTCAAAAGTCAAACATGTCAAAACTGGTTTTATGCAGAACTTGCAGCATTTGCACTAGGTTCAATACAGCTTGTCATGGTCTCATCTTTGGCACATTTGCAGTCTGCTAGGTGGTCTTTAAGCCCACAATTCTGGTTTTAGCATTAGTTCATTAAATAAGCCTATAGAGTAGCTTAAACTTAGGACCAGTTTGCTGTTGTGCTCTAGAAATCAGTTAGCATTTATTCTTGTGAATCTGCTTATTTGAGGTTAGGAGTAGCAGTAGTTAGCTTATTTAGAGTGGTCATAGTATAATTTAGCTTGTGTAGAAGATTGGTGGCTTATTGTGCTTGTTTGCTTATTTCTAAGTGCTTATTTGCTATCAATTTACACTGCAGCTCTAATATTTCACACATAAGCATCATATTTCTTATTTTTCATAGATTTGGATTATCATTTTAGAATTTTCCTGAGATTTTCATAATTTTTGGTCCTCTGTTTAGTATTTTTCTTAATTAAAAATAGTTTTTAATCACTTTTAAATAGCTTTATTTGCAATTAATTCAGAAAAAGTTCCAAAAAATAATTTTTCAATTTTCCCAGTTTTAAAAAAATATAAAAAGCATAAAAAATATTTTTCCCTATTTTTCCCTTTTTATTTGGTATTTTTAACAATTTAAATTAGATTTAAATGGTTTCAAATTAGTAGAAAATAGAAAAATAATCAGAAAAATACAAAATTAGTTTTGAAAATTCTCTTAGGTTATTCTAGATTTTATAAAAATAGTTTCATAATTTTCCATTTAATTTTCATAATTTTTAGTATTTTAATCTAGTTTTAAAAGTTAAAAATTAGTTTTTAATTCTAATAAAAATCAAGAAAATTCCTAAAAAATAGTTTTAATTCATAAATAGTTTTCAAATAGCATTTTTAGTATAAAAGTAATTTTAGGTTATTTTTAGTAGTTAGATTAGACGTAGTTGCTTTTTATTCGCGTTTCGTTTTAATCCCGTTTTGCGTTTTAGTGTAGAATTGCGTAGTTTGCCATAATTCTTAGGTTTTCCCCTAGATTTTATTTCCTTTTGCTTTCCTTATCCCGTAGTTTAGATAACATCATTTTATCCCCTTCTCTTATTCAAATCCCGATAATCGAGACGTGAGTTGGAAATTCCATTCAACCCTCGTTCAGAACGATCTCGGTCCTCAAACCTAACACGTTTGAGTTACCCAACATGCTACACACTTCTCATCTATTATTGGTTTGTCTGAACCGTTTTAAGTTTCTTACGGTTAGTCATTCACAAGTGGCTAGCTTGTGTGAGAAAGCTTGACGTGTTTTGACAGGAGATCAGTGACCTTTTCGTCTGATTCAGTTTCCTCAGAGCTTTCATCCAGTAGCTTTCGTTGCGGTTCAGGCTTGGGAATAGGAATAGCTTCCTTAGAGGGAACTTTCCTTTTGAGAGTATGTGACCTCTTAGGAAACTTTCTATGACTCTCGGTGCTTGTAACACTCCCCCTGCCTCTCTGGTTTTCCTAGTAGGAGTACCAGAGGACTTTTCATCAAGAAAACCTACTTTGCCTTCATCAACTGCTACCAGATACCTTTTGTATGAATAGAGTTGTTTGATTGCATCAGTTAGAAGGTGATCTGGCAACACTGCACCCTGTTTCTTTGTTGTAGATTCCTTAAATCTGACTGTGAGTGTAGGCTTATACAACATGGAGTGATTGTTGGGGTCATTGAGTCTCAAGGGGATATCAGGATTATTCCCTAGAGCTCTTTGGATCAACAGTTTGGTATATCTGATATATGGGATCTTGGAGCCAAGCTTTTTGAGGAATGACATCATGTCGTCCCATATTAGAGCTTCAACTTCAATGTGTTTCATGTTGACCAAAGCCCAAAAGATATGTAGTTCCATGAGCTTGGGATGCTCATAGCCACTATCATGTCCAGAAACGGATTTGATGATGATAATGTAGAGGGTTCTCCATAGCTGAGGAATATTCTTAAGATCCACGTATGAATGCTTTGTGATTACTCCTGAAGCTTCATCATAACCAATGTCGATCATGAATTGCAGAACGGCCTCTTCAGTTGGTGTGGCATTGTATTCGGTTGGCTCAATGGTGGGAATGAGAAGAATAGCCCTTAAGTCTGCTGGTGTGATGGTAACTTGTTTGTGGTTGAGCGTCACCGTCGCAGCGTTTAGACCTTTGACCTTTTTCTTTGTATGCCAAAATTGGTGAATTTAGATCTCGAGCTAGAGTTGGTGAGCATGTTCGATAAGGGTGATTCTTTAGAATGTCCACGAATGTCAGACAAGAAGACTCTAAGTAGGTGAGACTATCAAAATCAACACGAAGGTTATTCTTTCCTATCTTCATTGGATAACCATGAGGGAAGATATCTTCAATAGTGAGAACGTTTGGTGCTTCCACATTTTGCATTTGAGCGTCCATGTTGTGATCTGAAAGATATTTAGCCGAAAGAACCAACATATCGAAAGACATTACGTTAGTCAACAGTTGGTTTTATTGTCTAATTATTGAATGTGATATGTCGATGATTGTTATGAGTCCAAACAGGAGTGATTATACATTTAAGCTTATTAGTGACATTATTGGTTTCGTGGCGTTATGATTTATTTATTTACAAGTTTGCACGCGTAACAATTCATAATTAAGGTGAAAACTAGGCTTAGGCGTAGAAATGGCAAGCTTATCGCGTGCGAGGAGTGATTATACGCGTAAGCGTAAGCTTATCGTAGGTTCTTGACTTACGCGTAAAATATTGGCGTAGGAAAAGAGGTCCTTATGCGTAGAGCTTACGCGTAAGCGTATATGGAACCTTACGTGTAAGGCTTACTCGTAAGAGTCAACCTTATGCGTAGAGGTTATTGTTTACGCATATCCTTCACAGGATACGCGTAGTCCCCAATGTAGAACCTTACACGTAAACGTTATGCGTAAGATTTCTCTTACGCATAACAACGCGTAAGGTGATCCTTATGCGTAGATGGCAAGTAACCTTGATTCTGAATTTTCACGCGTAGAAAACCTGAAATAATTCATCATATCACCAATCTTAACAGATACATTCAATCTTTATCAGCTCAAACATGAATACTCAATCAAACAATTATGCGTAGAACACATGTTACGCGTAAACCTAAACCCTAAAGCTTAAGAATTACGAGTAAGCAATTTAACCATGTGAAATGCACTAAACATGTTCTGGTAAGTCTAAGAAGCATAGTGAGTTGTTCTGTCCCAGTTATAACATCAAAATCAAAGCCAATAAAAAATACCCAAATCTTAAGAACATAAACCCTAATTCCCAATTTAAGGGCAATTCGTGTTTCTGTGTTGATTCCAAGCATGATTATGATCAATTAACCTTGTAAACAACATCATATGACAATCTTTTTAACCAAAAACACTCAATATTGAAAACGCCCATAATTACGCATAAACCCTAATATTCAAAATCAAACAATTAGAGTTTTTGGGTGAGTTTTGATGACAAAAATGGTACCATTATGATTAAACAAACATTTTGACACAACCATTTTAACCACAAACACTCACTCATGATTATGTGTTCATACGCTTATGCGTAGAACACAAAATCACACCTAGATGAAAATCTAACCGTTGGTTTAAGAAACGATTTAAAACCCATGTTTAGATGATTACAATAAACGTTTTAACACTTACAAGTAGATGATCAGAAACACGGATTTGAATGTTGGATTTTACGCGTAGGATATGGTTGGTGAGATATTAAATGTAGGTAGTAAATGTGAATGAGTAGTTGGTGGAGGTATTTTGTTTAAAATTAGTTTGAATATTTGACATCTTTAGTCCCTCCACCTTAGCCATTTACAACCAATACCCATAACTTCCAGGTTAGTTATCAAACGAAATGATATTTGAAAAGAAACTTGACAACACTCCCCCTCGACTTAAAAATAATGAAGTTTTATAAAATTGAGTGCGAGGAGTGTCAGTAAACCAGAAATGTGACCACCATTATTAAAGAAACAACCGGGATAAGATAACATGCAAGTACAAGGTTTTATGAAACCGAAAAAATATTTGTTTTCTCCCCCTGAACACTTGATCGAAAAAAATAATGAATTTTGAAAGAATAGAGTGTTGACGAAAGATTTGTACTTGCCATGTTAAAAGAAATATAGATAGAAGAGTATTTTTGTTGTTTTATCAGATTTTATAATTTTGTATTTTGTTTTTGAAAAATATTCACAAAAGAGGTTTTGGTGTTTGACTGGTTTTAAGAATGTTTTAAGAGTTCATCCAGTTCCTCTTGAGTCAAACACCGCATACAAATCCGGTGGACCAACTCATTAAACCTAGCAGGAGCTAAGGCTTTGGTGAGAGATCACGCAAATTGGTATTCTGTACCTACAAAGTATAATTCAACAGTACCTTGTTCCACGTGGTCCTTGATGAAATGATATCGAAGATCGATGTGCTTTGATTTCGAATGTTGTCTTGAGTTGCATGAGATCGCAATAGCACTCCGATTGTCATGATACATCGGGATTCATCAAATACATAACCATAGTCTTTGAGTTGTGTTCTCATCCAAATGACTTGAGCACAACACCGACATGGCTACATATTCTGCTTCGGTTGAGGACAGATGTACAATCCGCCTCTTCGATTGCCATGACACCAATTTATCACTAAGAAATTGTAATGCTCCTGAAGTACTTTTCCGTGAATCTAAGCATCTGTGTGATCAGATCGAAAAAGCTATTAGTTCAAAACCGGAATCCTTGGGATACGAGTCCAAGTTAATGGTTCACTTTATGTATCGGAGGATTCTTTTAGCCTCAGAGAGGTGGGTTTCAGTTGGTCTCGATTGATAACGGGAGCAAAGATATACGGCAAAAACAATATCATGTCTGCTAGCTGTTAGATACATGAGAGACCCAATGATACTTCGGTATTTGGTAGGGTCCACCAATTTCCCATGTAAATCAGCGTGAAGCTTCTTGCTATGAGCCATTGGTGTGGCATAGGTTTCACAGTTTTGCATTCCAAATTTGATCAACAGTTCAAGGGCACATTTGGACTGACTCAAGAAAATACCACGGGGTGATTGATGAACTTGCAGTCCTAGAAAGAACGTAAGTTCACCCATCATGGACATTTCTAAATGTTTCTTCATTAGTTTTGCAAAAGCGTATGTGTTGACCCAAAAATGATGTCATCCACGTAAATTTTAACAATTAAGATATGTGCCCCGTGATATTGTATGAAAAGAGTTGGGTCGACCGAACCTTTGGTAAAATTATTGGCAATGAAGAAAGATGATAACTTATCGTACCGCTAGGGGCTTGTTTGAGTCATATATAGAGCTTTGTTCGGTTTGTAGACATGGTTGGGAACTTCGGGATCAACGAATCCTTCGGTTGGTGACATAAACCGTTTCTTTCAATTGACCATTTAAGCGGTTTTGATGTCCATCGAAAGACCGTGATATTCATATGAGCCGCGAGCGTGAAAAACATCCGAGCGACCTCAAGGCGAGCAACGGGCGAATGATTCTTCAAAGTCAATACCCTCTTCCTGTCTATAACCCTTAGTCACCGGGCGTGACTTGTTTCGATTACGTTCCCTTGACAGATCAATTTGTTCTTCCAAATCCATTTGAGACCAATGGCGTAGACTCTGTTCTTCCCATAATTCAAGACATTTGAATTGGTTGAGTTCTTCTTGCATGGATTCAATCCAGTTGTCCTTTGTCATTACGTCTTTAATGTTTTAGGCTCAGATTGGCAGACAGTGAGTGCATAAATGCAATGTTCACCATCGGTGTGAAGACGTTGTCTTGTTACGACTGGTTGATTCGGGTTGCCAATTATGTTTTCAAGAGGATGGTCTTTTGTCCAACGCTATGTAGAGGGTTGATGTTGGTACACATTGTGCAGATTTTGAGGATTCAAATGGCTTGTATATGATTCCGCAACATCAGGTGAAGCAGTTTCATTAGAAAACGGGTTAAAGAACGCATTTGGATCAAAATCTGCAGGTGGGGGTACTTCATTGTTTAGAACATCATCGGTTGGTTGGCGTCGTTGGATGCGTTTTTCAAGCTGTTGTTGTAGAGTCAACTGGTGGTGCTTCTTCAACCGTAGTTGTTGTAGTAGGTGTATCAGGTATTGAAATAAGATCAGGTTGAGCAGCGGAAACATCGGATACACCTAAAGCACGTTCATCAATGTCATCACTAAACAGTGGAGCAAATAGCTTTTCCATTTGTTGGAGTAAGTTGGGGCTTAGGTCGGTGATGATGGGGTTTGAGGAAGTTTAAGCGGTTGTGACCGGGTTCCAAGCTGTTATGCTCGAAGCCATGTCGATAAGCTCATCAAAATTAGCATGAATCGTTTCCATAACACTCGCTTTGTATGGCGATTCGGATCCGATAACCTTTAGAGTTCTCACAGTATCCAATAAAGACTCCAATGTCAGCTTTGGCTTTGAGCTTTTCAAAGTAATCATGATCATTATTTGGGTAGCAAAGGGATCCAAATACATAAAAGTGTTTGAGATTCGGTTTTCTGTTATGGATAAGCTAAAAAGGTGTTTTGTTGTGGCGTTTTGTAATCAGGGATCGGTTTTGAGTATAGCATGCAGTTGATACAGCTTCTGCCCACAAGTAATCTGGAAATTTAGCATTCCTTAACATTGTTCTTGAAGCTTCCACTAACGTACGGTTTCGTCTTTCAACAACTCCGTTTTGATCTGGTGTACGTGCAATAGATGTCTGATGCTCAATTCCCACTTTCTCATAAAATTCTCGAAGAGTTTGGTTCACAAATTCAGTTCCTTTGTCTATTCTGATTTGGCGGACGGTGTTCCGGAGCTAAACTTGAATTTTCTTGAGAAAGGTGATGATCATCTGTGGAGCTTGATCTTTACTTCGAAGAAAATAAACCCAAGTCCATCTTGAGTAGTCATCAACAATTACCAAGATGTAGCGTTTGCCATTAATCGTTGCAGCGCATTGGGACACACAAATCCATGTGAAGAAGATGAAGCACATCTTTGAGAGTTGTGTTCCACCTTTGAAGGAAAGTGAGCACGAGTACTTTTCCCTTCTTCACAAGCTGAGCATAGGTGATCTTTAGAATACCGGAATCTCGGGAGACCTTCAACAAGTTTGTGTCGAGCAAGGTTTGTTATGGTTTGAAAGTTTAGATGTGAGAGACGGCGGTGCCATAGCCAAGATTTTGTAGATGTAGCCTTTGAGAGTAGACAGATGGGAGATGAAGCAACCATGTCTTGCATTGATATTGTGTCTGAGACTAGAATTGCGAAAGCCAGACATAAGATCGTTTCCTTGTAGATCACGAATGAAACAAGTTTTCTCCAAAAAAGCAACTTCCAAGTCTCCATCACAGAATTGACCGACTGAAAAGACATTGTGACCGAGGCCTTCCACATAATAAACCCTGCTAATTTCAATGTTTCCATTGATATAATCTCCGTAGCCCATGATAGTTCTTGAAGTGATCATTCCTAAATCGGCGGTGATGAACTTTGCAACAAAGTTTGATAATAGTTTGATATTGCCTGTCATGTGTCGGTAACATCCGCTATCAACAATCCAAAGGATGATCGTATCACTGCATTACACAGGACAACACGATGGAATAGAAGTAGATGTGGAACCCGAAGAATTAGAGGGTTCTAAAGCAGTTATATTAGAAATACACACATCAATGATTTTAGGTATCCATTTAAATCCTAGTGTATTATGTATCCATTTCTGCCATCTCCAACTAGTCTTAGCTTTAGTCTTAGTGAATGCACTAGGTGGTACTACATTCCTTGGAGGTGAGACTGAGCTACAGGGACATCAATGCGTTTCTTAGAATCTAAAGCGGGCGGTTTACCAAGCACAGACTTAGAAGCATTAGTGGGCCTAGAGGTATTTCGTTTCTTAGGATTCCGTAGCGAGACAAGATAGCTTTAGCAACACATTTATCATGACAATCAGAAAGCATACTTTTACGATAAATAACACATGAAGCTTCAGACTGAATATCAAAAGTACTTAAAGGTTTACCATTCCTTACAACACTTTTTCCATTACGTTTGTCGGCAATATCTAAAGTGGATGCAACTTGAGTCTTATTCAAAGTCCTAGGGTGTTCTTCTACTTCAGCATTCTTTATTGTTGTTTTCTTAGGTCGCAACTTCCTATTCTTCCTTGTATTGCTCATAGGCTGTGAAGTGCGGACGTTTGGAAAAGAGGCAACTATTCTTGTTTCGATAGAGGAAGCACATTAGTATCTTGTGGTTTGTCGGTAGGCATTCTGGGTTCACGTTTGCTAAGTGTTACAGGTGCAATTCTCTTAATGATGCTAGGCTGAACTTGTTCATACTTTCCTAACATTTCTCTTAACTTAATGATAGTGTGCACCAAATCTTGATTTTCGAGCGAAGGTTTCGAGAAAAATTCATGACTGCTTTAGTGTGTGCAAGATAATGATCAAGTTCGTTTGATGCTTCATCACGAGTCTGTTTGAGTAAATCAAATATGACACCATATTCCTTTTTAACTTTTGCAAGTTCTTGTTCATATTTTAAGATTTGACATTTCAAAGACGCGTTTTGATCATCCAGTTGCTCAAGTTTTGGATTAAACGTTTTGGAGTGCAACTGGTCGATTTTGTTTTGCAAAGCAAGTTCACGATTGTGACAATATTTTTGACACCATTGAAGACGACGTTTTGCATTTGAAAGGTCGGTTAACAATCGTTCATTTTCAACTTTTAAAGACTCGATCTGATGCACATTATCAGTATTCTCAACAATTTCAACAGGATCAACAGAATCACCAGAGATATAATCAGATGCATATGGCAAAGAATGCAATAACACAACATTATGGATATCATCACATATAACATCTTCCAAGAGTCGATCAACATCTTTTCTCAACAATTTCTTTTTACGTTTAGTATTTGAAATCGATGTTTTGTTTTCTCAAAAATTGTTTTCATGAGACCAAGTTCCTTGTGAAAATCCTTTTCCCAATATAGTGCACAAGTTTTCAAATTTTTGACATGGGGTAAAATTCTTTTCTAAAGAATATCTCTTTGTTCTCAGCCATCGGCGATGAAAATGTTCAACTTTTATCTCAGAATAAAATTCAATCTCACGTTCCAAAATTTTGAGGTCAGATAAGAAAGTGTCAAAATATTTAATAACGCGACAACTTTCGGCATTTGTTTTAACTTCACTAAGTGAAGGTAAAGGACCATTAATTTGTGCACCATTATGTTGGGGACGAACTTGGCTGGTGTGATAACCAAAGATTTGTTAGAAGTATCTTGTTGTGTGACAAAAGTTATGGCTTTTGAATAGTTAAATGGTTTGTTATAAACGACATTTTCCATTTTGACCGACTCTCGTCATCAGCATCTAATTCCTCCATGCTATTATATTCAACAACAGTCATAATTGAATCATCAATTCTATGTTACCTTGTAAAATTCAGGATTTGGTTTGAACGCTCTGTTTGAAAACTTAGGATTGTAATCATCAAGAATCGGTCCATATCCATTTGGATTTGGTTTAAAAGTAAACTTTTGAATAGTTGTGATTGACTCACCATGTTTATAAACAACATTTGAAACTCTTTGATTTTGTGTTGTAAGTCGACAATTTCTTCAAGATAGTTATCTATTAGTTTAGGTGGAATGCTTTTGTACTCGAGAGAACTTTTTGACAAGTTAACAACTCGCCTTGGCTTTTAAGTTTCCAAAGTAAGAGCGTTAAGTTGTTGTTTATGTTCATGTTTCAATTGTTCTATTTGAGACAACAAAGCATTCTTGGATGCGCTAGATCCGTATCGGTCGTTCTAATGATTTTTTTTTCATAAGATTTAGCAAAAGCGACTTCAAAACCTTGTTCACGTTTTTCTTGAGTTTTAAAAACGTTGATTTGTCTAATTAAGCATTCATTATCCCTAATTAACAGTGCATTTTTATCTTTTAAATGCTTGCAAATTTCCGAACAAGATTCTTGGTCTTTAATTAAGTTCAGGAGCTCAATTTCTCTATTAGACAAAAGCTCATCTTGTTCAACGTGAGTCTTAACATGATCATTATTTAGATCCTTAAATATAACCACGAAGTCAACTTGATGATCTATATTAACCATAAGGTTATCTTGATCGTCAAATATAACTACAGGATCTATTTGATAATCATCGGAATGAGATGTAGATGGCTCATGTTGAACACTCTGATCCTTGTCGGATGGAGAAATTGGCGGAGATATCGATCGATATGAGTATATTTTGTTCGGTACACGAGACAAGCCGTCAGGTGTCATACACTGGCCTGTGTCACTCATGTGTAGAGCTTGCATAAGTGCCATCAACATCAACTGCTTGCATTAGCGCAAGTCCTCCATATCATCATCGAATCGCATCGCCATAAAGCTCGTTCCTTGTTGGTAAGAGTACCACCAGCTTCATCCTTGAGAGCCAAGAGCAAAGCCTCTTTGTGATAAGCGCTGCCTCTTGTCCTCGACTTAGGGCATGCATTAGCGGATGACCCTTCGTTCTGTTATAACAACGAAGACCATTAACCCCATTCGAGCATTCCCTGTTCAACCACTTGAGCCCTTTGTTGTTGCGGAGCACCCATGTTATTCCTTCCCATAGAATTAAAACCTTGACCACCTCCCATCGGCGAACATTACCACGATTACGAACTTCAACTCGTCCATTGTTAACCACAGGCTGATTCCTTGTGTTTGATGAAGTACGAATGCGATTGTTGGATTTGTTTGAGTATCGGCCGAAGGCTCTAGCAATCATGACAAGTCCTTGCTGCAAGGCATCAAAAGCGGTTCAAGATCCTCATTTGATTCACTATAAAGTACTTGATCAGTGTTGTTGTTGTATGGAACCAATTGAGTTTCTTGAGATTGTTGGTGTGACGGATTATATGGTGTAATTGTTGCGATTGGTTGAGGAGCGGGTTGAGGAGGAAAACTAGTTTGAGCCCACAAAGCAAGTTGTTGATTGTCCGAAGTATTGTGTGTAGCCGGGAGTCCACGGATAGCCCTTTCTTTGTCAACTTCTTTTGGTGAGGCTTCAAATAGTCGTACAACAATCCGTATGAAGCATGATGAAGATTCTTAGCTTGACGGAGAAAAATGACATACTTCTCCCATTCCGAACCAAGACTACTTAGGAACTTAGTGTTGACAGCAATTTGTGGCATGAGGATGTTGCGTTTGTCCAAATCATTAATGATGTCTGAAAAGCGATGATAATATGACTCTAATCTCTCTCCTGGTTCAATCATGAAGTGTTCATAAGCCATGTAGATTTTGGATTCCATGTCTTCCTGATTGAGTGTTGTGCCTTCCATTAGAAGATAAATATGTTCCCACATTGCTTTAGCTGTCTTTTGAGCATCAACACTTCAAAGGATCGGATTGGGTAATCCCAAAAGGATGTATTTCATTGCTAGTTCATCGGCTTCAAAATGTAGAAGTTCATCAGCAGTGAGGTTTGAGATAGTTGCAATGTTGGTGATAGCATTTCTTGGTGGATTGGCATCTGGATCTGCGGGTGTGGCAACAGAAGGCATCTGAAATGGACCTTCCATAATGACCTTCTTTAAGAACTTTCCATGTGGCTTCTTTATATCACAAAACCTAAAGAACCTTATCACCCATTGATCATAATTTCCGGGAGTGAGCATTGGAGATCTATCAAG
The DNA here is from genome assembly GCA_910596185.1 of Chrysanthemum makinoi. Classification (NCBI taxonomy): domain Eukaryota; kingdom Viridiplantae; phylum Streptophyta; class Magnoliopsida; order Asterales; family Asteraceae; genus Chrysanthemum; species Chrysanthemum makinoi. The sequence continues at coordinate 250,339,096 of OU343225.1, read as the reverse complement.
TGAGCGACTTCATGAATTGATTTTTAGCTACTTAAGGCTTCACACATCTTGCCAAACCATGTCGGTTCCTTCATAGTACTCTTGGATGGATGTTGATTGTAAAAGTTTGTGTAAGGTTGTACTTGAAGACTAGGTGGTGGTTGAACCATTTGTGGTGGAATTGCTCCTAGTTGTGGAGTATGTTGTTGATTAAATTGTTGTTGATAAATTTGTTGTTGTTGATAAATTTGTTGTTGTTGATTGAATTGTTGATGTTGTGGACTGAGTTGTTGTTTTTGTTGATTATAAGTATAAGGAAAATAGCTATTGTATGGTGGTTGTGACATGTTGAAAACTTGTGTTGTTAAATGGATCTTTGTGATCGAATGAAACATTGTTGATGAAGTATCCTTAGGCGAAGAAACCAAGTGTAGGCAAAGTAATACTTAAGCATAAAAACACCAAACTTACGCGTAAAAGTGATATTTACGCGTAGGATTAGCTTACGCGTAAGACTTGAGAAACACTAAAGTTATGCGTAAACCGAAAGTTAGGCGTAGAAAACTTAGGCTTAGGATTAGCTTATGCGTAAGACGAGCTTAAGGCGTAAGAAAAATCTTATGCGGAAAGAGTTCTACGCGTAATATTTGAGCTTAGGCGTAAAATTAGGTTTTAGCCCAAAAAATCCTTTATACTATCACAGTGTAAGAGATATCCAAAGTCAAAGTGTTTTTAGGCTTATCCAAGCAACAAAACAGTGTGTAAACCTAAAATCGAAGATCAAACCACGGATGACTTACGCGTAAGATTAGGGTTTTCTTACGTGAAAGCAACCAAAGCTGATTTACGCCCAAATATGTTTCTAAACCATATTTTTGTGATTAAGCGACTTCAATATCACCAAAATAACACAAAAGTGTGAAACTTGATGATCCAAAACTACTAAACACCTTATGCGTAGAAATGCAACTACGTATGAAACCAAGCTTAAAAACGAAGAATTACACATAAAGTTTGAAACTTTTTTCTTAAAACTGAAATTTTAACACTTAAAAACGTTGAAAGTACAAAAATCTTGGATTGAAAAGTGTAAAAAATAAGTTTTTAAGCGTGATAAAGTATGAAAACTGTATTACGCGTAAGACCAAAAAACAAACTTCAAAAACAAAACCTTTTCACCCAACTATTTGGCGAATGATACCACTGTTAGGTTCCTATATTCATAACACAAGCATCAATATAAGAAACAAGAGAAAGAATAGATCGGATGAACATGATACACACTTATGCGTAGGATATGAAGAAAGGTTTATGCTTAGGATAAATGTAAAAGTGAACAACCAACCTTCAATAGAAGGTTTACAAGAGTATTTATAGGGCAAAGAGCTAGGGCAACACTTCTAGACTCCTTCCCTTCTTATGGTATTGGGCCAAGGCTTATGGGCCTTCTACATAAGCCTTAGCATATTATCAAACATAAAGGCCTAATTAAGTTAACTATTACATATTAATTACTAACACTTTAATTCAAGTTTAGGAGTGATTCCAACAGAAGCGGTCAATCCATAGCTGCATGCTCACACATCACATTCATTTCAAAAGAAATCATGATTAGTGCATCAATGACTCTGATATTCTCACTCCATGCTTCTGCTACATTGTTGCCAATATCATGAATCAACGAAAGCTTCCACTACTTTGATGAAAAGAAATCATGATCCAGAATGTGAGCATGTCGGTCCAAAAGTCACCACATCACATAATACCAACACCAAAATGGATGAGTCAGACATTTATGATAGCAGATGATCTCAAAGCGGGCTCAAAACTCATTATCACGTGGATCAGTTAAATACCTCCACTAGAATTATCCAAACATGAAGAAAATGAAGAATCAAAGACTACGTGCTACTAAGCTAAATAAAAAATTGACCTCATTATTAGAAATCAAGTTATTAAATATTTGGAATAAATCACGAAATTCGAAACTCCCCGTTACCCAATAAAACCCTAAAATGCCTAATAATAAACCAAAATCGCCAACACGATTAGTTACAAACGCTTTTTGACAAGCCTTTGCTGCAACAGGTCGTGTGAACCAAAATCCTATTAATAGATAAGAACACATTCCAACTAATTCCCAAAAAATATAATTAAGAATCCAAGAACAATTTAATGTTATATCTGTTTGTATTCATTGTAATTTAAGGTGACCTCCCTTAGGGGGAGATTGTTAGGATTTAGTAAATCCAATTATTAAAGTTTCGGTCACCTCAAGTATATGTAATCGTTAGAAAGCTCGTAGTCGTAGTTATTTAAAGGTAAGTAGTATTTAGTTAAGGGACACCGTGGAGGACGGACAGGTCTTTACTCACTGTATGCCTGATCTACAGCCCGTTGGTAGCGATTTGTGTAGTGACTATAAATACTCTCTACCTCCCAAGGTAGAGAGTTGGAGCTCATAATAATATTTTCACTTTCTCTCACTAAGTTCCCAAACCTCTAACTCTTTCTCTCTCTAAAACCTCATCTTGTACGCCTCTTTTGATTATGGTATGATGTGTTCGTGAAATCCAATATGCTACAGAGTAGGATGAGACGGCCTAGGAGGCAAATCCTCTAAATTGTAGAGGTGTGGTGATGATAGTGGAGTTGTGAATGAGATAGCTCTAGGAACCAATGGTGATGGTTTGGTGGAGATGGGATTGTTTGGCCTAGGAGGTATGGTGGTGTTTGGCATAGGTAGTTTTGTGGGTACTATCCTTTTAGGGATTGGTTTGATTGGTGGAGGAGTAATCCTTGCATTTGTGGATTTGACCGGAGATGATTCGGTTGAAGAGATTTCGTGTACAACACGAGAAATTTTCTTGGGTGGTTCTTTGGTTGATGAGTTACAACACGGAAAGATTTCTATGTGCGGAAAATGAGGATGAAGATGATGATTTTAGGAGTCCTAACAATGTGGTTTATAAAGCAAGAGATTTGGCAAGTGCATTCAAGACTTAAGCCGCTAAAATTCATTGGAATGTGATGATTAACATGCACAAGAGTCCACTTCAGAGTTGTACTGATTCTAGGAACTCATTTAAGATGATATGGAGTGTTTAAGTTAGCAAAGATGAGCTTGAAATTATTGTTTTAGCGAGAGTTGACATAAACCTGTCATACGGATCCCGCGGTTCCCTCCAATGAGGGATCCGCCTAGGCTAATCCTAGGGATCCGTCTCTCAGCAGCTAAGAAAAGATAGCAATTATTGGGAAATATGCTTATTGGAGTTAATACTTATTTCAGTAGAGTTAGTACTGATAGTGTTATATGATAAGTATTAACTAGTTAGTACTGATTGTGAGAAAGTTAGCACTGATAACTTTAAGTTTGTACTGATGTAAGTAAGGAATGTCGTGTAAGAGTTGTAACAACATATCTTCTATTCCAATAGAAGATATGATATAATTAGTCCATAGTTATCTTTGTAAGGGATCTCCTTAGTATATAAAAGGAGATCCTAGCCAGGTTAAACATACATACATATTCTAGCCGTCTTAAGAAGATCTTCAAGGTTGTAAACCCTAGTACTAGGAGAGTACTCGTATTATTAATTAATAATATTGAAGCTGTTGGTGTTATACTTGTTCTTACTTTAATCTTCTAAGTGCATTTAAATAGATTCCGCATACTTGTGTGCATCTACAACAAAGTTTCTTATTGTTGTTTTGGAACCATCCAAGGCAACCAACACGTTTGCAAGCTAAGTGTTCTATATCCAAGGTTTGGGATTCCACAAGTGGTATCAGAGCTTGTGTCCTAAAGCTTTGTTTTTAGAAGATCCTGTGTAACTAATCTAAAGAAAAGGATTTCGAATCAATGCAATCCAATACTGTGAACAGAGTTCCTAAGTTGCAGCCAAATGAATATGAACTCTGGAGAATGCGCATAGAGCAGTACTTCTTGGTACTTGATTTCAAGCTATGGAACATTGTGCTCTATGGAAACTCTTTCAAATCCACTGTCACTAAAGAAGTTAATGGTATGACAATGGTTAAAGAAAAAGGTGATCCTATCACCAATGAAGAAATGGCTCTAAAAGGCAATGATCTCAAGGTCATAAGTCTCTTACTCATGGCAATACCTTATGATAATCAACTCACCTTCAACAAACACAAAGATGCTCAGAGTTTGTTCAAAGCCATTGAAACCAGATTTGGTAGAGATTTTGTCACCAAGAAAACTCAGAAGACTCTTTTGAAGCAAGAGTTTGAAAACTTCACTGCTGGTGCAACTGAATCAATTAACTCAGTTTACAATAGGCTTCAAAAACTTGTTAGTCAATTGGCAGTATTGGATGTGGAGCTCTCCAAGGAAGATGTCAACCTCGGGTTTGTTAGAAGTCTTCCATCACCAAAATGGGACACTCATGTCATTGTATGGAAGAACAAACCAGATTTTGAAACCATGAAGTTGGACAATTTGTTCAATAGCTTTAAGGTGATTGACCAAGACATGAAGAAAGCATTTGCATCTTCCTGTTCGGGTCATAAAACATAGCTGTGTGGCTCACCTGTCACTAGTAATGATGTGGACAGTTTTGATGTTAGTACTCTAGTACTAATGTTATCTTGATGGCTCTGTACCCACCGCAGCAGGCATCAATTAAGGTACAATCTATGCTTTCATAGTGAGCGAGTCAAGGATCTCGGATCACTCATGATGATCTGAGACAAACCCATGAAGATGACATGGAAGAGATGGACATCAAATGGAATATTGCCTGACAGTATGAGGGCAAAAAGGTTCATAAAGAAAACTGGAAGGCAGATTAAGATCAATGATGGAGATGTTGCTGGGTTTGACAAGGGAAAGGTTGAATGCTACAACTGTGGCAAGCTTGGGCATTTTGCCATAGAATGCAGAAGCCCTAGGAGCAAGGGGAGACACACTGATGCGGACAACTCCTCTTCAAAAGCAATGGTGGCTGTTGATGGTGTTGGATATGATTGGAGCTTCATGGCTGATGAAGAAGAAAGTCCAATCAACATGGATTTGGTATCTGAGGTACTTAATTGTTCAGATACATGTATTCCATTAGACAAATATTCGAGTGAAACCAGGTTTGATAATGTGTCGAAGAACTTCTGGCAAACGAGTATAACTTAGCAAATCATAAAAGAGGCTTAGCATTTTTAGAAAAACAAATTGTGCACTATAAAGAAAATGAATCAAAGTTTACTGAAACAACAGCTGTGCTTAATAGGGAAATCTCATTTAAAGACATCACCATAAATGTGTTAAAAGAAGAACTAGAGAAACTTACTACAATCAAAGATAATATAGAGTTAAGTGTTGAGAAACTTGCAAATTCACAACATTATAACTCTGAGAGAGTTATTAAATTCCTGGAAAAAGCATTTGTTGGCAAAGCCAAATCCGGTATGGGATATAAGACCACCCCACCACCATTCAGAGGTATCCCATCACCTCCTGGTATATACCTTTCCCACTGATAACGCTCATAATGAACATGTTTTTAGTAGCGTTATTGTTGGTTTTGTGTATGATAATAGGCTATATTTACTCATAACTGTTGCAAAAGTGCAAAAGTGCAAAAGATGCGTATTGTGTATGTGTATGTAGCCAGGTATCACAAAAGATAAAGAAACAAAGTTTTCATGCACGTTTGGAGAATTCCCGAGGAAGGAAGTCGAGTAAGGAAGCTCTTGGACTCAATGACTAGGAAGTGCAAAGATTTCTAAGTATCTACAACAAGTAAAGATCAAGCGTCGTCTTGGAAATCATTAGCGAAAACAAAAAAAAAGGCGCAAATCAAGAAAAGTCAACAAAAGTCAAAACTGGGGGTACAACAGGAGCCTAACCGTTCGGTTGGAGCCCGCAACCGATCCGGTGCCAAGGCTGGAGTGACACAAATTGTCATTTAATGTTGCCTTAACTCCCCATAATCATTGGAGTCTAATCATTTCCTGTTATTTACTTGTGGAGAACGTTTTTAGACAGATAGTAATGGTTCTATAGCTATATATTGAACCTAGACTTAGTAGTCTAGGTGTGACATAACCTAAAGTGTAATAGTTTACACAAAAGCTATTACCAACTATTTTATTCATCCCAAAAGTTTGGTTTCTACTGTAAAACGTCCAGGAGGTTGGAGAGACTCATTCTCATCCATTGTTTTGATCATTCAGAGTTATACGGTTAAGCTAAGCGATTGGAGGCGTATGGTTGCTATAATCTACAAATTCTAGTTCTTTTAATCCCAAAATTTTAGGTATTCCATGAAACTTGTTATGGATTTCTATTCTCTTGAGTTATTGGAATTACTTTGTTATTACTTGTGTTTTGTTATAATTATCATGGAGTAGTTCTTGAATATACTTGTGTGTAAGGATGTAGGAAATCATACTAGTGTTCTTATATGTGATGCATGTATATATGATCTTGTTTAAATGAGTTTGTTGGGAAATTACTAGTCTTGTTTGATTTGTCGGTAAAACATGTTTTAAGAAAAAAGACCGAAAGGATTTCTCTTGTGTTTTATTCCAAAAAGTTAAGTGACAAACTATTATGGGGATATGGTGATTGACAACCACCATGTTTACTTATTGAAACAAGACTAGAAACATTTTCATCACGAAAGGTCGAAAGATTCGTAGGAACGAGTTTAATAAGAACATTTTACAAACAAATGGATTTTCTAAAGGTTAATCATTAGGATAAGGACCGAAAGGATTACAATGTTATTGTTCTTAAAATGATTTTACAAAACATAAACCATGGTTTGGAAATCATTTGCTTATGATTTGTGCATCACATCAAAAGTTTACACCAAGCCTTCATAAACGCTTACTATGATTGCCTATAGACTACACACAAGTATATGTTTCTTTATATTGAATTTCACTAAAACCATTACTTTTGGAGAGAGCCTTGACAAAGCTTTCTTGTTACCAATGTTTTAAAACAATTTCAAAAGCAAAATCCCTTGGGACGATCTCGACTTACCCACCTTTGCTATCACGAACGAGTATACTTGCTCGTATGTGTTTATAGTAATAACCGGATAATTCGTGTTTATAAATTTTTAAAACTTACACACGGAAAGCACATCAAGTTTTTGGCGCCGTTGCCGGGGATTTTGGATTTTTAAGTAATTTGATTTTGATTAGATTCTGTAAAATTGGTAATTTTAAAATTGAATTTCATAAGAAGAGTAAAAAAAAAATTGGTTTAGAGGCTAACCGAATCGGTTGCGCGAGCAACCGTACCGGTTAGTGCTCTCGGAAAAGTTTTATTTTTGATTTTTGTAGTTTTTAGTTTATCTATTGTTTTGTGTTATAGTTTATAGTTTAATTCTTGTCTGTTCTGATTTTTATAAATTATCTTATAGATTGTTTATGCTTTTCTAGTAATTTTTAGGTTTTTGATATTTAATCATTTTTATTTTTATTCACTTTTTAGTTAAGTTTGTCTTAATTGCAGTAATTAGCTTGGTTAATTTTCAGTTTTTATGGGTTAGTAGTTTTAATGAGTAGTTAAGTAGATTTGTTAATGTAGTTTTTGATTAATTAACTTAATTAATATTTTTAATTAATAAGGATAATGAGTAGACACATTTAATTAAGAGTTTAAGCACAATTATTGGTCATTAATTAATAATTAACAGGTTTAATAAATTATAGTTTAAAAAATATATATTTATATATATATTTTTTTGGAAAATCGATCCAACCGTTCGGTTGCAGCCCGCAACCGGATCGGTTGGAAGTTTTTGCTTAGGAAGTTTACCACCAACCGAATCGGTTGGAGGGCCAACTGATCCGGTTGGAGCTCTCGGTAAAATTTCTTCTAGTTTTTAGATTTTGAGTTTTAGCTTGTGTTTTTAGTTTTGTTAAGTGTCTTTACTTGTTTAGTATATGTTTCTGTAGTTTGCTTTGGTTTTTACTAACTCTAACGCTAATGATTTGGATTTTTGTCTTTGGTTTTGTTTTGTCTTGTTAGATAATTGTTATGGATAGTTTAAGCGGAATTTCTGAGTACCTACGTAACTTGGATGAGATGTTCAAAGACACTGGAAACTCGTTGGAGAAGATTGGGAATATTTTGGAAGAAAGTAAGAAGGACTTGGCTATTGATTCGGATTGTATGGAAGAAGTGGGAGAGAACAAAGTTCAACTTCCTAAGAAGGGTAGAGTTGTGGTATTCACGCAAGCACCACTAACGGAGTATGATTCACCACTTATGAGGTTCGGTACACCTTGTTGTGTCGAAGGGGTGAGTGCGTGGGACGCTCAACTAAACATGGCCTATGGTGAAAGTTATATTGTGGAGAAAGTTCTTGATCAAACTGGCCACGCTCGTTTGGATTACGAAGCTTATGGGAGAAAAATGGTTAAGAATCTTAAGGTTAACATTCATGGTCACATTTTCGAAGCAGATTTTGTTGTCTTGGAAGAAGGAAACGCTGATGAGCCCAATGTATGCTTTGGGCGGGATTTTCTTGTAACGACCAAATGTCAAGTGGATTTTGCTTTAGGGGAGATGAGGATCAACATCACCGACTTGTAAGAGGAGAAGGGGGTGAATGAAATGCTTGTGGAGTTATGTGCTAATATGGAAAAGGAGAATGTGGAAGTCGTAAAGATGGGGAAGGCTAATAGAAAGAAAACCTCATCCAATAAATTAACTCCTACCACATCCACCAACAAAAACAATGATTACACACCTTCACCACCCACTACACCAAACACCTTCAAACCTTTAACCCAAGACCAAAAAGAAGCCATCTTGGAAAACCTTGAACAAAAATTTCTCAAACTCAATGAGAAAAAACCTGTAATTGAGGTACTACAAGATTATGTTCTATACCGCAAGAAACTAGACGCGGTAATGCTAGCAAGAGCGAGATTGGAGGATAAAGATCTATCGGAGGAAGATAGAGATAAGATCTTGTTTAGGGGTATGCCACGTAAGGAGAAAGACCCGGGAACCTTTGTTTTCCGGATTAAGGTTAATGGGACGACTCCAATGTATGCTTTGGCGGATACAGGTTCAAGCGTCAATGTTATGCCCTATCCATTATTTAAGACGTTGGGTCTTAGTAAGCCACAACCAAATCACTCAAAACTTACCATGGCGGATAACTCCCAAGCAAAAGCGATGGGGAAAGCGAAAAACGTAAGGGTTCAAATTGGCTATCAACCCTACATGGTTGATTTTCTAGTCTTAGACATTACGGTTGATAAGAGTCTACCTCTTCTACTAGGAAGACCGTTCCTATGCACATGTGGTGCAATCATAGATATGGGTAGGGGTACGATGACAATCGATGACGGGATCTCAAAACTGATCCGCGCCAAACCGTCAAGTTTTATCACTCAAGCCGGCCACTTGTGAATGGCCGACCGTAACAAACTTAAAACGGCTCAAGCACGAATGCAATGAAGATCAGGGGAGTATAGTGTTTCCCCGGGTCGTTATGTCCCTGCATTGTCATAAGAATCACCAAACGAATAGTGATCGAGAGATTTGAACGGAAAAAGGGATTTGAATTATTGTAACTAAGGAAAAAGCTATAAATTACAACGGCTTAAATGCAAATTAAAGGAAATTAAAAAGATAAAAAAATATTAAATAAACGCTATCACTATTTGCAAAATGATGTTTTGATTTTATGTTTTTATAAAACTGAATTAAAAAACTACGTAACGTACAAATGAAAATGTGAAACTTACACAATATTAATCCTAAAAATATGAAAATGATATTTTTATAAACCTAATGATAAAAGAGAATTATTAGAAAAAGAAAATTATTTTTATGACTATTTATCTAATTATTACTAATTAAAAACTATTTTTAACTATTTAATAATAGCCTAAAATACAAGAAAATAGGAATTAAAGCTAGAAAAATAAAATTATGACTGAGAAAAATCTAAAATATCAAAAGAGAATTTTTAAAACTATTTTTGTATTTTTCTGAATATTTTTGTATTTTCTAGGAATTAAAAACTATTTAAAACTACTTAAATCACTTAAAAATACAAATTTAACTAAGAAAAATCTAGAAAAATATTTTTTTGACTTTTTATATTTATCTTAACTTAAGAAAAATGAAAAATTATTTTTTTGAAACTTTTCTTAATTAATTGTATTAAATGCTAATTAAAAATGCTTAAAAACTAATTAAAATGTAGAAAAATAGCAAACAAGCTAGGAAAAATCTGAAAAATTCAAGATAAGCTTAAAATAATATAAGGAATCTAAGAAAAATGGAAAAACAGGTGGTTGTGTACAAGAAATAGCAACTGCTATTGCAAGTGCTTATAAATATGCTATAATAACCCAAATGCAACAAGTATTAACAAGCCTTGACCTCTGATTTGCAATTACAACAGATTTGGATGATTTGAGTGTATTGCTTAAAAACAGTTATAGGGTACCAGGTTTAAGCAGAAAAATAAGCACTTGAATAAGCTGGAAACTAAAAAGCAAATGTGGGAACCTCAAGATAACCTGGCTAGCTATGTCTCAACCAAAATCCAGGACCAGTGAGCTAAGATGAGCTCTGTGCAAGGTCGCAAGAAGCTGCAACACACAATTGCGGTTCAAGCACCGTGCACAGGCACTTAAGCCCTTCTTGATAAGCATTTTTGAAGCTTTTAAAAAATGCAAAATTATAAAAAAATGGTAATAAGCAAGTAGACCAGTTGAACTTTATGCACCCACAATTTCAATTGATTTGGCTCAAAAATGAGCTCATGAAAATTCCATTCAGTTGGGCTCAAAACAGATTTTGTCCAATTTGACTTTTGATACAAATTTGAAAGTTTGACTTATTTGAACTTTGAGCTAGATTTCCCAACTGAAATTGATGTAATAAGATTAAATGAAGCTATTGCAAGCTTTGTCTATGATATTTGAACACAAAACAAGATTATGGATTGCAAAAATCTCAACAGTTAAAGCTGTTGAGACAGTTAAGTGGAGTTTGACTTTGACATTCTGAGGCACAAAGTAAGGCAGATATGAGTTTATTAGAGCTAAGCAAACTTAAAACAACAAGAGTTAAACCGAGAACAAGCCTTGAATACAGTTTAGGCCACAAATCCAAACACACCTTTAACTACTAAATTGCAATAAAAGCTGAGTTAAATCGAACAGGCCTAATTTATTGATCAAACTGAATTTAAATAACCTAAATACTACTTATTAAACAGATAAGAACTAGTTATAACCACAAATGAAGCTTATGCAAAGAAACCTTAAAATTCACTTACAAGAGTCCTTAGCCACAATGGCTTGAAACAACCACCAATGACCACTAGCCTAATTATATCAACCCCATGGATTCCAAATCAACCCAAATCTAGCACTACTTCACCCATTGACCATTTTCTTTCAATTTACGGTTTATTCTTTACCAAGAACCAATTTTGCTTAAGCAAAATGTAAGCATAAGCTATTAGAAACTTGTAGCTTATTGGAACTGAGAAATGAGCTGTTTGAAACTTTGGTATGAGAATTAAAATGGAACATTGCAGATTAGCTTGAAACTTAAAATCTTAGCACAACTTGAATTGATACCTTGAAATAGTTTATAATGATTCAAGAACCTTAGTTTGATACATAGAAACAAAGTTTTGAGATATTACACTAAACTAAAAGCTTTGTATTAAAAATGACATAAGTAATAAACTAAAAACTACAAGACTCCTTCCTCTCATTCTTACGCTCTCTTTATAAACCAAACTTCTTTTCTCTCTCTTACGAATAGTTCCGGCATAATTGATAGCCATTGGATGGTTAGAAGTGATCATGGCCATTGAATGAGATTTTGGCGCCAAAACAAGTATTAGCCAGCTAGGTTGAGTGAGGGGGGGAAAGGAGCATTAAATGCTCTTTGGAGGTTAGTTGAGGTGGAGGGTAGGGTTGATGATGGAGGTGGGAGGTTGAGTGTGCAGGCTGGTGTTGCAGGCAGTGATGATGGTGGATACCCGTGAGTGGGAGGGAAAAGAGAGTCAAAGTGGGTTTGACTGGTAATATTAAAAGGGGGTCCAAATTGTATTTGACAGGGGGTCACTTGGGTGGCAGGGGTCAAATGTAATTGTGACAAGTCCAAAGGGTATAAAGGGTTTTAAATACAAGGACTTCTTTTGTAATTTCTGAAAATGCAAGGACCAATGCTGCCATTTCATCAAAGTTGCTCCAAGGGCTAAAAGTGACAAGTTTCAATAATGCAAGGATCAAACTTGACATTTTTCAATTTTCCAAGGACCATTTTTGCCAATTTTCAAACTTGAAGGACCAATTTTGTAATTTCTCAAAACTTTTGACATTTTTCACCAAAGGACTCATTTTGACAAGTTATGATTTAAAAAAGGACCTTTGGTGATTTTTCTTTTGAAATTAGGACTCAGGGACTATTTCTGACAATTTTAGAAACTTGGGGTAAAACGCCAATTATGCAAACATTGCTCATTTTTCATCTGATTTTAAACATTTTGCATCTGAAACATATAAAATACAATTTTGGAATATTTTCAAGATTTTGATGCATTTAGAGCATTTTTAAGCGTTTTGCAGTTGATTTAACCAAAAATAATGAGTATTTACACACTCATCAATCCCCCACACTAAGATATTGCTAGTCCCTAGCAATCTTTTGAAAAAAACTTAATGGATTTGAATCTCTTTACCAAAAGCCATTACTTCTGGAGTAGCCAAATGTTTCAGTTCAAGTAAGAACCATGGTACACCGATAACCATGTGATTTTTAGCAAACCAACGACTTTCAAGCGGATTTGATTTGTCTTTACGTAAGCCGTTTGCTCGGGACTAGCCAACTCTTAGATAAATTATCAATATTATCTTTGGTGAGCTGATTACCAATTATGGTTTTCCACTGCCTTTACCACAAGCCATAAACTTGCGGGCTAGCCAACTCTTCACTTTTTAGGATATGGTGAGTCGAATACCATACAATTTTGGGCAAATTGCAAGCCATCAACGGATTTGAGATATCTTTACCAAGAGCCGTTTGCTCTTGGATTAGCCAATCCTTTAGTTTATTAGACAAAGGCGATTGATAACCAATTGAGTAAGTGCAAAACACTTACTCCACAAAAAATTTGGCCAAAAATGGGGAATTAGGGCGGTATAATTACATGACAAAATTGAGAATTCCCCACTAGAAATGAATATTGCCCTCAATATTCAAAGTAACCGGCGGTTATGCGGCGAAACTGAGAACGTAAAGGGAAATACTACGGCCATTATTTGGAATTTTTTTTTTTTTTTTTTTAAACATATACACAACATGTGGGGCAACTCCCCCACACTAGGGTGGTAGAAAATAGAAAGAGTCGAGAAATATGGGTGAAATCCCATATGGCATGCTACTGTTTTTGATTCCCGAGTCGCTAGCTTGACTCGACCCTGAATTAATTTGTTCATGGGGAAGTAAGTGGAATAGACAATCTCCATCGGTCTTTCATTCAAGATGTTTGGACAAACATTTGAAGCACGTGAAAGTTCCACACCGATGAGATATAGACAGACCCGGCTCACAAATGGTACATGGAAATGCACGGTCAAAGATAATGTCTTCATTCCCCGAAGGTGAAGAAACGAGGAGAAGTTACGGGATAGGTGAAGAAGAGAAAGAAAGTCATGATAATAATCTTGACTAACTCATCATCAGAAGGAGAATTCATAATAGCATGAATTTCATCTTTTAAGCTCAATTGGTCTAGACATATCCCAGGTGTGTCTAGATCAAAGTAGAAGTTATCATACTCCGGCGGAGATATGATATGAGTGAGTTCATCCGAGAACTCCATGAAGGTGAATGAATCATATTCAGAATTGATATGAGTGGGTTCCTTTGGTGAACTCCTCCAATGTACATGATTCATAATCGGGGAGAGAATTATGAGAATGAAAAGTTAGTATCGCTTAACGATCTTCTCTCCCATATTATTAAAACAGAAGGCTTTCATTTCCGGAATAGAATCATCAGAAAGAATGTCACTATCCTTAATGGGGATAGGAGATGAAATAGGTTTTTCATTGAAAGCCTCGATTTTAGAAATGAGAAGACCGACATTCAGTAATGTTGCACGAAGTGCTTCATCTTTGATTTCGGTCGCGAACTTCATCATTCTCTTCTTCTAAGCTAACAATTTGAAGGTAAATCTTCCACATAAATCGATGTCTCCACAATAACGAATCATTATCATTAGAATCGGAGAACATCTCAATATGATCATTTTGGAAGACAAGAGGAGGAGGGATATCACACACATGATCAAAATTTCCTGCGACTCTCTCGGGATTAGGACAAGGTTCTCATCACTAGACTTTATGAATTCGTCCGATTCCTTTTCAGGAGCAGTGTCAAGATGCTCGTCCCCATGCTCGAGAGTGAGTGGGAATATCGGGTGTGATAGCAGTTGTTTGAGATGGAATCTCAGCTGGGATGTCAACGACCGCCAGGGAGTTGAGAATTATTATTTTTAAAAGGATAAAAACTCTCCTCGTCATCATCATAGAGAGCTTCCTTAAGAAATTGGGAACGCCTTAGAGCTGCATGTTCTAGGACTAATAATTCTTCCCTTGATTGGCGGGCCTCTCGTTCTTCGGCTAGCAATTCTGCCATGGTCTTTTCACCACTCACTTGATTCTTAAAGTTACTAATCATATCATCAAGTGCTTTCATTGCGGTTTCAAATTCTTGGGAGATTTCTTGAGACAACGGCTCAGGTGGAGTTTGAACCGTATGGTGTGTGAGGTTGGAAATTGTCAAACCCGTAAGAGTCATGATTGTTACAAGGAAATGGGTTCCCTATTTGACCATCGAGGCTGAAGCGGGGACCTCCACATTCTCACAAGAAAAGCTGTTGATGCAGACAGTGAATCATATGGATTTTGGTTATAACCAAAGTTCTGAGCATCACCGGAAAACTGTTCATAGACAAACGCGTTTCCGGATTGACACTCAAATCCTTGGTGAGGACCTCCACAAAATTCCAAAGTGAAGTGTTGATTATATGAAGATAAGTCGGTGCATGGTGGGTAATTGGAAAATTTTGAGGGGTCGTTAAATGAGTTCAGATTAGGATCATAATCAAATGAATTCCTCGAACCACAAAACAAACAACTCCGTTATGAATATCATTACCACATTGTACACACGTACACCAACGCATGGGTGAACCAAAAAGAAGCTCACCACAACCGACACAAGGAATAAACGATTGCATTTGAGAGTTATGAGAAGGAATCGGTTTATTCAAAGAATCAACAAAACCAACAAGGTGATCTGAATGACTATCAAGTCTCGAAGAACATTTTGAAAAATCAAGAGGTGGGACAAGTGGTGTGCTCCGAGGCTAGCAATTTCCACCACTTCGTTATGATCTCTCGGTTCGGTTCTTGAGAAACGTGAAGATTAGGCAAGTCATTCTTGCTAGTCACCGATCTAGATTCTGCGTGATGCTTGCTTTTAACCGTAAATCGCGAAAGATTTTGATCAATTCAGACGGTTTGGGCTCGATACAATACAAGAAACATCGGGTTGTGGCGGATGGTCGGAAAAACTTGGAGAATCATCGAGAGAGATTTTATCGGATAATTCGCACCAATAACAATATTTGCTTGCACCCATCCTTCCACATCGCTTGCATAAACAATCAGGATTCGACAATGAGAGTTGATCCTCTTCCATACGGCTTTTATAAAGCGGTGGAAACAACGATAATAATCAAACGTTGCCATGAGAATTAAACATGTAGAGGGTTAAAGAGATAGAATCAAATGGATAGAGGGTAAAGGGATAAAGAATCAAAAAGGGTAAGAGGGTAAAGAGGAATATTTTTGGTATTTTTGAAAAACATGATGTCAAAACAAAGAATGAAAATCTTTTTGGGTTTTTGATTTTTATAAGAAAATATAAATACATACAGATGGTATAAACAAAGAGTGAGTATTCAAACAACTAATCTGCTAAACGGAAGATAATCAGCATTCTCCTCGGCAGTCGGCGCCAAAATTTGATCCGCCAAACCGTGTTTTATCACTCGAGCCACTTGTGAATGGCCGACCGTAACAAACTTAAACGGCTCAAGCACGAATGCAATGAAGATCGGGGAGTATAGTGTTTCCCGGTCGTTATGTCCAAATGAGCGTGCAAGAATCACCAAACGAATAGTGATCGAGAGATTTGAACGGAAAAAGGGATTTGAATTATTGTAACTAAGGAAAAAGCTATAAATTACAACGGCTTAAATGCAAATTAAAGGAAATTAAAAAGATAAAAAATATTAAATAAACGCTATCACTATTTGCAAAATGATGTTTTTGATTTTATGTTTTATAAAACTGAATTAAAAACTACGTCCACGTCTGAAATGAAAATGTGAAACTTACACAATATTAATCCTAAAAATATGAAAATAATATTTTTACAAACCTAATGATAAAAGAGAATTATTAGAAAAAGAAAATTATTTTTATGACTATTTATCTAATTATTACTAATTAAAAACTATTTTTAACTATTTAATAATAGCCTAAAATACAAGAAAATAGGAATTAAAGCTAGAAAAATAAAATTATGACTTAGAAAAATCTAAAATATCAAAATAGAATTTTCAAAACTATTTTTGTATTTTTCTGAATATTTTTGTATTTTCTAGGAATTAAAAACTATTTAAAACTACTTAAATCACTTAAAAATACAAATTTAACTAAGAAAAATCTAGAAAAATATTTTTTTGACTTTTTATATTTATCTTAACTTAAGAAAAATGAAAAATTATTTTTTTGAAACTTTTCTTAATTAATTGTATTAAATGCTAATTAAAAATGCTTAAAAAGTAATTAAAATGTAGAAAAATAGCAAACAAGCTAGGAAAAATCTGAAAAATTCAAGATAAGCTTAAAATAATATAAGGAATCTAAGAAAAATGGAAAAACAGGTGGTTGTGTACAAGAAATAGCATTGCTATATTGCAAGTGCTTATAAATAAGCACTTGAATAAGCCAAATGAAAACCAAAGACAACCCAGATTCTGAAGTTCTAATATGCTATAATAACCCAAATGCAACAAGTATTAACAAGCCTTGACCTCTGATTTGCAATTACAATAGATTTGGATGATTTGAGTGTATTCTTAAAAGCAGTTAGAGGGTAAAGTTTAAGCAGACAAAATAAGCACTTGAATAAGCTGGAAACTAAAAAGCAAATGTGGGAACCTCAAGATAACCTGGCTAGCTATGTCTCAACCAAAATCCAGACCCTAGTGAGCTAAGATGAGCTCTGTGCAAGTCGCAAGAACTGCATAACACCGCAGTAGCTCAAGCACGCATTACACAGGCACTTAAGCCCTTCTTGATAAGCATTTTGAAGCTTTTAAAAAAAATGTAAAATTATACAAAAATGGTAATAAGTAAGTAGACCAGTTGAACTTTATACACCCACAATTTCAATTGATTTGGCTCAAAAATGAGCTCATGAAAATTCCATTCAATTGGGCTCAAAAGCAGTTTTGTCCAATTTGACTTTTGATACAAATTTGAAAGTTTGACTTATTTGAACTTTGAGCTAGATTTCCCAACTGAAATTGATGTAATAAGATTAAATGAAGCTATTGCAAGCTTTGTCTATGATATTTGAACACAAAACAAGATTATGGATTGCAAAAATCTCAACAGTTAAACTGTTGAGACAGATTAAGTGGAGTTTTGACTTTGACAGTTCTGAGAGCACAAAAGTAAGACAGATATGAGTTTATTAGAGCTAAGCAAACTTAAAACAACAAGAGTTAAACATGCAAGCCTTGAATACAGTTTAGGCCACAAATCCAAACACACCTTTAACTACTAAATTGCAATAAAAGCTGAGTTAAATCTTGACCAGGCCTAATTTATTGATCAAAGCAATTTAAATAACCTAAATACTACTTATTAAACAGATAAGAACTAGTTATAACCACAAATGAAGCTTATGCAAAGAAACCTTAAAATTCACTTACAAGAGTCCTTAGCCACAATGGCTTGAAACAACCACCAATGACCACTAGCCTAATTATATCAACACCATGGATTCCAAATCAACCCAAATCTAGCACTACTTCACCCATTGACCATTTTCTTTTCAATTTCTGCCCAGTTTGACCTTCTTTTACCAAGAACCAATTTTGCTTAAAACTGAAATGTAAGCTTATAGAAAGCTATTAGAAGCTTGTATAAGCTTATTGGAACTGAGAAATGAGCTGTTTGAAGCTTTGGTATGAGAATTTAAAATGGAACATTGCAACAGTTAGCTTGAAACTTAAAATCTTAGCACAACTTGAATTGATACCTTGAAATAGTTTATAATGATTCAAGAACCTTAGTTTGATACATAGAAACAAAGTTTTACAGATATTACACTAAACTAAAAGCTTTGTATTAAAAACGACATAAGTAATAAACTAAAAACTACAAGACTCCCTTCCTCTCATTCTTCTGCTCTCTTTTATAAACCAAACTTCTTTTCTCTCTCTTCTGAATAGTTCCCAGCATAATTGATAGCCATTGGATGGTTAGAAGTGATCATGGCCATTGAATGAGATTTTGGCGCCAAAACAAGTATTAGCCAGCTAGGTTGAGTGAGGGGGGGAAAGGAGCATTAAATGCTCTTTGGAGGTTAGTTGAGGTGGAGGGTAGGGATGATGATGGAGGTGGGAGGTTGAGTGTGCAGGCTGGTGTTGCAGGCAGTGATGATGGTGGATACCCGTGAGTGGGAGGGAAAAGAGAGTCAAAGTGGGTTTGACTGGTAATATTAAAAGGGGGTCCAAATTGTATTTGACAGGGGTCACTTGGGTGGCGGGGTCAAATAATAATTGTGACAAGTCCAAAGGGTATAAAGGGTTTTAAATCCAAGGACTTCTTTTGTAATTTCGAAAATGCAAGGACCAATCTTTGCCATTTCATCAAAGTTGCTCTAAGGGCTAAAAGTGACAAGTTTCAATAATGCAAGGATCAAACTTGACATTTTTCAATTTTCCAAGGACCATTTTTGCCAATTTTCAAACTTGAAGGACCAATTTTGTAATTTCTCAAAACTTTTGACATTTTTCACCAAAGGACTCATTTTGACAAGTTATGATTTAAAAAAGGACCTTTGGTGATTTTTCTTTGAAATTAAGACTTCGGGGACTATTTCGACAATTTTAGAAACTTGGGGACTGAAAGCGCCAATTATGCAAACTTTGCTCATTTTTCATCTGATTTTAACCATTTTGCATCTGAAACATATAAAATACAATTTTGGAATATTTTCAGTATTTTGATGCATTTCTGAGTATTTTTAAACGTTTTGCAGTTCAGATTTAACCAAAAATGATGAGTATTTACACACTCATAAAAAACAAACCTATTATCCCAAACCGAGAGGACCAGTTTTGGAATTCATGGAAGATTTAGAATTGATGGAAGCGGACGATGACTTGACTTTTTTTGAAATTGGACGTGATGTCCATGGAAACGCGATGTATGGACCACTAGCTCCACCATACTTTGATATTGAGGATGAGGGAACGCAGCACTAGCGCTGGAGGCATTTTACAATCCATTCAAAAACATCCTTGTTTACAAGAAGCTATCCAATTTCTTAGGTTCTCTACCGGTTCAACTCAAAAATTTGGAATGGGGACCAGAGGGGTCAAGTGTTTACAAAAGAGAGGATGGAGAAAGGAGAATGGCGTCAAATTTGATATACTATGCCCGGATGGGAGAAGATTTGTAAGAAAATTCAAAACTCACGAAACACACCTTGAATTGACCGGGAAATTTCTAAGTGAGGACATCTTAAGGCATGAGTATTTCAAAGAGTAATAAGGAGAAGCAAAAAACCATAATAACAAGCAATTGTTTGCTTGATTTTCATGAACTTTTAATTTTATGCATTTAGGATTTCTTTTTTTTCATTTCATTTTTATTTGTTCTTATTATTATTTTGAAGTTATTTAATTAATGTATTTTGAGTTTTAGTTTAAGTTATGAGTATGATGATTTAGTTTTTGAGATTAGATGTTGTTGAAATTCCAAATGGTTGGATGAATGTTGTGTGCATCTTTAATCGGATTTTTGAGTAAACGATTGTTGCTTGGAAGGTAAAATGCCCAAGTAAAATGAAAAAAGCAAAATTCTGCAAAAATTCAAACCGAAACGGTTGTGTCCATGACTGATCCGGTTGCATGCAAGTATCTATACCAAAAATTTAATTTTTCCAGAAAAACACACACATACACTAATCCTCCACTTTGGGTTTTGTAAAATTTGACCATTAGAAGTTGTTTGAAGATTGTAAAAGTTGTAGAAGATCATCATGGAACCTAAGCAAGTAAGCATCTGCAATCAATTAACTTAATTAATGTTTAATTAGAGCATTTGATTCGAATTACAATATAGGTCACTAATTTGGGGGTTTTTGATAGAATTCGAATTAAGTTGTAATATTTTAAGATTAAGTGGGTAATTGATACAGGAATGCATTGCAAAAAGAATTGCAGTGATTGATTCAACATGGAATGAGTATTAGATGATTGAATTTTAGGATTTAATTAGGTTGTGCAATTGAATCAAATTAAGTTGCAATTGATGATTCCAAGTTGGTAGATGATACGTTTTTAATGAATTTTAGATGCCACATTGTTGATTAGAACAAGTAATTAAGAATTGAAGTTAAGATTGTTAAGTTCTAAGCAAGATGAATATGTGATGATTGGAAACTTTTGAAATGAATTAGGAACAATTTGAGGATGTGGGAATCATTGATGATGTTAGAATGCAGTCTAGGAGTGAATTGGACTTAGAAAAATCTAGTGGAAAATGGATTTGAAGGCAAAGTCATAGGGTTTGAGTAATCGATCCTAAGGCGGCTTAACTGAACGTTGGACTGAGGTAGGAAGTGTAACCGACCGTTCCACGCTCGATGTGGGAATTTTCAATTTTTTGAAGTAGACTCTGAGGCTTCTATGGACCTTCCGCTTGTTCTAACATCAAGTTATATTGACTTATATTTATGATTTCTACAGAGAAATGTTGTAGGTTGTTCAAGTTCGACACGGGTTCCACTAAACCCGATTGTTGCCAAGTATTGCCAAAGGAACGCAAGGAAGAAAGTCACGTATGGTTTGAAGGTTGAAGCGAATGCAAACTTGAATTTCAAAGACCTCACCAATGAAGAGAAACATGCTTTCAGGGAAAGATTATCAAAGTTGCAGAATAAGACGGATTTGGTTCCAAGGGTGATTGATTGGGATTTGTTTGCTGAGTATGAGGGTGAAAATGAGTTGTGTAATATTATGCGGATGTCTTATGTCTATCCGGTTGTTGGGGATTCGTTTGATGATTTGTCATGGGAAAGAGCATTTAGCATAAATGAAGAGGTTTATCGTGAATGGTGTATGGAGTTCTTTTCGACCATGTACTTTGAAAGAATGGTCAATGTTCGAAAAATCATGGAAGAAGTTTATGTTTGGTTTAGGCTTTGTGGGCAGGATCATGCCTACACTTTACCGATTTTACCTTTGCCGCTATTTGTATGAACGAATGAGGTTAAGCATCAATTGTTTGAAGCTCATTTTTGAGGCTTAGGAGGTTTGAAAGAATACCCTAGTATCCCCGCCATGGAATCGAAAGTGGGAGATCCTTCTTGCACTAGGAGGAATGTTGCAACCATTAGGAATCCGTTGATGAGAGTGCTACACAAGTTGCTAGTAACCTGTCGTTTCATAAAGTTGGAAGCAGGGACAAATGTCAAAGCCGAACTTGTGGGTTATGATATTATTGGAGGAAACTAAGGATGGAAATTCGGCTTGGCTCATAGCCAAGTATTTGTCTAGGAGAGCCCCGGGAATCAAAGGTAATAGCAACATTTGTGGAGGCCATTTAGTGACGAGGTTGGCAAAGAATCTTGGGTATTACAATAGTAGTGAGTTGGCTAAGTGTGGAGAGCCAAAGTTTTGTGAGATTTGGAATGCAAATGGTTTTGGAAATGCTTTGAATAAGAAGATGAAAACGTTGGGAGCATGGATTGAACCACAACCAAAACAACAACAACCACCACAGCAGCAAGAAAATGTACCAATGGGCAATATACCGATGGGAAATGTGCAACGGTACGTCTAGTAGTTTTGACTCAGATGGGGAGAGTGGAACCAACATTTGAATGAAATTCAGTGTAGGGAAGTTTAGAGAGACTCGATGATGTTGAGAAACAGTTACATCAATGATTATTCAATGCTTATTTTTCAACACATGGCTCAAGAAGCCAATTATGAGTTGCCACCCTACAATCCACCCAATTTTCCACCATATACTTTCCCCTACACCTCTTATCCTAGACCCTATCCGTATCCATATCTTGGCTATGCACCATTTCCTGACTCAGTGCCTGCATATGGTAGATTACCCGAGGTTGGAGGATCTTCATCGGGTGTTGCAAAGGAGAAGAAGAAGAGGAAGGTTTACACAATCTTTGATGAGGAAGAGAACTATGAAACCGAAAGCGATGATGATGAAGGTGATGATATGAGTAAGGATGACGAATGATCGTGGATCATTCTTGATTTATGGTTTCAAAAACAATGGTTATTGTGTTGAAAAATATTATCTCTATCTCTTAACTATTTCTTTAGGATGATTATCATACTTTTTTTATTTTCATATTTTAAGTAGCATTTGGATTGTTTGTTTGTTTTGTTTTGTGTATTGCGTATGTTGCATTTTTGTTTGCAGGATGGATGTGGCAAAAGCTTATTGTTGGTCAATATTTGGAGTTGGATAACTCACATGCTTGCTTATGACCCAATATGCATATTGCATATTCTATCCCGTGGTATCTTTTTAACTATTTATTTTCCCGTTTTATTTACTTTGAAGTTCATTTTTATTACATTGAGGACAATGCAAAACTTAAGTATGGGGGAGGGAAGAAAATAGGAAAAAATAATACGATTTGTTAAATTTTTAGTTTTTAGTCTTATTTTTAGTTTTTAGGTTAAGTTTTTGGATTTAAGTAATTAGCAGGAAATCGCCCTTTATTGTCTAGTTGTTTTTACAAGTTATTAAGATATATTAAAAGAACAACTTGGGTATTTCAATGGTAAAATGAGGTTTTTGAAAAATTTTGATTTGGACCAAATTACGGAAGTAATTCATTATGGATTCGATAGCATTTTCTAGCACGCATTATAGCCTTTTTCCACTTAATTGTGAGGTTTCTTTTTGTATAAAACACATCTTTTGTTTTATATTTGCTATGAGTGTGCTGGTGATTGTGTCGATTCTAGAACTTGTACTTGTTATGCATTACGGTTAAAATTACTCTCGAGTGATAAAACTATGCTTAAGTGATAAGAGGCATCGTAGGATTTAACCCAAATGGCCTTTCGTTTTACATCTAATGTTTTTTGCTAACCACATCAGTTTGTTAACCACCTTATATGGACCCATTTGTTAGTGCTCATTTTTAGCACTAGATACCCTTAGTTACACCCTTCGAGCCAATCTTTTCATTCTTGTTTAAATCCAGAAAAATACAAAAAGATTTTACAACTTAAACCTTAGCCAACCCATGTCATGTCTATTGGTTTGTTGCTAGTTGTTTGGAGTGTTGGATTGTTTTTGATGATTATGAAGAAGCTACACTTTGTCTATAGTGTGTACCATTCTCCAACAAAGATGAAGGAGACGTCTTTCTCATTTGTATTTTTTGTGGTGTATGC
>OU343225.1:250293226-250315228 GCA_910596185.1 Chrysanthemum makinoi | reverse complement strand
TAGTGCCCAAAGACAATCTTACATGTTTAGTTGCTACATCTTCTTTCGATGAATCTATGTTATGGCATAGAAGGCTAGGTCATGTGAACTTTAAGGTAATCAATCTTTTAGCTAAAAATAACCTTATAAGAGGTTTACCTTCAAAAAGATTTGAAAATAAACAGACCTGTAGTGCTTGTCTCAAAGGGAAGCAGCATAGAGCCTCTTGTAAGCCCAAAGTTTTTAACTCTATCACCCAACCACTTCATATGCTGCACATGGACTTATTTGGTCCCACTAATATTAGAAGCCTGAATTTTAAGAAGTATTGTTTGGTTGTGACTGATGATTTTAGCATATTTACTTGGGTTTTCTTTTTGAACTCTAAGGATGAGACCCATGAAATCCTTAAGTCTTACATAGCTGCAGTAGAAAACCTAGCTGATAAGAAGGTTAAAATCATTAGGTGTGATAATGGGACAGAGTTTAAAAACCAAGTAATGAATGATTTCTGTCAACTTAAGGGTATTAAAAGAGAATACAGTGTAGCTAGAACTCCTCAACAAAATGGGGTTGCTAAAAGGATAAATAGGACATTGATTGAGGCTGCTAGGGCTATGTTAGCAGATTCCAAGTTACCCACAACATTTTGGACTGAGGCAGTTAACACTGCTTATTATGTTCGAAGGGTACTGATTGTAAAGCCTCATGGCAAGACTCCCTGTGAGCTGTTTTTAGGTAGAAAGCCCATACTAGACTTTCTTAAACCTTTTGGGTGTCATGTCTCTATTCTTAATACCATTGACCATTTAGGAAAGTTTGATAGAAAATCTGATAGTGGATATCTAGTTGGCTACTCATTGAATAGTAAAGCCTTTAGGGTTTATAATTCTAGAACCAGAAAGATAAAGGAGAATCTGCACATAGAGTTTCTTGAGGACAAACCTAGTGTAGAGGGGCAAGGACCAAAATGGCTTTTTGATATTAATATGCTAACAGAATCTATGAATTATGTGCCTATTTCTGTGGATTCTAACAATGTTGCAGGAGAAAAGCAAGGTCGTGATGCAGATTCTGATGATGAAGATGACCGTATCCTGTTGCCTATTTGGAAAGATAGTTTTGCTAGAAGCACTTCTTCAGGGGAGGCAAACAAAGAAAATGATCAGCCTTTAAAGACCACTAAAGGAGGGGTAACTAATGAAGATGATACAGTGATTGAACCTCAAGTGATCAGTACAAATGTGGTTAATACTTACAAGCCACAAGTTAGTACTGATGAGTGATAACGCTACACGCGTCGTTCGGGGTCAAGGAAACTTCCTTTTCTTCGAGCAAGTTTTATAACACCCTAGGCAGTGAACCTAATCGTTGTAGTGTAGTAATTAGGGTAAGCCACGGGTATTGATATCGTTCTCTAGGGGAATAGGAATGCTAGTAAGAAGTTACTACGCTAAGGTTGGGGTTGAGGAAGATCATTTTTTATCGTTTATGTTTTTAGGAAATTGAAAGGTACGAATCTCGGGGTTTGGATTTGGGGGTTGGTATTGCTACCGGTTACTCTACTTATCTAATTATCTAGTCTAAGGTGTATGTAGTCTATGTCTAATTATTGTGTGCTCGTATGATAGTTTAAAGATGTGTTTACTTAGGTTTTACTACTCCTTAATTATCTCCTATTGGTGGTTGAATTGTCACGTCCTTATTCTTAGTTGCGTTGTGTGTCTAAGGTTGTAGGGTATGCGTATGTTCCCTAACTCTTTGAACTTACCAAAGGGTCTCGTCTACAAAACCCACTAGGGATAATAAAATCTTACTCTAAGGCACTCTTTGGATGGTTTAGCTTACAACTACTCAAGGAGTTATATTCTAAGGTTCACAAAGATTTAATCAAGCATTAAGTACACAACGAATGACCTATCGCATTACTAGATCATTAATCAACTAAGATAAGAGACAACCAATCAATAATCAATAATTAAGTTTCATATTCCCTAAGCAAACACACAAATAAATTAGCCGGACATGGAGAACATGCAAGCATACACACAAATAATCAAAGACATAATTGTATTAATGAAGTTAAGAACTTATCTTGATGTAAGATAGGGTTTGGAACCCTAAAATACTGTACAAGACAGCCTTGGTTCGGTTCTAGGTTTTACTCCAAAAGACTACACACAAATACTGAAAAATTCGGATTCTATATATAAGATTACATATGCGACGGCTTCAACTTATGTTTTGTGACGCTGGTCGCCACATTAGGGTTTCATCTTGGCCACGTTAGACTTGCGACGGCGTCACCTTGTGCTTGTGACGCCGCCCTCTTCAGCTTCCGACGCCGCCTAGATTGAATCTAGGCCGCCCGAGTAGCGACGCCTACTCTTTTACAACCGGACGTCCGTCACTTGAAAATAAGACTTTTGGGTTCCGTCCCTCACAAAATCCTCGGACGGCGTCGCAGATAAGCAGATGACGCCGTCACCATATGTTTTCAAGCTGAGTGTCTCGATTCTTGACTTTGGCCATTTTCAGATATTCGCCCTTTTCGTCCAAATAAGTGCCATTACAGAATTTGCCTTCAAGAGACCTAAAAAGTGAAAAGGAACGATATTAAGTAATAACGGATGCAAAAGTGATCAAATGAGGGCTTAAATGACCCCTCAAAAAGGTACATTTTAAAACCTTATCAAATATCCCTACACTTGGTATTTGCTTGTCCTCAAGCAAATGTGCTTTTAGTCAATTAATTTATAAGTTAGGGGTCATGAAGAATTCGTTTAAAACAGTCCACAACACATATAAGCCCCGAAAAAGTCATAACAAGCACAGAAATTACATACTAGCACCTCACATGGGGTGTTTGGATACTCACATCTTTCTCGGGTGTATATGAAATATAACAAATTGGAAATGGAAGATAAACACTCATTAACCGGTCCTAGTACATAGATTTCCATAGGCTTGAGAATAGATCAAACCTCCATCGCTTTGGCGTAAGCACCTAGGAAAGACTATCAAAGAGGTCTTTAAAGGGTTGTAACGTTAGGCTTACGGTAGGGAAATAAAGAGTTTGGTGGGATAGGCTATTTAGTGGTGGAAAGTCAAAAATTGCTATGTTGCAAGTATACGAAGAATGGCTTTGCTAAGCCAAGACTCGACACTCTAAACTCTAGCTAACTGAATCAAACAAACATAAATTTAAAGGATAGATGTAGGATGGTAGCCCGTATGTTTTTTTTTTTGTTTTTTTTTTTTTTTTTCACTCTATTTTTTTTTGTTTTCTCTTTTTCTATTCTTTTTTTCGATTTTTTTTTATTTTATTTTATTGTTTTTTACATACACTTTTACTCTACCATCCTCTACGGTAACATCAAAATGATTGGGATTTATAGGCACATCCTTACACTTGAGTTTTTATTACTCTAACACTAATTTGACCCGAATTGAAAAGATCAAAACACTTGGGGTACATTATTATGCAAACAAAGGGAATTTGAATTTAACGTTCCTTCCGCTATTTCATAAACTTTAACTTTTCCCATGAGTCCCAATCGTCCCAAAACTGATACAAAGGATATGACTCGACTTAGCAACTCATGCAAGCAACCGATAATTGAACTAAGGGTCTGGGTGATAACAATAATGCACTAAAAGTGAGTGCATAAAAGGTAGGCTAAGGCGATTTGGGTGTATATTTGGGGGTGTGGTGTAAACAATGCTCTTCATTGATATTCCGAAAAAACCGAAACATCACGAGAACCGCTAAAAGGATAGGCTCTGAGGGGTTAACTAGGGGTATCGTGTACTAAAGATGAGTACAACGCAAAGGGTGGGGGGAATTACTCAACCGATGTGGAAGAAGTAATTATATTACGGTATCAAACAAGGGTTATCCTAATGCCTCTTATCATTTAGTTATTCCTAACTACACAAGTGTAGTCTTACTAGCGATCTCGAAATGCATCACAAAACAAGTTCTAGAATCTAATATACTACCGGTTCAAACTCTAAGCATTAAAGATGGATGCTTTTAATTCCTACTAATCTAAGGGCGATCCTCACATTTTGGGTGGAATTTAGGTGGTAAAGGGTTTTTGTGCTAGTCATGCAACTTCCTATCCGTGAGACGCTTTTGTTAAAACTAATGGTCCACTCTTATATGTCATGAAAAATTAAAAATTTGGTGCCAAAATTACCCTACCCGACATTTTCTCATGGTTTATTACACAAATACATTTGGACAAAGCAAATAATCAAGGATAAGCATAGTTTCAAAGTTCCCGTTTGATTTTCCCTCCCTACACTTAAATTGAACATTGTCCCTAATGTTCCCCGAAAGTATCAAAGTTATGATAGTGGAAGGTAATGAAAAACGAAAGAAACTAGTACTCCCCTGATTAGCTCGGTAGGATCCGTTGTGAAGTAGTGGTTAAATCCTTTCCAAGAAGAATGTGTGCTTGAAAAGCTCCTTCCCATCTTTTGTTTCTACTTCTAGATAAATTAAACCTCGACACTTGAAGAAAACAAATGAAACCTTCGCAAAAATCGGTAATAATATACATAAGACTCGATTTAAACTAGGATATAATGCTTGTGGAATGGATGTTTAATTTCGGAAAATTAAGACCGGAAAATTCCAAAATTTATAAGTAGCTCAAAAACGAGAAAAGTAATCTGATGTTTTACTCCTTCCTGCGTCACGTTGTATCTTGACGCCGTCAGTTATCCCGACAAAAACTCGGTCTCATGATTTTCTCGAAAAATTTTGAAAATTTACATCTTTAGAATCTCAAAAAATTTCTGCAAAACATCCATTATGACTCGATACTAGCATTTGACTCGAACAAACACACATATATATCTTTTAATGAATTTTTATTCTCATGTTTACGTTTCTTTTAAAAACGTGTGTAATCCTCCCTACACTTATCCTTTATGTAAAATACCTTTATATGCAATTAAGACGAGGTTAAAAACAAAATAAAGCATTTTTACAAATTTAAACATGAGTATATACAATTAATAAAAGATATATGACACTGCAAACAATTAAGCATGGGTTGCCTCCCACGAAGCGCTTTTCTTTATTTAAATGTCTTGTAGCTAGACTCAGAGTCGTTCCTATTGACTTCATTACGTCATCTCCTTCTAAAACAATATCTTCATCGTTCACCATGTCATTATTATCTAACTGATAATGTTTCACACGTTGTCCATTTACGGTAAATTCCCCCATCATGGTCTAGTAGTACTACCGCCCATTGCTCACCGCTTACTAAAAGGTCCATACCACCTCGATTTGAGTTTTCCCAGAAATAACCGTAGTCTTGAATTATACAAGAGCACCTTATCTCCTTCCAAAAACTCTTTAGGATTCTTTATTCGTTGATCATGCCATTTCTTTGCCCTTTCTTTGTATGTGATCGACGATTCATATGCTTCAAAACCTTAGTTCATCCAATTCTTGAAGTCTGTAAGAATCTATTTGACCGCTTCGAATAATCCATATTACAAGCCTTAAGTGCCCAATATGCTTTTTGCCCAAGTTCAATAGGAAGGTGGCACGCCCCGTATACTAAGCTTAAAGGGGTTGTTCCAATAGGTGTTTTGTAAGCAGTTCTGAATGCCCAGAGTGCCTCATCTACTTTGAATGCCCAATATTTTCTATTCGGTGGACCGTTCAAGTATCCGTTTCAATGCTCTATTCGTGTTTTCTACTTGTCCATTCATCCGAGGATGATATGCGTAGAGAATCTATGTGGAACACCGTACTTTTTCATTACCTTCTCCATTTGAGCATTGCAAAAGTGGGTTCCTCTATCACTGATCAATGCCTTGGGGATCCCGAATCGTGCGAAGAGTTTTTTAAGAAAATGAATAACTACCCTCGCATCATTAGTTCTAAGAGCTTGAGCCTCCACCCATTTTTATATATAATCAATAGCTACGAGAATGTATTCATTTCCTCCGGATGATGGAAAGGGTCCCATGAAGTCTATGCCCCAAACATCGAATATTTCGCAGACTTGGATATAATTCTAAGGTGATTCATCCCTTCGCGAGATGTTTCCCATCGCTGGCATGCATCACACGCTTGAACTAATCTCTTAACGTCGAAAAATAGTAGGCCAGAGAACCCGCATCGAAAACCTTTCGTGCCGTGACATTTACATCGCGGATGTCCTCCGGATGGTCCCGCATGGCATTCCTAAGAACTCGATCAATCTCCCTTCCGCCACGCAACGTCGAATAATTTGATCGGGGCATATTCGGAATAGGAAGGGCTCATCCCAGAAATAATGTTTTAGCGTAGTGAAGAATTTCCTCTTATCTTGCTTGGTCATGTAGTTTGGCAAAACTCTACTAGACAGATAATTAGCATAGTCTGCATACCATGGCTCAATCTCCTTAATTGCCATTAGCCGTCCTCCGAAAAGAGTCGCGAATCTCAGATTATCGAAGTTCCTCAAGATCGTGGTTTTCCAAACGTGAAAGATGATGCCAGAAGATTTTCACCCTTTTTATCTCGATTTCAATGTCGAACTCTTGAAGTAATAGAATCCACCTAATTAGTAGGGGTTTTGCATCTTGCTTGGAGAACAAATAGTGCAGTATGAGTGATCATGAAGACTACGCCTTAGAGAGAACGAGATATTGCCTCGAACTTGTCGAAGCAAAACCACAGCTAAAATCTCTTTCTCGGTAGTTGTGTAATTTTCTTGTGCCACATTCATGGTTTTGCTAGCATAGTAGATTGGTTGAAATGCTTTCTTCCTTTGGCCAAGCACGCTCACAAAGATAACTTACATCGCACATGATTTCAATGGTTGAGACCAATCAGGTGACCATTATAGGTGCCCTGAGTAAGATCCTTCATAGGTTGAATGCTTCCTTGCATTCTCCGGAAAAATCAAAAGAGGCATCCTTAACAAGAAGCCGCTGTCATTGGTCGGGCAATTTTCGAGAAGTCCTTAATAAACCTTCGATAAAAGCCCGCATGACCTAGGAAGCTGCGAATGGCTTTGACGGTGGTAGGATAGGGGAGTTTGGAAATTGCTTCGATTTTTGCTCTATCGACCTCAATTCCATTTCCTAAACTTTATACTAGGACAATTCCTTCTTTCACCATGAAATGAAATTTTTCCCAATTTAGAACCAAATTAGTTTCTTCAGACCGCTTCAACATCTTCCTAAGGTTGGAAAGACAAAGGTCGAAGGAATTTCCAAATACCAAGAAATCATCTATGAAAACTTCCATGTCAGTCTTCAATTAATTCATGGAATATAGCCATCATACATCGCGAAAGGTGGCAGGCATAACCCGGGGCATTCGCTGTAGGCAAACGCCCCGTATGGGCATGTAAATGTAGTCTTTTCCTGATCTTCAGGGGCAATGGGAATTTGAAAATATCCTAAAAGCCGCTCAAACAAAGAGTATTCATGCCCGGCTAACCTTTCAAGCATTTGGTTAATGAATGGCAGAGGAAAATGATCTTTCCGGGTGGCATCATTCAACTTTCAGAAGTCAATACGCACACTCCAACCCGTGAATCGCTCTTTTGCGCACCAACTCACCTTTTTCATTCTTCACAACCGTCATTCCTCCCTTTTGGAACCACTGGACTGGCTGACCCATGGGCTATCTCGATATGGGGTAGATGAGACCTGGCCAAGAAGCTTGATGACCTTTTCACTACCTCCTTGATATTAGGGTTAACCCGCCTTTGCGTTGAACGGTTGGTTTGTAATCTTCTTCCATGAGGATTTTGTGAGTATAGAATGTAGAATCAATTCCCTTAATGTCGGCAACACTCCACGCATCACCTTTGTACCCTTTTAAAACTTCCAAGAGCTTCTCTTTCTAGCTAGTGGTTAGCGAAGAGCTTATGATGACAGGGAGTTCGTCCTTTCCTTGAAAGAAGGCGTATTCCAGGTGACTCGGGAGATCTTTTAGTTCTAAGGTAGGGGGTTCTTTGATTGATGGTTTCAGCTTGTTTTCTGGCTTTTGAAGCTCAAGAGGCTCAATTTCTTCCCTATGTGGATAAAAGGAAACAGCTCCAACCATCTCAATTTATTCGTCGTTGTATATTATGATGTTATCATTATTCATGAATTCGCTTAATAGATACTACAATGCACCATCTATGTCATCAACAAATTCATCAACTTCCTCAACAAAATATACGGGGTGATCGCTGATGGAGGAATGGCTCATAGAATCCTTGATGTCGAAGGTTGCTTCTCGCACCCACTCTAGAAGTGAGTTTACCATCATGAACATCAATGATGGCACGAAATGTAGCCAAGAAAGGTCTTCCAAGGATTATTGGGATCGAAGTTACCTCCATTTCCAAAATCACGAAATCAACTGGAAACTTGAATTCTCCTACCCTTACAAGAACATTTTCACAAACTCCAATGGGGTATTTGATTGATCAATCAGCTAATTGGATACTCATCCTGGTTGGTTTCGTACTGAATAGCCGAAGTTTAAGAAACAGGAATATGGCATTAGGTTAATGCTTGCCCCAAGATCCGCCAGGCTTTTTATAGAAAGCGCCTATATGCAAGGAATGGTAAAACCGGCCGGATCTTCTTTCTTCTTGGGCAGGATTTTCTGGATGATAGCCGAACATTCTTCTCCTAATGATATCAACCCTTCAAGTTTCTTCCGATTAGATATTAACCTCTTGAAGTATTTGCTATGTTTAGGGATGTGATAGAATACATCGAGGAGTGGTATGTTGACGGATGTTTGTTTTAAATAAGACAATATTCTTTCATTGTCTTCTTCAGCCTTTTGATTTTTTAGACGAGAGGGATAGGGAATCCGTGCGAGAGTTGGTCGTTGGGCTTGCCGGTGTTTGTGGAGGTGGATGTGAGGGGTTGAAAGGGTTCAGAATTGCCTCATTTCCTAACAGGTTCCCTTGTGGTGGGTTTCGGACAGATGCGGGGATTCTTGGTAGTAGTTCCCGACGAGTAGTGATGGCGCAAGTTGGATCATGAAGGGTCGGGTCGATCCGCTTATTCTTTCGTGGAGGTTGGCGAATTGACTTTCTAGTTCAACTTGCTGCTCTTGGATGAACTCCTCAAGACCTTTTAAGAGTGTGGTCCCTTCCATGGTAAACGCCCAGTTCTTCTTCAAAGGCATCACGGATGGTGTATTCAGATCCTTCCTTCCTTCAGCCATTTCAGATTGCCCTGTGGATCACATTCATCGCTTTGATAGAACGTGAGGAGTGAAGGGTCATCATAAACATCATGATGGAAAGGAAGACGCTTCTAGGCGGTGTCATCACACTCATCACTCGTGCGCTCCACAAATGTCGCATATGAGGTATGGGTTAATTAGCCTTTTGGTTCGGCGATTGGTGAGGTATGCAAGCTTCTTCTGGCTTTCTTAATCCATCATCGAAGGATAACTCTTCATTCGAGAAAGTAGAGATACTTAGCGACATCGCTCATTCCAATGGTCGCCTTGGTATTGAATGTATTCCTCAATGCGGTTCCACCCTTCTTCTCAAGATGAGGTTCGCAATTCTTCGGCTTGAGAAATCAATCCCTTTTTGATCCTTTCGGGAGACATTGTCGTAAAAGATTTGAACAAGCAACCAAAGGTTGATACCATGGTGTGGGGCTTGTTGAATAAGATCTTTGTAACGACTTCAGGAGTTAGTGATAGATTCTCCATCTGTCTGATGGAAGTGCAGGATTTTGCTCCTAATTGATGCAGTTCTTCCATGGGGAAAGAACTTCTTGGTGAACTTGGTTGTGAGTTGTTCCCACGTGAAAATATACCTTTGAGGGAGCTTATCGAGCAACTCCTTGGCTTGCCCTTAAAGAGAAAATGGGAAAAACCGAAGTCTAGATGTCTCCTCGGATGCCCCGTCGGCATAGATAGCATCAACAATTTTTAAAAACTGTTTGATGTGGTGGATTGGGTTTTCGCTGTGGGATACATGGAATTGACATGCATTTTGGATCACCAAATGTCGAGGCATGCGTACCTCATTGACTTGCTCAGGGATAGACAATGGCACCGGTGAATCCAGATGCGAGAGGGGAAGAGTATTCCCCGAGAGATTTTGCTTCAGGAGGATTGAAGGGTCCATTGACCGGAGTGGTAGGAATTTCCTCGCCATTTTGCCTGATTGTCGATGATGATGGTTTCAGGGGATTGTGGGGAATGAGGGGACTCTTCATCAGATGTGACTTCATCAAAGTTGATGGAAGTGCCATGAGGTTCCGAATCATGGAGAGCTTTTCTTCGCCTATTGAGCTCTCTTCGGTTCTCGCAAAAGGTTCAAGAAGAGTTTTGGTGGAACTTCGGGTTCTAAGCTGTCTAAGGGGGTTGGTAGGGGGAATTGGTGGTTGGTTATCACCTTCCATGATGAAAAGTGATGGGGTTTATGAACAAAGGTCACGAAGAAGGGGGATAGACTATGAGAAAGCTACAAAATGAGAAAAATTTACTTGATAGGAATCAAGCAAAGAACCTAAACGAGGTGGACTACTAACTAGCTATTCTATTCCCGCCAGCGGCCCAAAAACTTGATAACGCTACACGCGTCGTTCGGGGTCAAGGAAACTTCCTTTCTTCGAGCAAGTTTTATAACACCCTAGGCAGTGAACCTAATCGTTGTAGTGTAGTAATTAGGTAAGCCACGGGTATTGATATCGTTCTCTAGGGGAATAGGAATGCTAGTAAGAAGTTACTACGCTAAGGTTGGGGTTGAGGAAGATTATTTTTTATCTTTTTATGTTTTTAGAAATTAGAAAGGTACGAATCTCGGGGTTTGGATTTGGGGGTTGGTATTGCTACGACACTCTTACTTATCTAATTATCTAATATAAGGTGTATGTAGTCTATGTCTAATTATTGTGTGCTCGTATGATAGTTTAAAGATGTGTTTACTTACGTTTACTACTCCTAATTATCTCCTATTGGTGGTTGAATTGTCACGTCCTTATTCTTAGTTGCGTTGTGTGTGGTATGCGTATGTTCCCTAAATCTTTGAACTTAACAAAGGGTCTCGTCTACAAAACCCACTAGGGATAATAAACTCTTACTCTAAGGGACTCTTTGGATGGTTTAGCTTACAACTACTCAAGGAGTTATATTCTAAGGTTCACAAAGATTTAATCAAGCATTAAGTAGACAACGAATGACCTATCGCATTACTAGATCATTAATCAACTAAGATAAGAGACAACCAATCAATAATCAATAATTAAGTTTCATATTCCCTAAGCAAACACACAAATAAATAAGCCGGACATGGAGAACATGCAAGCATACACACAAATAATTAAAGACATAATTGTATTAATGAAGTAAAGAACTTATCTTGATGTAAGATAGGGTTTGGAACCCTAAAATACTGTACAATACAGCCTTGGTTCGGTTCTAGGTTTTTACTCCAAAAGACTACACACAAATACTGAAAATTCGGATTCTATATATTAGACATATGCGACGGCGTAACCTTATGTTTTGTGACGCCGTCGGGTCGCCGTCATTAGGGTTTCGTCTTGGCCACGTTAGACTTGCGACGGCGTCACCTTGTGCTTGTGACGCCGCCCTTCGCTTATGACGCCGTCTGGATTGAATCTAGGCCGTCCGAGTAGCGACGGCCTACTCTTTACAACCGGACGTCACTTGAAAATAATACTTTGGGTTCTGCCCCGTCACAAAATCCCTGGACGGCGTCGCAGATAAGCAGTGACGCCGCGCCACCTTATGTTTTCAGCAGCCTAGAGTGTCTCGATTCTTGACTTTGGCCATTTTCGTGATATTCGCCTTTTCATCCAAACAAGTGCCATTACAGCAATTTGCCTTCAAGAGACCTAAAAAGTGAAAAGGAACGATATTAAGTAATAACGGATGCAAAAGTGATCAAATAAGGGCTTAAATGACCCCTCAAAAAGGTACATTTTAAAACCTTATCAATGAGCCAGAATTTAGTACTGATGGTTCCCATTCCATTCCATCAGTCAATACAGAGGTTCCTGATCCCCATATTGAAGCTGATGAGATTGATTTGACAAATATAGCTTCATATTATGCTGTTCCTGCTACACCACACAAAAGAATCAATCAGGATCATCCCTTGGAAAATGTAATTGGGGATGTCAATGCTGAAAGAACTACAAGATCTAAAGTTCAAAGATAGTGAGATGGATTCTTTAGTACCATCTATGAAGAAAGAAATCATGGTGCCTCACAGTCATGTCTCTTTGCCTGCTTTGTTTCCTGCAGAACCAAAGAAAGTCTATAAAGCTCTTGCCTGTTTTGTTTCCCAAGCGTAACCAGCAATGCAAGAGGAGCTTTAGTTCAAGCTTCAAAATGTATGGGTTCGTGGATCTTCCCGAGCAGCGAGAAATTGGCACTAAATTGGTTTTTAGAAACAAGAAGGATGAAAGGGGTGTGGTAATAAGGAATAAGGCTAGACCGGTGGCTCAAGGGTATATACAACAGGAAGGAATTGACTATCATGAGGTCTTTGCTCAAGTGGGAAGGATTGAAGCTATCAGACTATTCTTGGCTTATGCATCATATAAAGACTTTACAAGATACCAGATGGATGTGAAGAGTTCTTTCCTTTATGGAAAGATTAAAGAGGAGGTATATGTCCGTCAACCCCTCGCTTTGAAGATCTCAACTTTCCGACAAAGTTTACAAGGTTCAAAAGGCACTCTATGGTCTCAGACGTGCCCCAAGAGCTTGGTATGAAACTTTAGCCAAGTATCTTTTGGGCAATGGTTTCTAAGAGGGAAGATTGATCAGACTTTATTCATCAATAATGTGAAGAATGATATCCTTGGTGCGATTTATGTAGATGACATTATTTTTGGCTCAACCAAGCAGGATTTATGCAGAGAGTTTGAAAAATTGATGCATGATAGGTTTCAGATGAGTTCTATGGGAGAACTCACCTTCTTTCTTAGGCTACAGGTCAAGCAGAAGTCAGATGGCATATTTATTAGTCAGGATAAATATGTCAAGGATATTTTGGTGAAGTTTGGCTATGAACATATAAAGATGGCAAGTACTCCTATGGAGCACAACAAGACATTACTTCCATGCCGATGGTGAAGAAGTTGATCAAGATCTCTACAGTGTCAATGATTGGTTCATTGATGTATTTGATCAGCCCGCAGCGCGTATATGTTTGCGGTGTGTGCATGTGCAAGATTTCAAGTGTCTCCAAAAATTTCTCACTTGCATGCAGTTAAAAGAATCTTTAGATATCTGAAAGGCCATGCTCAATTAGGCCTTTGGTATCCTAAGGACTCTCCCTTTGATCCGTAGCTTACTCACACGTGACTATGCCGGTCAAGTCTTGATAGGTAGTCAACCACGGAGGATGTCGGCTTCTTGGTGATAGGTTGATTTCATGGCAGTGCAAGAAGCATAGCATTGTGGCAAACTCTACAACTGAGGCTGAGTATGTAGTCAGCTGCAAGTTGTTGTGGTCAAGTTCTCGATTCAAAATCGATGCTTGATTATGGGTATAATTTCATGGGCACTGTCATTTATATTGATAAACAAAGCATTATATGCATTATCAAAAATCCAGTTTTTCATTCTAAAACTAAGCATATAGAGACAAGACATCATTTTATAAGAGATCTGAATGAAAAGAAACTTATTCAGGTTGAAAGGATTGACACTGAGTTTAATGTTGCAGATCTTTTAACCAAAGCTTTTGACTTAGGAAGGTTTCGGGACTTGGTCACAAGTATTGGAATGCTTCATCCATGACATGTCTTATCTCTCTATCTGTAAAATTTTGTAACCGGTAGTTAGTAATCGATTGTTATCCGTTATACCGATTGTGTTAAGTTAATACGGATTGGCAAGAAAATGTCTTGGATTGTGTTTTCTTGGTTTTGGACTAACTTTTCAGGTATAACACAAGTAGTATGGATATGGTTTGGTGACTGAGTGTTACAGCACATGTGGTTCTCTTACTTATGCTCATTCTAAAGCCACCACATGATGGGACTTGCTGTAACAATGGAATGTGTGATGTCTAAGTAATATGTGGCATCCTGTACTTGAATGAACATGAATTGATGGTTTTAGTTGGTCAGATCATTCTGCACTAACCCACTCTTTGCCATTCTATCTGTTTGCAGATACTGTGACTAGCCTAAGGGCATCTGGCTTAGAGAATGAAGCAACCGCGTGAATCCAACACTTGTGTTGGACGCAACACCGCCACGAGCCGAAACCCCGTCGGAAGGCCCTTTTAAAGGGACTATCCATCACAGGCAGTGCTATGCACTGAAACCATTAGTTTTCACCAAACCAGAGGCCATATGAGGCCGACCTTGATTAAGTGTCTGCACCACATTTAATTTCTTCAAAATTGAGGTTTCAGTATTATAATTTCCAAAATCTAAGATAATACTGATGGGTAAAAGTTAATACTGATGGTTATAAGTTAGTACTGATAAGCTTAGTTAGTAGTGATGAACTAGCCGTTAGTACTTATTTCAAGAGTCTGTTATGCAATGATTACTTTTGCAAGTTGAGTTGTTAATCGCTTGTTTCCTTATAAAAGTGTTTCCTAATTGGTTTCTCTTCACTTATTACCATAAATTTTTATAAGGCGGTTCAACCAATATTCTCTAACTCTCTATAAATTGCATAACTTTTCAATTGCTTTAACCACAATTCAATAAAGGCTTTTGCGACTTAATCCCACATTTCTATCCCTAACATTATTCATTCATGGCTCCTCTTGACTTTGTCGACAAACACAACATGGTGGCATGCTTGGAATTTCCAGATGGTCATGATGAATTTGCAGAGATTGTAGCCTTTCTAAACCAAACAAAGATCGTTTGCTTTACTTTTAAACCCTACAATCTTATGTACCCCTCATCAAGAATTTTTGGCAACCGCTATTGCCTCAACAATCGAGGAAGGTACAACAGCTTAATTGGCACAGTGGATAGCACTCAAATTGTTACATCGAGGCCTCTCTAAGAGAATATCTTCATCTTAGAGATGTGAAGGTATTAGCACTTTGCCACCACTGATATAATTGAACAACTCACATAGATGGGGTATAGACATGACAATACTATCAACTTTCACAAAAGTCAGTTTTCCCATAATGGAGGTTTCTCATTCATACCCTCTTACACTGCTTGAGTCACAAAAGGACTGGCTAGGATGCTTTTCCCAAAAGCATAGCCACAGCCTTGATCGCCTTGCAAAGAGCAAGGTGTTCAATTTTTCAAATTATATATTTGAGGGTATGCTTAAAAATGCAGTTAGCAAAACCAAGTTTCTGATGTATCCCAGGTTTATACAAATGTTTTGGACCTTCAGAGACAAAACTTGCAACCTCACAAAAATATTTATCCATCAAAAGTCCTCACAGCCAAAGTGTTTTCTAATATGTTAAGGGCTGTGGTAGGATACAGTAGGGTTGTAGTGCCATTATTTCCAAATATGCTTATTGCAGAGGGTGAATGACCATCAAGCACAGGTGGCTCCCAACACACACCCATAGGTTCTGAACACTCACCACATCAACAAACATCATCAACCAGTAGGCACACCAGATAGGAGAGTGGGATGTTCCCATTCTTCTCCTAATATTGTACCGAGATGAGCCATGATGGAGGAGGGATAGAATGGTGTGGGTCGCCACTACTCAACAGGCTTAGAAGTCGGTGAGGAAAGTGGTAACATAAATAAGACCAAATCCATGCCAACACCTAGTGAGCAATCACAGAGTGGACCCGTGAAAAGGCTAAAAAGGGGTGTATCTGCCAAAGCTAGGCCTGGGAGTGCATCTCAAATGCCCAGTGACCTACCTCTCTCAGCAGGTAACACAACTGGAAGTGGTGAGGGCAGTTTGACACTAACTGAAATGAAGGAATTGTACAAGTTTCTCTGCCGCAAGGTTAACACACTAGAGATTTCCTTGGATGAACACAAGAACGCTGCTGCCAAAGTTCATACCAGGATGCTCTTAAAGATGAAAAGGCTAGCACATCAGGTTCAACTTCTATCTAAGCCTACTACAGAAGCATCTCCAGTTACCACATCAATTAAAAGGAAGGCCACGTTCAGAGTCTCTAGCACTTCAACATAGAATTCTTCCAAACAGGGGAGGAGTTCTGACATACAAAGTAGAAGAGAGTTTGGTCAGTGGCAAGGTGGTTCATCTTTTCAAAGCCCTTTCCTTGATGATGAAGAAGATGTTCAAAACCACTCATAAAGAAGTGCTCAGACTCTACATGCACTAGCAAGTACTATCCCGCTTAGTACTTATAGTGTTGTAGTTGTACGATAGCACTAGAGTTAGTACTTTTGGTGCTCTTCAATCAGTATTATCTCCAATCCTTCAAGTAGTTGTTGAACTACAACATACTACCACAACAGAGGCCACCATCATCACTACCACTCCTTAAGAAGATAGTGATGAATAGAATAGGGAGACACATGTAGTTCTGGGACTTCAAAGCTTGAAGAAGTCAGTCCCTATCTCTCCAACCTACAAGAAGCCACCGCTTTGTATCCGAAAGAAAACCAAATCACAGCCAACCAAGCCCAAAGAAAAAGGATTCTCTATCAGAGAAGGAGGTGCTCCACCATCCCCAACTTCCTCGCCCAAAGATAGATCCCAAAGACAAGGGCAAAGGCATTCTAGTGGAAGTACCTAAAGAAGGAGATTGAGAGATTGAATGAAGAAGCAAGAAAGAAAGATAAGTGCATTCCGAATGGGATGAGCAAGAATTACGAAAGAGGTCTGATGAGAAAGAGAAGAAGAAGATGGCTAAAATTGAAGAAGATTGGCAAACATGGGATTACATGAGAGCCAAAGTTGAAGCTACTCGGGAGGTAAGACGAAGCCGCAACAAGATCACGGAAAAGTGTTAATGAAGCAATAAATTGTTCAGTGAAATATTGGCTAGAAAATAGAGCCAATTCAGACAGCAAAGGGAAGTTGAAAAGGCCTCAAAACCTCCTAACAAGAGTCAACAAAAGATGTACATGTGCAAATACATTAAATATCAAGGTGAAGAC
Organism: Chrysanthemum makinoi; assembly: GCA_910596185.1. Classification (NCBI taxonomy): domain Eukaryota; kingdom Viridiplantae; phylum Streptophyta; class Magnoliopsida; order Asterales; family Asteraceae; genus Chrysanthemum; species Chrysanthemum makinoi. The sequence continues at coordinate 250,298,190 of OU343225.1, read as the reverse complement.
ATGAGAACCTTGAAGCAACTCAATCAACTGGCACGGGAGACTATATCTTCAAAAGCTTGTTGATAAAACTCAAAGAAACATACTCAACTTTATATCTATGTCAGATGATGATTTCACTAGAAGCTCATAACCCATTGATCCCATAGTAAGTTTCAAAATACCATCTGAAGAAGGAGGTTCCTCATCTGCACCCAAAAGGTTGAAAGCATCTGAAGATGAAGGTGGTCCGACCGAAGAAGATCTCAACCAGATGATGTTAATTGAATCTCCGAAGATTCATTATATTCGTGAGCCCATCAACACTAGGTATCCAATTCTTGGCTGGGATATCTACATCAAGATGGAAAGAGGCATTGGCAGATTCACAAAGCGGTGGAAGGACAAGTGCTTATTTATATCTGGTGGATCTATTTGCATCTATTGACAGGGATGATTTGCTCAAGCTATAGGAGTTGGTAAAAAACAGGTTCAAGAATAGAGATCCAGATAATGACAAGGATCTGGAATTACTTTATGAGATGCAGAATATTTTTGAACTAGATCCATCAGGAGAACAATGGAAGTATCAATCTGGAGAAGATATACCAACTTGGACCTTGATTGATTCATGTGGACTACACTTTGTCACTACACGCAATGGGACAGATATATACATGCTGGTTGAAAGAACCTACCCACTTGCCTTAGGAACACTTCGAAATGCTTTCACAGGCTAAAGATGGGCAAATGATTGAAATGGCTAGGAGTTGTCTGTAAAGATTTATGACAAGGCAGAAGACCTAGCAAGAAAGTAATGTTTGGAAGAATCCTCAAAGACTAAAGAAAACTTGTGATTCTGAAACCCAATCACAAGTTTAGGGGAGGATTGTTGAAATATGCTTATTGTAGTTAGTACTTATTTCAAAGAGAGTTAGTACTGATAGTGTTATATGATAAGTATTAACTAGTTAGTACTGATTGTGAGAAAGTTATTACTGATAGCTTTAAGTTTCTACTGATGTAAGTAAGGAATGTCGTGTAAGAGTTGTAACAACATATCTTCTATTTCAATAGAAGATATGATATACTTAGTCCATAGTTATCTTTGTAAGGGATCTCCTTAGTGTATAAAAGGAGATCCTAGCTAGGTTAAACATACATACATATTCTAGCCATCTTAAGAAGAGCTTCAAGGTTGTAAACCCTAGTACTAGGAGAGTACTCGTATTATTACTTAATAATATTGAAGCTGTTGGTGTTATACTTGTTCTTAGTTTAATCTACTAAGTGCATTCAAGTAGATTCCGCATACTTGTGTGCATCTACAACAAAGTTTCTTATTGTTGTTTTGAAACCATCCAAGGCAACCAACACGTTTGCAAGCTAAGTGTTCTAGATCCAAGGTTTGGGATTCTACAGCAATGATGTTTGTAAGGTCTAATTCCTATTTCTTCTTGAGTGTTTCAGTTCATCTAAATGTCTTAAATGAAGAGGTGCTTAAATACATAAGGGTAATGAGTGATGTAGCTAATGATTGCCTTTTATGGAAGAAATTGGAACTTTCATGAGTACCAACGAATGAACAAGGATGACACTAAAAATTATGAGAGTGTCAAATGGAGCTAAATGATCCTAGAGATCAGATAACGACTTAGGATAATGTTTTGGAAAATATCCTAAAGGCTTTAAGATGGAAAAATTATAATTTGATCAATTTTGATCAATCTTGAAGTAAGGATGATTAATTTTTCAATAATTGGAATATTTCGAAAGTTAGATGTGAGGGATCATATGAGTGAGCTTCGAGAGCGGAAGAGTAATGGGTTTAAGTGAAACGATAGATCTACAAGCGTCTTCAGTGTGATCAAGATGAGTTATGTGTGAGTACGAGGGATCTACTTAACTTGATAAGGACTCAATTTGCCTTAAGGCACTATGTCTAGCTTAGTGTGAAGTGTTCTAAGAACACGTTTGAAATACAATGATTGCAATTGCATTTTCGTTGCGGATCCCACGGTTCCCTGAGAGTAAGGATCCGTCTAGCACAACCTTTGGGATCCGTCTATCTGCTAATCAGAACCTTTACTAAAGTATGCAATGATTTTGACAATGAATTATATTTCAAAAGAGGTTCTAATACTAAGATATCAAATGTAGAATGTTTTATTTCATGAAATAAATTGGATTACATTGATAAAGCATGAATACTAAGGATTGATCCTATTTGAAAGATTACTAAGTTCCTTGAGCTGCTATGAAGGATCATCAAATGGTTGATGAGTGTTTTCTGTTTCAGGAATGAAGAACGTCTTCATGAGAGATGTGTTTAGAGGTTCCATCATCTTGTTCACAAGTACATACAACGGACTTTGAAATTGAGGGTGGAAGTACATGATGTTATGATAAAGGCGCGTCAAGAACATTCCATAAGGGATGAGTTTGTTCTTGGAGCCTTGAAGATAAAAATTACCTTGCGAAGAAGTAGGCGAGATTGTAAGGTTGTTTTGTTAGCAAGAAATGCATTATGTGAGCACAACAAGCGGGAAGGATTTCTCGATTTCCCCTAAGACTCCAAACATTTTCCCATAGGATGAGTGCGAGAGCCTTGTACTCTTATCGGATATCCTTTGTATAGATAATGTTTGGATTGGAGTAATAAGGTCGAGGTTTGCATATTGTGTGAGCCAAGTCTTATGAAGGTATGTGTGAACAATGTGGACTATTTTCTTCACGAAAGTTGAAGAGAGAATCAAGAGACCAATCTTCGTGAAGGCACATTGTCCATGATTTGGAATTTGGAGAATTTGAGCAAATTGCCCAAGGGTTAAAACAAACTTTTGGTTTTTGATCCAAAACCAAAGAGATAGAGAGCGATCCTCGTTACGAACGAGTTCGACTTGACTGAAGAATTCCAATACAAACCTTGGACATATTTTCTCGTAATTTCATAAGACATTCCAATCCTATGGTTCGAAAGGAGGTATTGATACCTTCTTCGTATTGTAGAGGAGTGTCGATAATACGCCCTTCGTGGAAGTGGACGGGTTTTAGATTATTAAACCCACGGACATGATTGCCGTGTGTGTTGGGCTCAAAGGAAGATGTTAGGAGTGTAGACGCTAGTGAGTGAAAAATCAAACTCATATTCATGCGACATAGCGAAACCTATAGGAAAGACAAGTTAATAGGATGTGATTTATACGTAAGACAATGATTACCTAACGTGTTACAAGATGTTTATTAACAATGACATTTATCTTACTTAATGTTTGAAATTCTAATAGAACATTTCTTTTTAGGAAGATATTTTTTTTTTTATTTTGCATGAAAATTGTTATCCGAAGGACGGTTCCTTCTATAAGGGATCCGCTAGTATACTGCAGGGATCCGTGGATCCAGAAAATGAAGCATTTTTGATAAAAACATAAGTTTAATAGTTTTATACCAAGATATGTTTTAGCCAACATTTCTTTTTAGCATGCATTCATGGTTTCTAATGTATCACAAAAGAATACGAAAGATATAAATCAAAAGAAATGATAAACACATTATGATAATAATAACCTAGATAAACTAGACTATTAATAATATTTCATTTCAATGCTAAGAATGATACAAAGGATTGGGTATATAACCCCAATGTAGATTAACAACACAAAGTAAATGTCTCCGTATGTGAACTTCATCATAGGGAACACAAGAGCGATGAGTGTTAAGGCGATGAGCACGAGGGCGATGTAAACCATGTTGATGATGAACCTTCTCGGTCTTGGTTTGAGATGAGATGAGATGAAAAGGAAGATGAAGCTTTGAGTGAGAGGTAATTTTTGAAATTGGAAGATTTGAAAAATTGGGGATTTGATAGAGTGGACGACGGTAGGTTTATTTATGGGGAAGGAGGAATTTTTGAGATTTGTGTTTTGTTTTATTATTAGAAAGATATGATTTTGGGATTAAGTGAAATAAAGCACACTTTTTATATACCATGACTTTAGAGACGAAAAAGTAACACGATGTGAGAAAAGGCTTCCTAGTAAAGCTACATGTAATACATGTATATGCACAAAAGATAATCATATAAATACCTATGTAAGCATACTTATTTATCAAGCTAATGTTATTTAAATATAAGTGAAAAGTCATACCTCTAATGGACTTCGTAATGTCTTTACAAATGACACAACAAATGTCAAGACAATTCCGCTCCTTTGTGCTTAAGATACTTTCTTAGGGAAGGTATTCTTGTTACCAAGTGATTCCTATGACTTGGTAGGTATGAGCTTTAACAAAGCAACATGACAAAGAGGATTAATGCAATTAAATGAAGAATAAATAATAAGAAAAATGTTGTCATCTAATCAACATCCAAACAAAGAGTTTTAAAAGACATGATGTTTGTTTTAAAAAAAAACAACTTTATTTGTAGTTTTCAATTAACCATGGATCGTATCAAGTTTTTAAAGTACAATATACTTTAAGAAACTTGGTAATAAAGCTCTGATGCCAATTGTGGAAAACTAGATGGGGGGGTTGAATAGTTTTACCAATTAAAAATTCTTTTTAAACTATTTAGATTGACTTATGTCAATCTATTTGGATGTATGTTGGATGTTGATAAACAAACATATAGAAATATAACTATATAGTGAAAAGATAAAGAGTAAGAAGCACAAAACCACAACGCGAGTATTTATAGTGGTTCGGCTACAAGGACACCTTCTTTTCCCTACTCCACTCCCCAGTCACCTACCGAGAGTTCAGAATCACAACACAACACACCTAATTTTATGGTGGAGAAACCTTCACAACGCTGCCTACTCTTTTTCCAAGATTAGGCTAACCACCGGTTCTTTTCACACCAAGTGAACCACACTTACCACAACGTTGCCTACCCTTTATCCGGTACTAGGCTAAGTACCATGTTCCATTACAATGGAGGAACTACTACCCAACACTACACAACACCTAATCCCAAAAGAGATCTA
>OU343225.1:250059096-250293126 GCA_910596185.1 Chrysanthemum makinoi | reverse complement strand
TTTTGACTTTTTGAGAAAAACCAAAAAGTTGACCAAAGTGACTTTGATCGATCTTAAGCACTTAATATGTTGTTTTAAGATGTAATGAGACTAACTTGAGCAAGATTAACCACTTGCTAACACAAAATCAAGATCTGTTATCAAAAAAATCCAACGGTAAGTACTAGACATGATAACTTGAAATTTTGACTTTTTGCTAATGAGGACTTGATTTTATATATGGTGAACTTAGTTACTTAGACCTATTTAATGATTTCCAACAAAACCAAAGTCAAAGTACTTTCAAACTCAAAGATCCAAACACCCACTTGATGTTAACTGTTATGAAGTTTTCAAATCAAAACACAATTTTAAACCATGGCTGATTTACAACCTTGTATAATCTCTTTATAGGACTAATGATTCCTTAAACAACACCCATTACAACTTCAAACTAAGAATTTACCAAGATGAGTTTATCTTTTAAAACTAGAGTTTTGCTAGTTACTAATTTAAAAGAACAAAAGACTGATTTTAATGATTAATAACACTTAACCAAGATTAAATAACATAAAGAAACGAATTTAAAGCTTATGAACAAGTATAACTTGTAAGATGCCAAAATGATCAAAGAGCTTACAAAAGCTTCCAATGCTTAAGCTGAGAACCAAGATCAATGAGCACCCCTATAAGCTTACCAATAAGCTACTAACCCAAGGCCATCCACTATATACCCTGCTCCAGCCTTCTTGTACCTTTCACCATGATTTTTTATTTTTCAAGTATTTAATTTGGATTTTTGGTAATTTTCTGTTTTTTCTTATAAACTGAATTTTAGAGTTTCTAAAAGCTTGCTTAAGCTTTCTAGGAGCTTAAATGACCTATTCTAGTCCATACAAACAACTGAAAACATCATTTGATCCAACATGAGATTTTGCTTAAACATGAAAATTTACATAAACTGAAATTTAACTTGACACTTGAATTAAAGGTTCACAAAAGCTTTATTATAACATAATAACTTGAAATACAAAGTTTTTAAGCTTAAAACATAAACTGAAATTGAAAATTAAACTAAATCGACATGAAAAATAAATATTACACTAGATAACTCTTTTCTCCAATGCATCTCTCTCTCTTTATAGACTTTCATCTCATCTAGGGTACTCTGAATCTATCCCACCAAATTTGAGCCCTTGGATCACTAAAATATCGAACCGTCCACCTTGCATTTTGGCGCCAAATATTTCTTCAAGCGAGGTTTAATCATTTAAGGGATTTGGTTTGAGCAATTAAGGATATTTGGAGTGTAGAGGAGGTGGAGGGAACATGGAATGGAGGGGGGTTGAAACGGGTGGAAAACCAAGACTGGTTTTGATGTTACAGGGGTTGAAGAGATGAAGCTACGATGCTTCTGGTATTTGAAGCGTTCTCTGGGTTTGACTTCTGTTTGACCGAAGCTTAATAACACGGGGGGTCATAATTGGGTGGCTGGGTTCACAATGTATTGTGGCCTGGAGTTGGGCTTGTTTTTGGATTTGGGCTTTGTGATATATGTGGATCCGTATGGTTTAGCTTAGTGAACAAGGACCAAAAGTGCAATTACACCAAACTTCAAGGACTGAATTTGATAACTTTCCAAACTTATCACAAGGACCAAACTTGCCATACATTGATAATACAAGGGCCCTTTTTGCATAAAATCCATTTTAAAAGTCCAAGGACTAATTTTGCAAAATTTCAAAGTTTAGGGACTTTTCTTGCCAATTGACCAAAGAATCATTCAAGGATCATTTTAAACAACTTAGAATACTTCAGGGACCTTGAATGAAAAATTTCCACATTTTTAATTCGGGGACTAGATTTGACAACTTTTAAAACTTGGGGACTAAAAGCGCCAATTTTGCAAACTTAAATCATTTTTCATCGATTTTGATATTTTGCATTTAAAACACATAAAACACTGATTTGTGATATTTTCATCATTTTGATGTGTTTAGAGTGTTTTCGGATGATTTTGCAGTTTAGATTACACAAAAATGATGAGTATTTAGACACTCATCAATCCCCCACATTGAGATATTGCTAGTCCCTAGCAATGATTTGAGAAAACTTGATGGATTTTATCTCTTTACCAAAAGCCATCACTTCAGGAGTAGCCAATTGTTTCAGTTCAAGTAAGAACTTTGGTACAACAATAACCAAATGATTTATTGGCAAATCATAAACCATATAACGGATTTGATTTTGTCTTTACGGAAGCCGTACCCTACGGACTAGCCAACTCTTAGATAAATTATCGGATTATCTTTGGTGATGAATACCAATTATGGATTTCCAACTGCCTTTACCACAAGCCATAACCTTGCGGGCTAGCCAACTCATTATCTTTTGAGGATGATGGGGAGTTGAGGAACCATACAATTTTGGGCAAATTGCAAGCCATATAAGCGGATTTGAGAAATCTTTACCAAGAGCCGTTTGCTCCTGGATTAGCCAATCCTTTTGTCTTATGACAAGGTGATTGATAACCAAGATGAGTAAGTGTAGAACACTTACTCCAAAAAAACGGCCAAAAGCGGGGGTGGGTGGATAATATATGATAAAATTCGCGAGAATTCCCCCCCCACACTTAGAAATGAATATTGCCCTCAATATTCAAAATGCGGCGGTTATGCGAAACAAAAACGTAAAGGGAAATACTACGGCCATTATTTAGAAAGAAGTTTTTTTTTTTAAAAGAAGACTTATATACACAACATGTGGGGCAACTCCCCCACACTAGGGTGGTAGAACAGAGAAAGAAGACAGCAATATGGGTGAAAACCCATATGGTGTGTGCTAATGTTTTTGATTCCGAGTCACTTGGACTCGATCCCATTCATTGGTTCATGGGGAATGTTTGTAAATCGGGACAACCACGGGAGAATGTCCTCTCCAAAGTAATGCTTAACTCGATGACCATTCACTTTAAAATTAGGACCATCGGGTTGAGATAACTCAACGGTACCATAAGGATAAACCTTAGCAATAGTGAATGGACCAGACCAGCGGGACTTAAGCTTTCCTGAGAAAATCTTCAATCTTGAGTTGAAAAGAAGGACTCGATCACCAACGGCAGCGGTTCTTGATCTTGGAGTCATGAATCTTCTTTGTCTTTTGCTTGTAGATCAAAGAGTTCTCATAAGCTTGATCACGAAGTTCATTTAGTTAATTCATTTGAACTTTTCTGATCACCGGTTTGTATATATCGAAGTTTGCATGTTTTAAGGCCGGTATGCCTTGTGCTCTAACTCAATCGGAGATGACATGCCTTTCATTACACTAGCTTGTATGGAGTACACCGATGGGTGTTTTGTAAGTATGCGAAAAGCCCAGAGTCGTCATCTAGCTTATCCGACCGGGAGGCACGGTTTTAAGCCAACGTCCTCTCAAGAATTCTTTTAATACCACGGTTTGAAACTTCCACACCCACTTGTTTGGGGGTGGTATGCGATAGAAGGCGGTGGGTAACACCATACTTTTGCATGACTCTTTCAAATTGGTCATTGTAGAAATGTGTACCACGATCGATTATCGCTCGAGGTTCCAAACGGCAAATAGAGATTTCAAAAATTTCACAACAACTCGGGCATCATTGGTGGGTAAAGCTTTTGCTTCAACCCAGTTTGACAAATAGTCAACGACCCGCGATGCGTACTTGTTTCCACGAGATGAAGGAAATGGCCCCATAAAATCAATACCCCGGATGTCAAATATCTCACAAACTTGAATGGCATTTTGTGGCATTTCATTTATTTGAGATATATTTCGTGAGCGTTGACAAGCGTCCGCAGGCTTTGACAAATTCGTGGGCATCCTTATAGATTGTGGGCCAATAGAATCCGGAATCAAACACCTTTTTGGCGGTGTAGTTTAGACTATGATGGCCCCGATGGGTCGGCATGGCAAGCTTGAGAATGTCAATAGCTTCACGTCCATAAACACACCGTCGGATGACTTGATCGCCGCAGTTTTGAACAAGAAAGTCGTCCCGGAAATAATGTTTAACATCTTTGAAGAATTTGTTCTTCGGTTGGGTCGACATCCCTTTCACAATGAAGTTACCCGCATGGTAATTTGCAAAGTCGACAAACCATGGGGTGGTAGAATTCCACGAAAAGAAACGCGTGAGTGTCTCAAGAGGAAATGTTTCATTTATTTCATTTTTCTCGAAAACATCTTGGTGAGGGTTTTCTGCAGACGGATGATCGTGACTAGATTCTCGGCTCCTTTTTTATCACGTATAATGATATCAAATTCTTGGAGGAGGAGAATCCAGCGAAGCAATCTCGGCTTTGCATCTTGTTTTGCAAAGAGATATTTAAGAGTCGAGTGATCTGTATACACTACGCATTTGGTCAAGATTAAGTACGGCCGAAACTTCTCAAATGCATACACTACGGCTAATAGCTCTTTTTACGTGGTGGTGTAATGAGTTTGAGCCTCGATCATAGTTTTGCTTGCGTAGTGAATAGGCTGAAAATGCTTGTTTCTTCGTTGCCCTAGGACTGCACCGATAGCAAAATCACTTGCATCGCACATGAGCTCAAAGGCAAGTCGAGTCGGAACAGCGAGAATGGGTGCTTGTAAGCTTTTTCTTCAATGTTTCAAAAGCTATGATGCACTCGGGTGAGAAGATAAAAGGAGCATCCTTTTCACGAAGATGGGTCATTGGTAGGCGATTTTAGAAAAATCTTGATGAATCTACGATAGAAACCGGCATGACCTAAAAAACTCCTAATACCTTTGGCGGTAGTAGGATGAGGTAATTTAGCAATAACATCGACTTTTGCTCTATCTACCTCAATCCCGTTCTTTGAAATCTTATGGCCAAGGACAATGCCTTCTTTGACCATAAAATGGCTCTTTTCCCAGTTTAGACAAAGATTTGTGTCTTCACACCTTTGAAGCATTTTTTCTAAATGGGAGAGACATGTTTGAAACGAATCCCCAATGACCGAGAAGTCATCCATAAACACTTCCATTGTTTCCCCGATCATGAGTGGAAAATGGCCATCATACATCTTTGGAGCGTGCGGGGCATTACATAAGCCAAAAGGCATACGTTTGTAGGCAAAAGTTCCGTATGGGCAGGTGAATGTGGTCTTCTCTTGATCTTGTGGATCAATGGGGATGAAAGTAACGAAACCATCAAGGAAACAATAGTATTAGTTCCCTGCTAATCTCTCAAGCATCTGATCCATGAAGGGTAGAGGAAAATGGTCTTTACGGGTGGCGTCATTCAACTTACGATAGTCGATGCAAACACGCCATCCCGTAACCAATCGAGTTGGAATTAACTCGTTATCTTCATTAGTGACAACGGTAATGCCTTTTTGGAACACAATGAATTGGGCTGACCCAAGGTATGCGAGATGGTGTAAATCAATCTGCATCAAGAAGTTTGATAACCTCTTGTTTGATAACATCATGGATTTTTGGATTCACTTTCGTCTCGATGTTGAGCTAGCGGTTGAAGTCATCCTCCATCAAGATTTTATGAGTACAAAACTCAGGATTTATACCTTTAATGTCGGAGAGTTTCCAAGCAATTGCTTGCTTGTGTGACTTCAAGATTTTTAATGAGCGACTTTTCATCTTTACCCAAATCTCGAGCAATAATGACGGGTAATTTATCATCACCTTCAAGGAATGCATACTCGAGATGAGGAGGTAAGTCCTTAAGCTCAACCTCAGGAATTTCATCAGTTTTCTCAACTGACTTGATTTCCTTGTTATGAAGTTTGATGGGAGGGAGGAGAAGTATCAGATTTGACAACTTCTTTAGAAGAATATCTCCCTCCAGATTAATCTCATTTTGATTAATCTCAACTGGAATTGAATCACTAGGATGAGGGGTTGATGATGGATCATCATTGAGCAACTTCTCAATAAGAAGTATATCCCCTTCGATATCAATTGGAGCGTGATCAATTTCCCAAGGCACAGAATCACTAGCCAAGTATGCCTCAATCTCTTTCGAGATGGAGTCATTTCCCTCAAAAGGAGTGATAGAAGGAGTAGAATTGGCTATGATAGGTTGAGAACATGTGGTGGAATCCCACTCCGGAATTATGAGAATAACCAAGAACTTCTTGAGAGTACTCTTGGTGGCAACATCAATGATATCTATTAGGTTAACCGACTCGAATCATAATTTGCGGAGTACCTCGAAGTTTGGTCAAGGTTGAAGGTGGCTTCATTACCAACGTAATGTGATTTCTTGCTCAAATACATCTATGAGAGCGGCCGTTCTCGAGGAATCCTCGACCAACAATGAGAGGAACCCGATGATCGGCATCAAAATCAACAACCACGAAGTCGGCTGGAAAATGGAACTTTCCTACTTTCACAAATACGTCCTCGGCAATGCCAAGAGGGCCGGGATATGGAAACGATCTGCAAGCTCGAGAGTCATGCATGTAGGAGTGAGTTAGGAAGAAAGTTTCTTCCACTGAATATGGCATAAGGTTTATGCTTGCACCAAGATCTGCTAGGGCAAAGCATTCAACCATTCATGGGAATACACAAGGTAAGAGAAATTTCCCAGGATCTCCAAGCTTTTCAGGCTTCTTGGGGATAACTGCAGGCGATTCTCGTTAAGAGGAGTCTTAGCCATTTCAAACGGCTTTTCCTTATTGCTTAACATGTGTTTGAGAGTTGATGCAAACTTGGGCATCAACATAATAGCATCATAAGCTTATGTCAAAATGTAACTCTTGGAAAATTTGGAAAAATTTATCCATTTGATGACTAGCCTTCTCGGAGAGCTTTTGCTCATTCAAGCGTGATGGGTAAGGAATAGAAGATTTGGATTTCTGATTTTCAGCAGGAGCTACAGGAGGTTCAAAAACAACTCCTTGATTTGATTTGGGTTTCTAGACCACTTGAGGTTGGACTACCGAAGGTTGGGCGTGTCTTGATGCCGTGGGCTAGAATAATGCACCTTGTTCGTTGTTTCCTTGGTAACTTGACTCATTGCCACAGGAGGAGGGGGCATTGGAGTCGTAGGTCCATTGTGTTTTGGAAGTTCACTGTCCACTACCTTTGGAAGAGCGAAAGAAGAGAGGTAGGAACAGCGAGGTCCAGTGTATGAAACACCACTTGGGTTGTGATCGCCTTGGCATCGCCTCGGGTTAGCGATCGTGTTGCTTTCGGTAAAGTACGAGCCCGAGGGTCGATCATTTAAAGACTTTTGAGATCGGCAATTTGGTGACCAACAACTTTCATTTCATCTTGGGACTTCATGAGGCTGCCGGTAACTCATCGGATGATGGTCACGGAGGAACAATGGCGAGGAGGCTGGAGGGATAAATTGGGGTATGTTTTGATTATAGCCAAATTCCCTTGATTAGGATTCACATTCCCACAAATTGATTCCCTCGATTGAAATTGGTTTGATTAAGGTTCCCTTGATGTTGGAAACCTTGATTGGGTCGAGGATAGAAATTACCTTGGTTTTGATAACCTTGGTTCATTCTTGGTTGGTTCGATTCGGTTTTGCATGTTATGATTTTGGTTAAAACGGGTGGTGCGATTAGTGTTAGCGGTAGTGTGGTTCATTTGAGGGCGGTATTGATTACCTCCTTGCTGTGAACTACCGGCTAGAGCATTTGCTTCAAAAGGACTACCATCGGTGGCAGTACAATTGTAATAAGCATGAGGACTACCACAGGTGACACAACTTTCAACTTTCTTCACTTCACATGTGTAGGAGTGCAGTGAAGGAGACTTTCTTCTGGTTAGCAAGAACCAAAGCCTGAACAATGTCCGTGAGTTTATCAATCTTAGCATCGGTGCTAGATGTACTCACGGGGGATGAAGAAGAGGAAGGTCCGGCATGAGGCGATATGTCTTTGCTCGAAAGGACGAACCTGAGACTTGTTCTCAATGATTTGCAAGGCCTCTTTGGTGGTCTTGCTCAAGAAATTACCTCCAGGAGGCATTCAAAGAGTCTTGATTGGTCTGATTGAGACCATTGTAGAAAGTATCCATTTGCATTAATTCGGTAAAACCGTGATGCGGACACTTGCGAAGCAACTCTTTGTAACGATCCCATGCCTCCCTGAATGATTCATCAAATCTCTGAGAAAATTTCATTATCTCATTCTTAAGACTTGTGGTTGGGATGGAGGATAGAACTTCGTTAACGAACTTGGTGACAAGATCTTCCCATGTCTCTATATAGAGCGGGGTTGTTTCTCAAGCCAATTCGGGCTTGTCCTCAGAGAAAATGGGAGCAGAAGAAGCTTGATAGCTTATGTGTGGACATTCTTATATTTGATGGTAGATGCAATCTTGTTAAACCATCGAATGTGTGCATGAGGATCATCCCAAAACCATAGAATTGGCTTTGGGTTACTAGATTGAAGCAACCGGTTTGAGCTCGAAAGTGTGACGCGATGGTGGAACAACAATGGCATCTCCGTAACCCTCGATGGGTGCTTGGAGATGCTCATTCATGGGTTTGTCTTCTGCCATTTCGAAGAGGAGGTGGTGGTGGTAGGCGTTCCCGATCCGCGGTGAAGGGCTGAGCGTCCTCTACGTCTTGAGGAATGTTTCCAAGTTCAGAAAGTGGACTTGTAGAGCTGGAAGAACGAGTGCGCATGCACTATGTATAAAAATCAATTTTCAAAACAAATGAGGAAAAACACAAGTGAACTTAACCAATAATCACAAATGAAATGGCTTCTTTGAAAAAGGTACACCAAATCACAAGAGTGATACAAAGGCAAGTTTTAAAGCCAGGTTAGGTAGTGCCTTGCCTTGATTTGCGGTGGTTGATTTTATGTATATTTTATAGTACCACCGAAAGGCGTAGGTAAGATTTGTCGAGATGGGTTCAAAAACTTTTGGACAATATTTTTCTTATCGTCGTTTAACAAATTGTATCTCTTTAAGAATCACCTTAAAGAGAATACAAAATAAGCGTTCGATTGTTTTGTTGTTTTATATTTTTTTGGTGTTTTAACACTTTAGGAAAAGTGCTAATGAACTTTTTGATTTCTTATAACTTTACAAAAACTTTTTACAAATGGTGGGTATGTGCAACAATGGATCTGAAAATGGCTAAACACACGCTAAAGCCTCCCCGGCATCGGCGCCAAAATTTTGATGCATTCTAAACCGTCAAGTCATGAGACTTAAAACAGCTCGAACACAAATACAATGAAGTCGAGAGAATGATTGAATTCAAGATTCGTTTAGTCCCAGGAGACTCAATGGTGTGTTAAAACAAACTCGAGATGATAGAGTGATCACTAAGGATAGTGATGTAAAGGTTTAATTAGAAATTACACTCGATTGATTTGGAATAGAATGGACACGAGAATTGGAAAGCACAACAATCAGATCAAAAGCGTAAGCGTAAGTTTAAAAACTACATTATACTTGAAAAATAATAAAAAGTGAAAACTAAGAAATAAGAGACCTAAAATATAGAAATAACATTTTTGAAATCCTAAAAATAAAAGGAAATTATTAGAAAAAGAAAATTATTTTTTAACACTATTTAATTAATTATTATTAATTAAAAACTATTTTAACTATTTAATAAATACTCTAAATTAAAAGAAAGTATGAAATAAGGCTAGAAAAATAAAATTATGATTCTGAAAAATCTAAAATACTATAAAACTAATTTTAAAACTAAAAATATATTTTTCACACTTTTTATTTAATTATTATTAATTAATAACTATTTAAAATACACTTAATTACTAGAAAATAGAAAATAAACTTGGAAAAATAAAATTTTAACTTTGAAAAATCTAAAATATGATAAAACTAATTTTAAAACAGAAAAGATATTTTTTAGACTTTTTAATTATTTATTACTAATTAATTACTATTTTTAACTATTTAAAATTATAATAAATACTAAAAAGATAGAGAAAAATCTGAAACTTTTTCTAAAAATCCTATATGATGACAGAAACCTAAGAAAAAGAGAAAAAACAAGATTTGCTTATTAAAAAGATGAAAAGAAAAATCAAAAAGCTAAAAAATCTTAAATAAACTTTATCACTATTTTTATATTGATGTTTTTCTGATTTTCTTTTGAAAACTACTTATATACTAATAATATGAAACTTTAATAAGACAAAAATTTACAAATCACAAATAAGCGATTTGATGGCTTATTAATGACGATGGCCAAAATAGCTTATTTATAGAAATAAGCTCAAATAAGCTTGACAGATGAAACAAAAGCTCAAAGTATATGCAAACAAGCTTAATGAACAGAAATGAAGCTAGAACATACAAAGAGCACCTTGATAAGCTAGAATTAAGCAAATAAGCACTTTGCTTTTTCAGAAGCTTGGAAAGCTTGAGGAGGCTTGTTGCGACCCTAACAAACAAGCTCAAAGTGAAAAACAAGACTTGATACTCCAAGAGGACCGGGTTGGCTTTCCAAGAACCAGAGAACACAAGATTTGAGCAATTAATAAGCTCTATGAGCTTATCAATATGGTACAATTTACATTGCACGAGCTTTATGAAACAGTATCCAAGAAAAGGCGAGAAATAAGCACTTAAAAGGCTGAAATGCAAAAGAATTAGTATTTTTGTATTTTTCTTAAGCAACTAGACTATAAAAATCCAAAAACCTTATCAAGCTGAATCCTACTAATAAGCACTCAGTGAAATTCCAAATTTTATTCAAAAACCACCTTATGAGATTTTGACTTTTTGAGAAAAACCAAAAAGTTGACCAAAGTGACTTTTGATCTGATCTTAAGCACTTAATATGTTGTTTTAAGATGTAATAGGACTAACTTGAGCAAGATTAACCACTTAACACAAAATCAAGATCATTATCAAAAATCCAACGGTAAGTACCTAGACATGATAACTTGAAATTTTGACTTTTTGCTAATGAGGACTTGATTTTATGGTGAACTTAGTTACTTAGACCTATTTAGACAGATTTCCAACAAAACCAAAGTCCAAAGTACTTTCAAACTCAAAGATCCAAACACCCACTTGATGTTAAGCTGTTTATGAAGTTTTTCAAATCAAAACACAATTTTAAACCATAAACTGATTTTAACCTTGTATAATCTCTTTTATAGGACTAATGATTCCTAAACAACACCCATTACAACTTCAAACTAAATTTACAAGATCAGATTTATCTTTATTAACTAGAGTTTTGCTAGTTACTAAATTTAAAAGAAAAAAGCTGATTTTAATGATTAATAACACTTAACCAAGATTAAATAACATAAAGAAACAGAATTTAAAGCTTATGAACAAGTATACTTGATAAGATGCAAAATGATCAAAAGAGCTTACAAAAGCTTCCAATGCTTAAGCTGAGCCAAGATCAATGAGCACCCCATAAACACCAATAAGCTACTAACCCAAGGCCATCCACTATATACCCTGCTCCAGCCTTCTTGTACCTTTCACCATGATTTCTTTATTTTTCAAGTATTTAATTTGGATTTTTGGTAATTTTCATTTTCTTATAAAGCTGAATTTTAGAGTTTCTAAAAGCTTGCTTAAGCTTTCTAGGAGCTTAAATGACCTATTCTAGTCCATACAAACAACTGAAAACATCATTTGATCCAACATGAGATTTTGCTTAAACATGAAAATTTACATAAACTGAAATTTAACTTGACACTTGAATTAAAGGTTCACAAAAGCTTTATTATAACATAATAACTTGAAATACAAAGTTTTAAACTTAAAACATAAACTGGTTGAATTAAACTATCGACATGAAAAATAAATATTACACTAGATAACTCTTTTCTCCAATGCATCTCTCTCTCTTCATAGACTTTTCATCATCTCGAGGTACTCTGATCTATCCCACCAAATTTGAGCCCTTGGATCACTAAAATATCAGAACCATCCACCTTGCATTTTGGCGCCAAATATTTCTTCAAAGCAGGTTTAATCATTTAAGGGATTTGGTTTGAGCAATTAAGGATATTTGGAGTGTAGAGGAGGTGGAGGGAACATGGAATGGAGGGGTTGAAAGGGTGGAAAACCCAGTTTTGATGTTCTGAGGGGTTGAAGGAATAGAGCTCTGATAGCTCTACGGTATTTGGTAGCGTTCTCACGGGTTTGACTTGTTTGACCGAAGCTTAATAACACGGGGTCATAATTGGGTGGTTTGGGTTCACAATGTATTGTGCTTTGGCTCAAGGTGGAGCCAAAAAGGGGTCAAGGCAAGGAGTTGGGCTTGTTTTTGGATTTGGGCTTTGTGATATATGTGGATCCGTATGGTTTAGCTTAGTGAACAAGGACCAAAGTGCAATACACCAAACTTCAAGGATTTGATGATAACTTTCCAAACTTATCACAAGGACCAAACTTGCCATACATTGATAATACAAGGGCCCTTTTTGCATAAAATCCATTTTAAAAGTCCAAGGACTAATTTTGCAAAATTTCAAAGTTTAGGGACTTTTCTTGCCAATTGACCAAAGAATCATTCAAGGATCATTTTAAACAACTTAGAATACTCCAGGGACCTTGAATGATACATTTCCACATTTTGAATTCAGGGGACTAGATTTGACAACTTTTAAAACTTGGGGACTAAAGCGCCAATTTTGCAAACTTAAATCATTTTCATCGATTTTGATATTTTGCATTTAAAACACATAAAACACTGATTTGTGATATTTTTATCATTTTGATGTGTTTTACGAGTGTTTTCGGATGATTTTGCATTTAGATTACACAAAATGATGAGTATTTAGACAACAAATCATCCAAATGTGTGACAAGAGGAATTTTGTTCTATTCACAGTCTTGATTGCTTGGTTTTATCTCCTAACTTTAACTTGCCTAGTGATGATCAGGTTCTACTTAAGTTTCCTAGGAAGCGGTCTTTCTGATTATCAATATGAAGAACATAGTGCCCGAAGACAATCATACATGTTTAGTTGCTTTCACGGCTTCTTCGATGAATCTATGTTATGGCATAGAAGGCTACGTCATGTGAACTTTAAGGTAATAAATCTTTTAGCTAAAATAACCTTATAGGGGTTTACCTTCAAAAGATTTGAAAATAACATGGACACTGTAGTGCTTGTCTCAAGGGAAGCGACATAGAGCCTCTTGTATTAAAAGTTTTTAACTCTATCACCCAACCACTTCATATCTTTTGCACATGGACTTATTTGGTCCCACTAATATTAGCAGCTTTGAATTTTTAAAGTATATTTGTTTGGTTGTATTTGATGATTTTAGCATATTTACTTGGGTTTTCTTTTTGAACACTAAGGATGAGACCCATGAAATCCTTAAGTCTTACATAGGCTACTTGATGAAAACCTAGTGATAAGAAGGTTAAAATCATTAGGTGTGATAATGGGACAGATTTAAAACCAAGTAATGAATGATTCTGTCAACTTAAGGGTATTAAAAGAGAATCTGATGTAGCTAGAAACTCCTCAACAAAATGGGGTTCTTTGAAAGGAGAAATAGGACATTGATTGAAATTTTGCTAGGGCTATGTTAGCATTCCAAGTTACCCACAACATTTTTGAAGTGAGGCGATTATCATAGCTTATTATGTTCGGAAACGAGTCTTGATTGTAAAACCTCATGGCAAGACTCCTGTGAAAGTCATTTTTTAGGTAGAAAGGCCATACTAGACTTTCTTAAACCTTTTGGGTGTCATGTATCTATTCTTAATACCATTGACCATTTAGGAAAGTTTGATAGAAAATCTGATAGTGGATATCTAGTTGGCTACTCATTGAATAGTAAAGCCTTTAGGGTTTATAATTTTAGAACCAGAAAGATAAAGGATAATCTGCACATAGATTTTCTTGAGGAAAAACCTAGTGTAGAGGGGCAAGGACCAAAATGGCTTTTTGATATTAATATGCTATGAGAATCTATGAATTATGTACTTTGTTTCGTGGATTCTAACAATGTTGCGGGAAAAAGCAAGGTCATTGATCACGGTTCGATGATGAAGATGACTTTATCACATTTTACTTATTTGGAAAGATAGTTTGCTAAAGCACTTCTTGAGGGAGGCAAACAAAGAAGATGACCGATGCTAAAGACCACTAAAGGAGGGGTAACTAATGAAGATGATCACAGTGATTGAACCTCAGTGATCGGTACAAAATGTGGTTAATACTTACAAGCCACAAGTTAGTAAATCTTGATGGTGATATGCTACAGCGTCGTTAAAGGTCGAAACTTCCTTTTCTTGATCAAGTTTTATAACACCTAGGCGTGAACCTAATCGTTTGTAGTGTAGTAATTAGGGTAAGCCACGGTATGATATCGATTCTCTAGGGAATAGGAATGCTAGTAAGAAGTTACTACGCTAAGGTTGGGGTTGAGGAAGATAATTTTTTATCTTTTTTTATGTTTTTAGGAAATTGAAGATGCGAATCTCGGGGTTTGGATTTGGAGGGGGGTTGGTATTGCTACCGATTACTCTACTTATCTAATT
This sequence comes from Chrysanthemum makinoi, assembly GCA_910596185.1. Classification (NCBI taxonomy): domain Eukaryota; kingdom Viridiplantae; phylum Streptophyta; class Magnoliopsida; order Asterales; family Asteraceae; genus Chrysanthemum; species Chrysanthemum makinoi. The sequence goes on along the minus strand of OU343225.1, from coordinate 250,278,665 downwards.
ATGTAGTCTAAGGTGTATGTATTCTATGTCTAATTATTGTGTGCTCATATGATAGTTTAAAGATGTGTTTACTTAGGTTTTACTACTCCTTAATTATCTCCTATTGGTGGTTGAATTGTCACGTCCTTATTCTTAGTTGGTTGTGTGTCTAAGGTTGTAGGGTATCGCATTATGTTCCTAACTCTTTGAACTTACCAAGGGTCTCGTCTACAAAACCCACTAGGGATAATAAACTCTTACTCTAAGGCACTCTTTTGGATGGTTTAGCTTACAACTACTCAAGGAGTTATATTCTAAGGTTCACAAAGATTTAATCAAGCATTAAGTACACAACGAATGACCTATCGCATTACTAGATCATTAATCAACTAAGATAAGAGACAACCAATCAATAATCAATAATTAAGTTTCATATTCCCTAAGCAAACACACAAGTAAATTAGCGGACATGGAGAACATGCAAGCATACACACAAATAATCAAAGACATAATTGTATTAATGAATTAAAGAACTTATCTTGATGTAAGATAGGGTTTGGAACCCTAAAATACGATTACAAAACTGCCTTGGTTCGGTTCTAGGTTTTACTCCAAAGACTACATACAAATCACGAAAAATTAGTTCTATATATAAGATTACATATGTGGCGGCTTCACCTTATGTTTTGTGGCGCCGTGGAGTATGCGCCGTCATTAGGGTTTCATCTTAGCCCGTTAGACTTGTGACGGAATCACCTTGTGCTTGTGGCGTAGTCCTCTGACTTCGGCGCGTGCAGATTGAATCTAGGCGATGCAGGTAGTGGCGGCCTACTCTTTTACCTGGCCGGGCGTGTCACTTGAAAATAAGACTTTTGGGTTACGTCGCGTCACAAATCCTCGGACGGCGTCGCTTGAGATAGCATGGCGCCGTCACCTTATGTATTTTCAGCGGTGGAGTGTCTCGATTCTTGACTTTGGCCATTTCTCGTATATTAAGCCTTTTAGGTAAATAAGTGCCATTCTGACAATTTGCCTTCAAGAGACCTAAAAACTGAAAAGGAACGATATTAAGTAATAACGGATGCAAAAGTGATCAAATAAGGGCTTAAATGACCCCTCAAAAAGGTACATTTTAAAACCTTATCAAATATCCCCACACTTGGTATTTGCTTGTCCTCAAGCAAATGTTCTTTTAGTCAATTAATTTATAAGTTAGGGGTCATGAAGCATTGGTTTAAAACAGTCCACAACACATATAAGCCCCGCAAAAGTCATAACAAGCACAAAAATTACATACTAGCACCTCACATGGGGTGTTTGGATACTCACATCTCTCTCGGGTGTATATGAAATATAACAAATTAGAAATGGAAGATAAACACTCATTAACCGGTCCTAGTACATAGATTTCCATAGGCTTGAGAATAGACCAAACCTCCATCGCTTTGGCGTAAGCACCTAGGAAAGACTATCAAAGAGGTCTTTAAAGGGTTGTAACGTTAGGCTTACGGTAGGGAAATAAAGAGTTTGGTGGGATAGGCTATTTAGTGGTGGAAAGTCAAAAATTTCTATGTTGCAAGTATACGAAGAATGGCTTTGCTAAGCCAAGAATCGACACTCTAAACTCTAGCTAACTGAATCAAACAAACATAAATTTAAAGGATAGATGTAGGATGGTAGCCCGTATGTTTTTGTTTTTTTTTTCACTCTATTTTTTTTTCTTTTCTCTTTTTCTATTCTTTTTTTCGATTTTTTTTTATTTTATTTTATTTTTTTTACATACACTTTTACTCTACCATCCTCTGGTATCAAAATGATTGGGATTTATAGGCACATCCTTACACTTGAGTTTTTATTACTCTAACACTAATTTGACCCGAATTGAAAATATCAAAACACTTGGGGTACATTATTATGCAAACAAAGGGAATTTGAATTTAACGTTCCCTTCCAGTCATTTCATAAACTTTAACTTTTCCTATGAATCCCAATGGTCCCAAAGCTGTATACAAAGGATATGACTCGACTTAGCAACTCATGCAAGCAACTAGATAATTGAACTAAGGGTTTTTAGAGTGATAACAATAATGCACTAAAAGTGAGTGCATAAAAGGTAGGCTAAGGTGATTTGGGTGTATATGTGGGGGTGGGGTGTAAACAATGCTCTTCATTGATATTTCGGAAAAACGAAACATCACGAGAACCGCGAAAGGATAGGCTCGAGGGTTAACTAGGGGTATCGTGTACTAAAGATGAGTACAGCATAAAGGGTGTGGGAATTACTCAACCGATGTGGAAGAAGTAATTATATTACGGGTATCAAACAAGGGTTATCCTAATGCCTCTTATCATTTAGTTATTCCTAACTACACAAGTGTAGTCTTACTAGCGATCTCGGAATGCATCACAAAACAAGTTCTAGAATCTAATATACTACCGGTTCAAACTCTAAGCATTAAAGATGAATGCTTTTAATTCCTACTAATCTAAGGGCGATCCTCACATTTTGGGTGAAATTTAGGTGGTAAAGGGTTTTTGTGCTAGTCATGCAACTTCCTATCCGTAGAGGCGCTTTGTTAAAACTAATGGTCCACTCTTATATGTAATGAAAAATTAAAAATTTGGTGCCAAAATTACCCTACCCGACATTTTCTCATGGTTTATTACACAAATACATTTGGACAAAGCAAATAATCAAGGATAAGCATAGTTTCAAAGTTCCTTTTTATTTTCCCTCCCTACACTTAAATTGAACATTGTCCTAATGTTCCCGAAGTATCAAAGTTATGATAGTGGAAGGTAATGAAAGCAGAAGAACTAGTACTCCCTTTGATTAGCTTCGGTAGGATCCGTTTGTGAAGTAGTGGTTAAATCCTTTCCAAGAAGAATGTGTGCTTGAAAAGCTCCTTCCCATCTTTTGTTTATTCTTCTTGATAAATTAAACACCTTTTACTTGAAAGATAAACAAATGAAACCTTAGCGTAAAATGAAGCGGTAATAATATATATAAGACTCGATTTAAACTAGGTTATAATGCTTGTGGAATGGATGTTTACGAATTTCGGAAAATTAAGACACGGAAAATTCAAAATTTTATAAGTAGCTCGAGAAAACGAGAAAAATGTCGATGTTTTATAACTTCGGCCGTCAGTTGCAATCAGCCCGTCAAGTTATCGACAAAAAGCGGTGCAGATTTTACGGGAAAATTTTGGAAAATTTACATCTTTAGAATCTCAAAATTTCGCAAAACATCCATTATGACTCGATACAAGCATTTGACTCGAACAAACACACATATATATCTTTTAATGAATTGTTATTCTCATGTTTACGTTTCTTTTGAAAGCGTGTGTAATCCTCCCTACACTTATCCTTTATGTAAAATACCTTTATATGCAATTAAGACGAGGTTAAAAACAAAATAAAGCATTTTTACAAATTTAAACATGAGTATATACAATTAATCAAAGATATATGACACTAACAAGCAAACAATTAAGCATGGGTTGCCTCCAGGCGCTTTCTTTTATTTAAATGTCTTGTAGCTAGACTCGTAGTAGGTGTTCACATTGACTTCATTACCGTCATCTCCTTCTAAAACAATATCTTCATTGTTCACCATGTCATTATTATCTAACCGATATTAACCACGTTGTCCATTTACGGTAAATTCCCCATGGTAATTACAGTAGTACTACAAGCTCCATTCTTTCCGGTGCTTTTACTAAAAGGTCCATACCACCTCGATTTGAGTTTTCCCAGAAATAACCGTAGTCTTGAATTATACAAGAGCACCTTATCTCCTTCCAAAAACTCTTTAGGATTCTTTATTTGTTGATCATGCCATTTCTTTGCCCTTTCTTTGTATGTGATCGGCGATTCATATGCTTAGGCCTTAGTTCATCCAATTCTTTGAAGTTGTAAGAATCTATTTGACCACCTCGAGAATAATCCATATTACAAGCCTTAAATTACCAATATGCTTTTTGCCCAAGTTCAATAGGAAGGTGTACGCCTTCGTATACTAAGCGAAGGGGTTGTTCGATATAGGTGTTTTAGCGATTCTAAATGCGAGTGCCTCATCTAGTTTGAATGCCCAATCTTTTCTATTACGGTGGACCGTTTTTTTCAAGTATCCATTTCAATGCTCTATCGTTTTCTACTTGTCCATTCATGCGAGAGGATGATATGCGGTAGAAAATCTATGTGGAACACCGTACTTCTTCATTACCTTCTCCATTTGAGCATTGCAAAAGTGGGTTCCTCATCACGATCAATGCCTGGGGATCGAATCGTCGCGAAGAGTTTTTTGAAAATGAATAACTACCCTACATCATTAGTTCTAAGAGCTTGAGCCTCCACCCATTTTTATACATAATCAATAGCTAAGAGAATGTATTCATTTCCTCCGGATGATGGAAAGGGTCCATGAGTCTATGCCCCAAACATGAATATTTCACCGGACTTGGATATAATTCAGGGTGATTCATCCCTTGGCGAGATGTTTCCGATCGTTGGCATGCATCACTGCGTTTGAACTAATCTCTTAGCGTATCGAAAATAGTAGGCGGTGTTAGAACCCGGCATGAAAACCTTTTCGTCTTACGTGACATTTATCGTATTGATATCCTCCGGATGGTCGCGTGGCATTCCTTAGACTTCGATCAATCTCCGCCAGGCCCGCGCAGCGTCGAATAATTTGATCGGGGCATATTCGGAATAGGAAGGGCTCATCCCAGAAGTAATGTTTTAGCGTAGTGAAGAATTTCCTCTTGTCAGGACCGAATATCATAAGATTTATGTGTTTTGGAGGTCGGGGTTGGTGGAAGAAGATGAAGATCTTCATCCTTTTTAGAGAGAGAAACTAGAGAGAGGGAGGAGAAAACAATGGAAACTTGAATAAAAAGAAAACAATACAATACACCAAATGCTTCACCTCACCCCTCATGGAGAGTCATGAGGGGTATTTATAGGCCCTATCTTTTGCCCTCGATACTAGTCCACTAAGGCCAAAGTGTACAACACTTATCTAGTCCATCACGTAAATGGCGTTATCTTTAGAAAAAGCGAGGCTAACAATCTCCCTCCAAGATAGCGTCACCGCGTGAATGGTTACAATGAGAACCTATAAATACAAAACAAGTAAATTACAAAGTAAAGAACAATGTTGACTTTCTTGAAGCCTTGAGTCTCATGTAGTCTAGATCTGCGGCAAACATGAAGTTCTCCACTTAGATGACCTCGGCAAATGATCTTCTTGTAGCTCTGAACTTCAAACATAGCGGTCTGAATTAGGTTATTACTCCCTCCTAACTAGTAGCCTTTTCTTTGCACTTCCTCTGAACGACCGTGACCTCTTCCAACACGTCTTTTAATAATCTTGATTCTGCCGGCCGAGAAAGTAAACTCTTGAAGCACAATAGTTTAATGGATTAAGAGACATCGTAACAACATAACTCACTTAGTATTGCATCTAAGTTGGTAAAAAGACCCGATGTACACCACACTACTTCTCCTTGAGTCTTAAGCAAAATCCCATTAATCCAATCACGGAAGATGAAATACAACTTCTCTCCCTCACGATGGTTCTGAGCTTGGAATCATCATAATGTGCGTACATCTGTATTACCTTCTTGATGCAATATTAACATCATAGCTTGATCAAAATTCTGTGAGAATATGTCGTATTACTCTCAATAATTTTCTCTAACCAACCTTTAAATCGAACCTCCTTTGAATTCATAGGCTAATGACCACATATATGGAATAGCGGTCACGACTAACGAAAAGGAAGTAAGCATCCCAACTTGTGCTTCTTTGCTTGTTCTAAATTTTTGAACAATCCACAACCGTGTGACAGCGACACAACAAAGCGTAACTCCTTAAAGTGATGGTTACACACATGAGAGCACTACAACGTAATCCACGGTTATAACCAGATTTTCAAATTTCATAATGTGCTCCAACAAGTTATCTTGAGACATGCATCCAACCAACCATCATCTCAAAGATAAAGAAGTCCACCCGTGAAACGTCACTTCAATTCCTCGTCAATAATACCGTACAAAAACTCCGTAGTCATTTTTCGCATCTTCGCTTAAGCCGTGAATTTTGTATCCTCTCCGTGAAATTTAATAATACCAATAATACCATTCTTGAGCAATATATCAAAAGATGTATCCAAAAATTTTGTAGACACAAAAAATTCGGATAACACAATTTTGAAGATATATATGCGTGTGAGAACAGTTCAACGAAATACAAGACCCAGTCCAATTACTTATGATTCAGCCCATATACTAAATGTTTCAACAGCCCATAAACGAGTTGAACTCCAAAAAGCCCACGTCAATATCAAATCACAAACCCGATCCATCTCCACAAGCTTATAACCGGTTATATAAAGTGATATTTCACTTTAACCTAAACCTAAGTCCCAACGTGATAAGAACGCCTACATCTTATCATTTTCCAACTCACCAACCTTGACTCACGAATCTCAATACAGATGCATCACATCTCCACAAATCTCCTTCATATCAACACAAATAACTCATCTCAAATCTTATATCCAAATCACAAACAAAAACGAATCTCACCTCATCATAATAATTACCCAACCTTTATCTTCATGAGTAGCTTAATCCGAATCAAGAAACCAATTTGCTTCAAGATCCTTTGAATGGGGTCTCGGGTAAGTATTGTGATGTTAGTTTTTCTGTCAATCGAACCAAAGAAAGGAGTAAAACCGTTTGGTTTTGGTCCTTCTTTAACTTTCGAATATTATCTTGAAGCGTTGTCTTCGTAAATGATCTATGAAGATTATGAGTCAATTACAACAATCTGGAAAAGATTGCAAAAGAATATTGACACCAAACGGAGATCAATTAATTTTTTGTTTTCGATGTGAGTGAAATTTGTAGAAGAGATGTTGTAGTTGAACTTGAGATGGAATGGAGATGGGTTAGGATAGATTTTAGGATGTTGTTGGGGTTAAATTTTCGGATCAGTTAAAAATGTTTTTATGGACCGATGTTGGTATTGGTAAATGATATTGTTGTTTGTGGTCATGGTTGAGTCTACGCGTAACTTTTCCTTTCATTTCCTTATGCGTAAAAAATATCAGCTACGCGTAACTTTTGGTCGGACCTTATCGTATTGCTTTGTCTTCTGGCGTAAGCCGGGTGCATATCGTAAACCGGGTAAGGTTTATCGTAAGCAAGGGCTTATCGCGTAAAGACTTCTGTATTAACAATTCACAGCGTAACTACGACTCACGTAATATTCTGAAGATTCTCTTTATCTCATTATTAGAAAAGGGTTTTGACCCTTTGACTTTTTCGTGAGTTTTCGGACCAAAAATTCCGACCGGTCTTCATAAAACCGAAACAGGCATAAAGCGCTTCCTTTTTATTTTACATTTTGACCATGAGAAGATGTGAGATGACCACAATTATGCATGGTTTGGTAACAAAAGTCTTGAAAAGAAAGGATATTATCATAGACTATTGACTTTTGATCATAAAGGATACTAGATCTTGAATAAAAACTGTTTACCACAAAAAATACGGAAAAAAATTTTCCGACCCACAAATAACGCACAAAACAGTTTAACAACAAGATTCAAACCAACATAAATCAACAAAAAAACAACCTTGGCTCGTTATACCAATTATGGGACCCGAATATCATAAGATTTATGTGGTTTTGGAGGTGGGGTTGGTGGAAAGAAGATGAAGATCTTCATCCTTTTAGAGAGAGAAACTAGAGAGGGGAGGAAAACAATGGAAACTTGAATAAAAAGAAAACAATACAATACACCAAATGCTTCACCTCACTCCTCATGGAGAGTCATGAGGGGTATATATAAACCCTATCTTTTGCCACTTATACGATACTAGTCCCAAGGCCAAGTACACCAGCATCTAGTCCAATTCACGTAAATGACGTTATCTTTAGAAAAAGCGAGGCTAACACCTCTTATCTTGCTTGGTCATGTAGTTTGGCAAAACTCTACTAGACAGATAATTAGCATAGTCTGCATACCACGGCTCAATCTCCTTAATTGCCATTAGCGTTCCTGCGGAAAGAGTAGATCTCGGTATTATCGATTTTCCTGGTCGAGGGTTTTCCAAGCGTGAAAGATGATCGGCTGACAAGATTTTCAACCCCTTTTTTATCTAGTATTTCAATGTGTCGAACTCTTGAGTAATAGAATCCACCTAATTAGTAGGGGTTTTGCATCTTGCTTGGAGAACAAATAGCGTGAGGGCGGTGATCGATGAAGAGGCGACAATCTTAGGCGAGCGAGATCTTGCTGAACTTGTGAAAGCAAAACCACGATAAAGCTCTTTCTCGGTAGTTGTGTAATTTTCTTGTGCCACATTCATGGTTTTGCTAGCATAGTTGATTGGTTGGAAATGCTTCTCTTTCCTTTGGCCAGCCGCGGCCCTCTGACATAGTAATCCTTACATCGCATGATTTGAATGGTTGAGACCAATGGGGGTGACCATTATAGATGCTGAGTAAGATCCTTCTTTTAATAGGTTGAATGCTTCCTTGCATTCTCGAGGAAAAAATCAAAAGGGGCATCCTTAACAAAAATTTTGTGTCATTGGTAGGGCAATTTTCAAGAAGTCTTTAATAAACCTTGATAAAAGCCGCATGACCTAGGAAGGCTAGAATGGCTTTGACGGTGGTAGGATAGGGTAGTTTGGAAATTTAGCGATTTTTGCTCTATAGACCTCAATTCCATTTCCTGAAACTTTATGTACTAGGACAATTCCTTCTTTCACCATGAAGTGACATTTCTCCCAATTTAGAACCAAATTAGTTTCTTAAGCACCGTTCAACATCTTCCTAAGGTTGGAAAGACAAAGGTCGAAGGAATTTCCAAATACCGAGAAATCATCCATGAAAACTTCCATGATGTCTTCAATTAATTCATGGAATATAGCCATCATACATATTTGAAGGTTGGCGAGGTCGCGTTACATAACCCGAGGGCATTAAACTGTAGGCAAGCGTCAGTATGGGCATGTAAATGTAGTCTTTCGATCTTAGGGGGCAATGGGAATTTGAAAATATCACGAAAAGCGTCAAGGAAGCGGTAGTATTCATGCCCGGCTAACCTTTGAACATTTGGTCAATGAATGGCGAGGAAAATGATCTTTAGAAATCATTCACTTTACGTAGTCAATCTGAGACCCACTCCAACCCGTAACTGTTCTTTGCGGCACCAACTCACCTTTTTCATTCTTCACAACCGTCATTCCTTCCTTTTTTGAACCACTTGGGTAAGGAGTGACCATGGGCTATCGATATGGGGTAGATGAGACCTGCGTCAAGCTTGTGACCTCCTTTTCACTACCTCAAGATATTAGGGTTAACCCGTCTTTGCGGTTGAACGGTTGGTTTGTAATCTTCCTCCATGAGGATTTTGTGAGTCTGAGAATGTAGAATCAATTCCTTAATGTCGGCAACACTCCATGCGATCACTCGGCTGTACCCTCTTAAAACTTCCAGGCTTCTTTCTAGCTAGTGGTTAGCGAGCTTATGATGCAGGGGAGTTGGTCCTTTCCTTGAAAGAAGCGTATTCAGGGTGACTCGGGAGATCTTTTAGTTCTAAGGTAGGGGTTCTTTTGATTGATGGTTTGACTTGTTTTATGGCTTTTGAAGCTCAAGGGATCAATTTCTTCCCTATGTGGATAAAGGAAGCAGCTCCAACCATCTCAATTTCTTAAATTAGATTTGTATATTATCTTTGTTATCATTATTCATGAATTAGTTTAATAGATACTAGATCAATGCAGCCATCTATGTCATCAACAAATTCATCAACTTCCTCGAAAATATCACGGGGTATCGCAGATGGGGAATGGCTCATAGATCCTTGATGTGAAGGTTAGCTCTCCGGGACCCATAAGTAAAGTAAGTTTACCATCATGAACATCAATGATGGCACAGTGTAATAAGAAAGGTCTTCCAAGGATTATGGGGTGATTATCTTCCTCCTTTCCAAAATCACGAAATCAAGCTGGAAACTTGAATTCTCCTACCCCTAAGAACATTTTCACAACTCAATGGGATATTTGATTGATCGATCGGCTAATTGGATACTCATCACAGTTGGTTCATACACGAATAGCGAGTTTAAGAAACAGGGGAATATGGCATTAGGTTAATGCTTGCCCCAAATCCTTGAGTGTTTTTCATAAGCGCCCTATAGAGCAAGGAATATAGGTAAACTGCGGGATCTTCTTTCTTCTTAGGCTGATTTTGGATGATAGCGAACATTCTTCTCCTAATGATATCAAACCTTTAAGTTTCTTCCCATTAAGATATTAACCTCTTGAAGTATTTGCTATGTTTGGGTATGTGATAGAATACATCGAGGGTGGTATGTTGTGGATGTTTTGTTTTTAAATAAGACAATATTCTTTCATTGTCTTCTTGACCTTTTGATTCTTTAAGACGAGAGGGATAGGGAATCCGTTGCGAGAGTTGGTCGTTGGGCGGTCTTTGGTGTTTGTGGAGGTGGTGTGAGGGGTTGAAGGGGTTTAGGGTGCCTTCATTTCTTAACACGAGGTTCACTTGTGGTGGGGTTTCGGGCAGGATCAGGATCTGGTAGTAGTTCACGATCGAGGAGTAGTGATGGGCAAGTTGGATCATGAAGGGTTTGGGTCAGATCCGCTTATTCTTTAGAGTGGAGGTTGGCGAATTGACTTTCTAGTTCAACTTCTTTGCTCTTGGATGAACTCCTCAAGACCTTTTAAGAGTGTGGTCCCTTCCATGGTAAACTGCCCGAGTTCTTCTTCAAAGGCATCGGATGGTGTATTGAGATCCTTCCCTTCCTTGATTTTTCCAGTTGCCCCGGGGATCACATTCATAGTTTTGATAGAACATTGAGGGTGAAGGTCATCATAAACATCATATTTGGAAAGGAAAGGCGCTCTCTGGCGTGTGTCATCACACTCATCACTTTCGTCGCCCTCCACAAATGCATATGAGGTATGGGTTAATTAGCCTTTTGGTTACGGTGATTGTGTGAGGTATGCAAAAGCTTCTACATTGCTTTCTTAATATGATCATTGAAGGATAACTCTTCATTAGAAAGTAAGAATACTTAGCGCATTCTTGGCGGCTCATTCAATGGAAACATCTTGGTATTGAATGTATTCCTCAATGCGGTTCCACCCTTCTTATGATGAAGGTTCGCAATTCTTCGGCCCGGTTAAATCAATCCTTTTGATCCTTCGGGGAACATTAATAAGTAAAGATTTGAACAAGCAACAAAGGTTGATACCATGGTGTGAGCTTGTTGAATAAGATCTTTAATAGCGACCGGGGAGTTAGTATAGATTCTCCATGCATGCGATGGAAGTGCGGGATTTTGCTCCTAATTGATCACGGTTCTTCCAGGAAAGAACTTCTTGGTGAACTTGGTTGTGAGTTGTTCCCCGCGTGAAATATATACCTTTGAGGGAGCTTATCGAGCCCTTTTCCTTGGCTTCCTTAAATAGAAAATGGGAAAAACGGTCTAGATGTCTCCTTGGATGCCCGTCGGCATAGATAGCATCAACAATTTTTAAGCATTTGATGTGGTGGATTGGGTTTTATTGTGGGATCCATGGAATTGACATGCATTTTGGATCGTGAATGTCGAGGAGGCATCGCATTTCTCATTGACTTGCTCGAGGGATGAACAATGTACTGGGTGAATCGGATCTTGAGGAGGGAAAAATTATTCGAGATTTTTGCTTCAGGAGGATTGATGGGTCCATTGACGGAGTGGTAGGAATTTCCTCGCCATTTGGCTCAGTTAATCGATGATGATGGTTTTAGGGGATTGTGGGGAATGGCCGGACTCTTCATGGATGTGACTTCATCAAAGTTGATGGAAGTGCCATGAGGTTCAAATCATGGAGAGCTTTTTTCTTAAGCCTATTGAGCTCTCTTTTTCGGATTAAAAGGTTCAAGAAGAGTTTTGGTGGAGCTACTTGGGTTCTAAAACGTCTAAGGGGTTGGTAGAAGGGAATTGATGGTTGGTTATCACCTTCCACTGATGAAAAGTGATGGGGTTCTTGAGCGAAGGTCACGAAGAAGGGATAGACTAAGAAAGCTAAAATAGGAAAAATTTACTTGATAGGAATCAAGCAAGAACCTAAACTTGAGGTGGACTACTAACTAGCTATTATTCGGCGGTATAAAAACTTGATAGCGCTTGTTGGGAATTATGTGAAGTACGAATTATGTTATTGTTTTACGCTGAATGGATTACGCCAAGGGTATGGTTTCTGCTGAAGACATAGTTCTGCTGAAGTTTAGTTTGTTTCTGCGAGGATTATTATTCCGTGTTTAGTTTATTTAGTTTGGATATACATGAGCTTTATTAGGAAGTGATTGTGTATATCTTATTTAGTTTTATGTTTATTCGTTTCTTGAGAAACGGTTTAGGGTTTTGTTTAGGGTTCCTTGTCTATAAAAGGAACACAATAGAATGAATTATGTACGTGTGCTTAAACAAGTTTTCAATATAACGATCCATAGAGGATCAAAGAAGTTCTTAGTTATCAGCGTTTCATACTTGTGTTTATATTCCGCTAAGAATACAAGTTGTAGAGATTTTCTTTTAGTTTGTTTGTGATTACACAGACAATACTAACGATCTGACTCAAGATCTATCAAGGTCTATAAGTTTTCAACAAGTGGTATCAAAGCCTGTTGAGAGTCTCGATACTAAGGACAGGTTTTTCTAAACACCAATACATCCATACATAACTCACATGCACGGATCGGGGCGTTGATCTTGAAATCACCAACAACCATAACACCACCCATCTACAACATCTTAGTCTCTCCAACAGCAATGCTAAGTTTCCTTACCTAAAGAAGGAGGAGTATGACCTTTGGGCGATGAAAATGCAGAACTGGATCTCCAACATTGATTGGAATCTATGGGAGATAGTGTTGAAGGGAAATAGTTTGAAGAAAACTACCACGATCTTTGCGGTAAGATGACTCATGTTCCTCCCAAAGCGCTAAGAGTTCTTGGCGGTTGAGAGAGAAACCAAGGTAAGAACCATTCTTCTTCAAGCTATTCCCGAGGATCACTTAAGTGATTTTCACTTTGTGGAAGATGCCAAGGACATATGGTTAGCTATTAAGGCTAAGTTCGGTGGGAATGAGGAGTCTAGGAGAATGAGAAAGTCCATGCTTAGACAACAGTTTCAAGACTTTCAAATCTCAGAAGAGGAAGGAATTCATAAGGGCTATGACAAATTTCACAAGATTTTAAGTCAGTTAAATCATGGTACAGGCAAAGCGATAATGATGATTGTAATTCTAAGTTCTTGAGGTCTTTACCTCAATCCAGGCTACAAGTGAGCATTGCTTTAAAAGCAAAAGGTGGTTTGGATATGCTTACTTTTGATGAGCTGTACAACAAACTTAAAGCTCTTGAACATGATGTAAGAAGTCCTTTTAGATCATCATCTACTGCAAGTCACACAGCATTCATTGGAGCCTCTACCCCTACGATGAGTCATGGTCCAAGTCCAACTTACTCATCATCATCTTACACTACCACTCCATCAAGTTCTAAATCTGGAGGTATAATGGAAGATGTGTTTGGATCCTTCTTTGCGATTATGATCCTCGAGGCGGCATATGAGGATTTAGATCGTGGATCCACTGGAGATGGAAGAGATGAAGCTAAAGTGGCGGTGTGGCTATGTTGTCCATGGATATCAAAATTTTTAAGCAAAATTGGAGAAGGTTTGGATTCCAAGGAAGAGATCCAGCGAGGTTTGACAAAAGGAAGGTCAAGTGCTTCACTTGTCAACAGATGGGTCACTTCTACAGAGAGTGCAAAGACAGAAGGTGGTGATGAGACGATACTCTACTTATCAGCAGAATCGGAGAGTCCGGAACTTCAAAGGGATCAGCAGCTTTGGTCACTCTTGACAGCAATGTGGATTGGAAGCATCATGAGCAGGATAATGATGGTCCTGATAATGTTGGTTTGATTGCAAAATGTACTTAGAGGATAGGCATGATCAGTTGCCTTGATGGGCATCTCTCAGGTACAAAACTGTTTGTTTGGTTGTAGTGAGCGTTATAATGAACTAAAAGAAGCTTATGATATTTTGAAACCTAAATATAATGAATACTTTGTAGAAGTTGAAGCTTATAAACAGGCTTTAAAAACACTAGAAAGACAAAAGGTTTGGTTTCAGAAGAATCAAATAGCTTATGATGAGAAAATAAGTGTGTTGGAAAGGGATCTTGAATGTGCTACGAATGAGTTGAAATATTCGAGAATTGAGAGCAGATGTAGTGTCAGAAAATCTAGAACTTAAAGAGAAACTAGATACTGAAATTGCTAGGCATAACGAATGGTTATTAAATGGAAAAAAGTTAGCTAGTCATTTATATAGTAGTCAAGCTCCTAATTCTGGGATAGGTTTAGGCTTTAAGAAATATGTAGGATTAGAAGCTAGAGATGACACACGCAAATCCACACCAGCAAGCTTAGCTAATTATGTTAAAGAAGGTGACCTACATGATGTACGTGGATCCATTAGAGGAATACCTATGCCCATTGACCTTACCCTTTTCGATGACTTTGATGGATCACATCATCTCTATGGCAAAAAGTCAAATGACTTGCCAGACCCGATACTTCTTCTAATGACTTTGTCTCTTGTGTTAACAGTGACAAGTCTTCCGAGCAAGTCTCTGAGTGTGATTCAAATGAAAAGTCGACCTTTCCAAGTCTTCACCCTGCCGCACCCAAGACTACCAATAAGCATGTCGGAGTTGCTAAGGAATCCTCTTCCAAGGTTGCCTCACAAGACTTGCTTTTAATTCTTTGCATAATAATTTAAAACAATTCTTTTCATGGTTTTGGTTTGAATACTTCTGCTTGTAATAGAACATCTTTTGATTTGAATAAATCTTCTAAACAGAAGACATGTTTTGTGTGTAGAAGTAAATTTCATTTAATTAAGGATTGTAACTTTCATGAGCAAATAATGGGTATGTGTGATGATTCTAGGACATCTAGACCAATGTGGACCAATGTTAATGCTATACCACCTTATGTTCCACAAGCAACTACTTCTCCTTTTCCTTGGAGAAGACCAGTTGCAAGACCATATGTACAACCAACAAGTTCATATTTTAAGAATGGTTATTGGCCTGGATATGTTGACTCTTTGACTGATGGGAAAGGAATGGGATACTGCATCAAGTCCTCAGTGTTTGTTCTTGGAATAAAGGGACCTAAATTTCAATGGAAACCCAAGAACAATAGTGGATCTTATACATCGGCATGGCATAACTCATATGATCCACAAAGGCGGTTCAAGTCGGCAATGACTTGAGCCTCCATAGTGTACTAATATTTTGTATACTTTTGTTGTTGTAGAATCATCCTCTTAAGCATAAAGATGTTGGCATTGTTGATAGTGGTTGTTCAAGAAGTATGTCAGGAAACAAGGATATGATGCATAACTTTGTATCAATTGAAGGAGGAGGCAATGTAACCTTTGGAGGAAGTGATGGAAGAATTACTGGGAAAGGAACCATCAAAACACCTCAACTGGACTTTGAGAATGTATACTATGTCAAGCAACTCCAACACTTCAATTTGTTCTCAATCTCACAAATCTGTGACACCAAGAACAAAGTACTCTTCCCAGAGGATGAATGTCTTGTGCTATCTAAAGACTACAAACTCCCGAAGACACTTCAATTCACGAAAGTTCCTCGGAATCACAATCTCTATACATTCAACTTAACTGATGTTAAACGAGAAGGTGACTTAACTTGTTTGGTGGCTAAAGCATCTTTGGATGAGTCTACCAAATGGCATAGGAGGATGGCCCATGTCAACTTCAAGACCATAAACAAGCTCTCTAAACTGGGTCTTGTTGAAGGTCTTCCTTCCAAACTATTTACTAATGATCATAAGCGTGTTGCACGCAATAAAGGAAAGCAACATAGAGCCTCATACAAAGTTGTGACTGTTGTGAGCATTATTTCTGAACCTCTTCAGTTGCTTCATATGGATCTGTTTGGTCCAACTCAAGTTAGAAGCATTGATCAAAATTATTTTTGTCTAGTGATCACGATGGTTATAGCAAATTTTGTTGGGTATTCTTTCTAAGGACCAAAGATGAAACATCTCCATCTTGAAAGAGTTCATTACCCTTATTGAGAATCAGTTGAACAAAAAGGTTAAAGGAATTTGGTGTGATAATGGGACAGAGTTCAAGAATGCTATACTTATAGAACTCTGTAGGTCTAAAGGGATCAAAAGGGACTATAGCACTCCAAGAACCCCACAACAAAATGGGGTGGCAGAAAGAAAAAATAAGACCCTCATAGAGGCTGCAAGATCAATCTTGTGAGACTCTAAGCTACCACCATGTTTTGGACTGAAGCTTGTAGCCTTTGTTATGTCTTGAATAGAGTGTCCATTACTAGACCACACTTCAAAACACCATATGAACTTCTCTATGGGAAAGTTCCTACTATTCATTACCTTAAACCTTTTGGGTGTCAAGTGACTATTCTGAATACAAGTGATCCATTGGGCAAATTTGATGAGAAGACTGATGATGGTTATATTGTGGGATATTCAGCTCATAGTAAGGCATCTGAGTTTACAATTTATCGCTAAGAAGATTGAGGAGACATTGAACTGAGGTTTCTAGAAGACAAGCCTAATGTTCAACGAGGGTCATGTTTGGTCTTTTGACCTTGATTACTTAACTGATTATTTGGGTTATTCTAGACATATGGCTAACCAACAAGCAGATACTCAAGAGTCTCCAACTAACAGTGCAGATTCCACGGATCTGATTCGACAGTGAGTTTGAAGATGATGAGCAACCCATTGTAGTGCCTTCTTTCTCCCCTAACAATTTTTTAGGTGACACTTCTAAAGTTACTTCTGCTGAGAGTGAAGACGAGTCCAATTATGCAGAGGATCTTGCTAGGCTGAAGAAAAAAGAGTATCAGCTAATCTAGATCTGAAAGGAATCAGGAGTGCAAGTGAAACAATAAGTGGAAACCTCATTTCTACTGAACATGATCTGGTTTCTCCTATCATTTCTGGCGAAGGCTATCTTTGTTTCTCCCATTTCTACTCGAGTGTCCACAGACTTTGGAGATCCTTATACTCGTTTTCCAAGACCCTCGGATCTTGGTAATAATCAACCCAAAGCTGGAATCTTCACCTCACCTTCTTATGACACCGATTTTGAACCTACTATGACTAATCTTGATTCTTCCATTGAAGTCAACACCACTACTACTAAAAGGATTCACAACACTCATCCACATTCAAATATTATTGGTGATCCTAATGCACCTGTTAGAACAAGGGTGCGGTGGCAAGTTCTAAATATGGTCAAGTGGCTTTCTCTCTTATGTCTCAAGATCGCAAAGACAATCACACAGACTATGAACATTGTCACGTTTGCTTGTTTTCTTTCAAGTGGAACCAACCGTGTTACTCAGGCTCTTGAAGATTCAAGTTGGCTTGAGGCAATGCAGGAAGAGATGCAACAATTTCAAAATCAGCAAGTTTGGATATTGGTACCACTACCAGATGGCAAGTATGCAATTGGTACTAAATGGATTTTGAAGAATAAAAGAGATGCAAGAGGTGTTGTCATTAAAAACAAAGCAAGATTGGTTGCTCAGGGTTATAGACAAGAGAAGGGATTGATTATGATGAAGTGTTTGCACCTGTGGCTAGAGTTGAGGCCATAAGGATTTTCTTGGCTTATGCATCCTACATGGGATTTATGGTATATCAAATGGATGTTAAAGCCTTCCATATGGTGAAATAGAAGAAGAGGTTTATGTCACTCAACCTAAAGGATTTGAAGATCCTGATCATCCTACTCATGTTTACAAGGTAGTCAAAGCTCTCTATGGACTACATCAGGCACCACGAGCTTGGTATACTAGGCTTTCATCGTTTCTGCTGAAGCATGGATATCGAAGAGGTGCCATAGATAAAACACTTTTCCTGAAGAAGAATTCCACAGACATTATTCTTGTGCAAGTGTATGTGGATGACATTATTTTGGATCCACAAAGGAAGCTTGGTGCAGGGAGTTTGAGGAGCTTATGAAGGGAGAAATTCAGATGAGTGCCATGGGAGAAATGACTTTCTTTTTGGGTCTTCAAGTTGTGGCTGATGGTATCTTTATAAGTCAGGACAAATATGTGAGGACATATTAAAGAAGTTTGGAATGGAAAGTGTGAGGACTGCCACTACACCTTATGAAGCTCCAAAGTCAAAGACCAACACTGAAATAGATCCACCGTGAATGTACACCTTCTGAGATCTATGATTGGTTCTTTGATGTATCTAACAGCTTCACGACCGATATTACTTTTCTTTGTAAGTGTGTGTTCTCGACATCAAGTTACTCCACTAACTTCCCATCTCAATGTTGTTAAGAAGATCTTTAAGTACCTCAAAGGCCAACCTCATTTAGGCCTTTGGTACCCAAAGGAATCTCCATTTAAGCTGGAAGCATATAGTGATAGTGACTATCTTTGGTGCAAATCTGGATAGGAGGTCCACCACTGGAGGTTGCCAATTCCTTTGAAAGAGATTGATTTCTTGGCAATGCAAGAAACAGACTATTGTGGCTACCTCATCTCTTGAAGCAGAGTATGCGTTCTGCGCCAATTGCGTGGGACAGTTCTTTGGATTCAAAATCAATTGTTGGATTATGGGTATAATTTCATGAACACAACAATTTTTATTGATAATCAAAGTACCATATGCATTGTTAAAAATCCAGTTTTTCACAGTCAAACAAAACATATTGAAATCAGGCACCATTTTTATTGGTTAAAATTCACACTGATGATAATGTGGCAGATTTGTTAACAAAGGCTTTTGATGGACCAAGGTTTCAACACCTTGTGGTCCATATTGGTATGCTTAACCCTTAACTGCAAAGTTTAAGGGGAGGCATAGGCCTCTGGGGAGGCATATGCCGAGGAGGATTTGTGTATACTTTGCATTGTTTTTATGTAAATTTCTTTGATTTTTGGTTTATGATTCCGTTCTCTAACACTAACCAGCTAATGTAATGATAGTTTGTTTGTCTTTGTTTGGTTTGTGTGTTTTCTGTGTTTGTTATGATTTGCAGATTGCTTATCGGTTGGAATTTACCATGGTTGTTAAGTTGGAATATGGTCAAGAAATCTCTAAAGCTTTTTCTCTGAATTCAAAGTCTGAAGTGAGTTATTTGTTTCTCACGAGACAAAGTCTGAAGTTACAATGTTCATTCAAGAAAAGTCTGAAGCAAATTGTTCATTCATTCAGAAATAGTTTGACTTCACAGTACAATCAACATCAAATGCAACTACAAGGAAAGTGCTTTACATGAATTACTAATCCTAACCTAGTGATATCATTTATTCCAACATCTAACGGTCTTTGGATATGCATGATCGCTCACATCTTTCACACTAGATTCTGGATATGCGTTTGTGAAGTCTTGCATAACCACCCATTCATTCTATCTCGATGACTGGATATGCATGACCGATACGACGAAGAAGCTAAGGATCAAAATGGGAAGGATGGATTGATGAAAACGATGATGATGAAGAAGACCACATATGTCCTTGTGCTTCATCTGGATTTCACCAAAAAGCAATTCTTCCACCTTCCTTGACTCCTTCCTTTATACGATATGTGATGATGCACCATGATATGAAGCAGGAAGTGCTAGAACCACCTCTCTATCCTTAGGGAGTGGCGGATTTCTAGCACGTGGCCTTCGTTGAGGCTGAGGTGCTGGAGGTTGGGAGTAAGATGTTCTCTCCTTACAGGAGTCATCAGAATCATCAACGGCATTGGAAGACACATTCACTTGCTAGCGACAGGCTCTTTCACTCTCTTTGAAGTTGCTTCTTCATCGAGTCTTCATAAGGTGATACATAAGAACTTATGGATGAGTTGTCTTCATCATTGCCTGGATTGCTTGACAAATAGCTCTTCTTCCACCTTTGAGATGCTTATGGAGGATGTATTGTCATCTGATGAAAGGGTGATTGGGGAGGATCTTCTCATGGTTGATTGTGGTTAATTTTGGAGCATTGATGCAATTAGGGTTTGTGATGTTATTTGGGGTTTTGATGAAGAGTTATGTGTGCATTGGGATTGTTTTATAGACAGTTTCAAGACTTAATGAGATTTAATGCGTATAGGTGAAACACTAAAAGATATTTACTGAAGCTTCCGAATCGTGATCTGTTTTATGCGATTAGTATTCTTCGCCAGATTGATTAGTGTTTTACTGAAGTTGAAAGTTAATTTGGGGAAAAGTAGTAATACACGTCATCTCTGGTCAACATTTGACCAAAATTGGGAAAATACTACTTATTCTCGGTTTGCATATCTTCGTCTCATTAAAAGTTTCCCTCATTACTCACATTCAAAACACTTCCAATTGTGTGACTCTTAACCCTAACTTTCGATTTTTCACATGGCGCTTCAATTCAAGCATGATCATAATAAAGTCGCCTTTCGGGAACGCGAAGGGTGATGAGTTGTATAGACCAATGGTAGAATTCTTACAGAGGTCCAAGATTCATTATGCTTTAACGCATTCTCCTGAAGTGATTTATGAATCATTGGTCAAACAATTTTGGGCAACCAAAAAAGAGGAATGATACAGAGATTGTAGCTATTGTTGACGGAACAGAGTATATTGTGACAGAGGAGCCGATAAGAAGACAACTTCGTTTGGATGATGCAAATGGGGTTTATCATTCTAATGCGGTGGATATTCTTGCTGGATTAAGAGCTATTGGATATCGGGGTGCAAGGACCGATATGTGGTTGAAGAATCAGTTGTGTCCTATGTGGAGATTTTTGGTTCACACCTTGCTTCAATGTATGAGCAATAAATCCGGAGGATGGGATCAATTTTCTCTGCAATTTGGGATGTGGTATTGTTTGTCTTTCTCGAGGTTTGACTTATAATTTCTCTAAGTATATTTTTGATAATATGGTTGAAAATATAGATAAGAAAAAGCATAAGTTTTTTATGTACCCTAGGTTTCTTCAGATAATTTTAGACATTACCACACAAGCCCAAGACTTTTATCCCATAGGAGCTTTAACTGCTAAACTATTTGCTTCAATGAGAACTAAGTATGAGGGGCACATCATCCTTTGCTAGCGCTATGTTGCTCAGGGCAATGCATCTGCACAAGAAGGAAATGTTGTTGGTTCTCCACCTTCTAATATTCTGTTGTAGCTGATGGGAATCCATTAGTGACAATGGATGAAGGCCCTTCTAATCTGCTTTGAAACCCATTTTGTTGCTCCTGAACAACATTTGTCCACTTCTTCACCTAGACCTAGTCCACCATCTACACAGGTACCTCATGATGAGGTGGAGACTGACTTTAATAGATTGCCTACTCCTAGTCCTATTAGAGATCCATTGATGATACTGTTTCATTCATAGAGCATGTTGATGTTTCTTCTGAAAGGCCCAATGATGCTCCCATTCCACACGAGCAATCTGGCTGGTGGAGCTGAGGACCCTATTACACTTACATCTTTATATGCTTTAGTGAACAGGTATGGAGTGAGATCATGATCTCAAAAAGGATCTGGCAGAGACTAAATCTAAGCTTGGTGGTGAGATTGTAGATTTGAAAAGAAATGTTAAGGACTTGGAAATACAACTGAGTCAGAAAAGAAAAAGGAGACTGGAGGTTTCTTGATGAGGAGATGTGAATGCTCAGTTTGAGTCACTTGATATGTTGGCTAATGTGGCTCAAGAATCTAATGTGTCTATTTCAAAGGTTGGTACATCTGTGCAGCAAAAGGAGCCAATTTTGTTTTCTAGACGAAGGAGAAAGCAACTTTGTGCATAAGGATACAATTCAAAGTGTTTCAACTACTGAAGAACATGTTGTTGCGGATACTCCTTTGATGGACATTGCTGCACATATGGACGAATCTTCTGAAGTTCCTGTTATGGATACTCCTTCAGCTGATGCTATTTCTGAATCTACTAATAAAGGGAAAGGAGTTATGGTTGATACTGAGCTTGGTCCAGATCTAGTCAGTGAACATGAAAGGTTAGCCCAAAAGAGGATGTTAGATGAATGTGCCAATTTGAAGAAAAGTGCTGAATTGGCTAAACAGATTGAAGCTGAGTCTATTTCTAAATTGACTCCTGAGAGACAAAAAGAATTAGATGCATTGGCTACTCAGATGCCTGCTGAACACTGGGATGTATACTCAAAGCAAGCGTTTCTAATCCTTCCATTGCTCAGAGTATTTTCGGAGCAGACTTTAATAGTGATGATTTTGTGGCTCAGATGATGGCTCTTGGACTACAAAAGAAGCAAGAAGCTATGGCAAAGAGGAAATCTATGCAAACTCAAAAGATCATGACTAAGAAAATGAGAGCACAATCTGCAGCTCCAACAAAAGATTATATGCATAAAGTAGTGAAATATCGAGTTGCTCTCTCTATAACTCTGGTATGACCATGAAGCTGAGTTAAGGCTTTATCGATGCTGAGTTAATCGGTTGTTATAATAAGATTATGAAGTTTACTTCATCTCATCCTGCTTCTGCATCTACTTTGAAAAGAATTGCTGATGTTTCAGATGCTCCTAAATCCAAAAGACCAAGGATAGTTGAAATTGTAGATTCTTTTGAGGATCCTGTTTCAAAGTCAAGTACTTCTGTTGCTTCTGAAGCTATTCCTTCCGTATCTATTGAAGATATTCCTTCCGTATCTAATGAAGCTATTCCTACAGTTGTTCAAGTTCAATCAGCTAAACCTTATGTTGCTTCTTCTGGAATATCATCTTATGCTGCAGTACCTAGAGTTGATCCTATTGATAAAGTTGGCCAAGAGTTGGGTTGTCAAGCTGAATTACAGGCAGCTAAATCTAAAAAGGCCAGAGTAGTAGCTGAGAAGATGTATGCCTTACGTGGTGGTGTTTCAAAGCAGGATGATTCTATTTCTTCTACACAACTTAAAGATGTTACTGAAGAACCTATACCGTCTTCAGACGTTTATCTACCAGGTAGGAGGAAGAAAAGAATGGCTAGAAAACGATCTGGTTCTTTCTAGAGATCTGTGAAATCTGCTGAGGCACGTACATCTAAGGTTACGGAATCTTCAAGGGTTAGTTCTTTGGATCTCAATGCTGCTGATTCAACATTTATTCAAGAGGGATCTTCTGATGTTTTTCCTGAAGGGTCTCATGATGTTTTGGTCAATTGGTCATTGCAAACGGATGAGCTGAATGTGATTCACCGATTGGATCAAACGACTATGGAATTTAATTTTTTAAAGGAGATCTTACATCTGGTGGATAGGGCAGACTTGGATACGCTATATACTCTTGTAAATAAGTACTACCATTCTACTGCACCTAAGGGTTCTGGTTTATATTTATTGGGTGATCTTCATGTTTTGTTTGATTCAACATCTCCCAATGGTAAAGGATAATTTATTTGGAAGAACTCTCACTTATGGCAGGTTACATCTTGGAGATTTTATCCTCTGCCTCGTGTGCATGTGATTGAGACGAAGGGTGGTATTACTGTCTGCATGTTTGCTGAGAAAACATATCCATTATCTGTGAAACTTATGGAAAGAATGCTTCTTCAGAAGTTGGAAGTTCCTCCGGATCCTGTTGGCAATGATCTTTTGCATGCTGAACAATGTGTCGGTGTTATTAAGAATCAGCTTATGGCACATAGAAGTTCCTCATGATTCTGGTATTTTGTAATTTGTATGATTTGTAATTTTTGTTTCTTTGTTTTATTCTTAGTTAAAAAAAAAATAAAAAAAATAAAATGTGTATGTTTTGTTTTTAATAACTTTTATTGCAGGTTTGTTGTATCTTATTGCTGGTTATTAACTCACCAGATGTACCTTGTGTCTGTCAAAGAGTTAGCTAGTCCAAAGGGT
Organism: Chrysanthemum makinoi; assembly: GCA_910596185.1. Taxonomy (NCBI): domain Eukaryota; kingdom Viridiplantae; phylum Streptophyta; class Magnoliopsida; order Asterales; family Asteraceae; genus Chrysanthemum; species Chrysanthemum makinoi. The sequence continues at coordinate 250,254,687 of OU343225.1, read as the reverse complement.
ACAGCTTTAGTAAAGACACATCAAATCTGTTGATAGCTGTAATGGTTTGCTCAAAATCATAGGGTTTGCAACCACCCATGCTTAATTGCTGAGTGTTGTATGGTTCTCAATTCACCATGGTTTATTCCTTTTGGAATCCAAGAATTGACTAGCCCACATGTATATGGCTTGTGGTAAAGGCGGTGGAATACCATATTTGGTAATCAGTTCACCAATTTTAAGAATTGACTAGTCCTGAGCAAACGGCTACTGGTAAAGACATTTCAAATCCGTTCATGGTTGCTGGTTTGCTAATAAATCAGATGGTTATCAGTGTACCATGGTTTTTGAACTTAAACATATGGCTACTCCAGTAGTGATGGCTATTGGTAAAGAGACATCAAACCCATTATTTTCAATGATTCACCTCTCACAGGAGTTAACACACCTGGATGTGATGAGGATAGTATGAAACTAAAATGTTTTGATGTACATGTTGTCATTTGTTGCTGCAAAGATATGGAGTTTCAGAGTTTCGTCATCAAAGAGATGAGTTTGTTTTGATTCTTTGTCTGATGATGTTCGAAAGTACAATCCTCTAGTGCTGCAAGGTTAAAGATCTATCAAGAAACTGGAACTTAACCAAGTCAAATTCCAATTTAGGGAGGATTGTTGGGAATTATGTGAAGTACGAATTATGTTATTGTTTCTGCTGAATGGATTCTTCCGAAGGGTATGGTTCTCTGTGAAGACATAGTTCTGCTGAAGATTAGTTTGTTTCTGCGAAAGTTATTATTCCGTGTTTAGTTTATTTAGTTTGGATATACATGAGCTTTATTAGGAAGTGATTGTGTATATCTTATTTAGTTTTATGTTTATACGTTTCTTGGGAAATGGTTTAGGGTTTTGTTTTAGGGTTCCTTGTCTATAAAAGGAACAGAATAGAATGAATTATGTACGTGTGCTTAAAACGAGTTTTTAATATAACGATCCATAGAGGATCAAAGAAGTTCTTAGTTATCAGCGTTTCATACTTGTGTTTATATTCCTCTACAGAATACAAGTTGTAGAGATTTTCTTTTAGTTTGTTTGTGATTACACAGGCAATACTAACGATCTACGAAGCTCAAGATCTGTCAAGGTCTATTAGTTTTCAACAACGCTACACGCGTCGTTCGGGGTCAAGGAAACTTCCTTTTCTTCGAGCAAGTTTTATAACACCCTAGGCAGTGAACCTAATCGTTGTAGTGTAGTAATTAGGGTAAGCCACGGGTATTGATATCGTTCTCTAAGGGAATAGGAATGCTAGTAAGAAGTTACTGCGCTAAGGTTGGGGTTGAGGAAGATTATTTTTTTATCTTTTTATGTTTTTTAGGAAATTGAAAGGTACGAATCTCGGGGTTTGGATTTGGGGGGTTGGTATTGCTACAGATTACTCTACTTATCTAATTATCTAGTCTAAGGTGTATGTAGTCTATGTCTAATTATTGTGTGCTCGTATGATAGTTTAAAGATGTGTTTACTTACGTTTTACTACTCCTTAATTATCTCCTATTGGTGGTTGAATTGTCACGTCCTTATTCTTAGTTGCGTTGTGTGTGGTATGCGTATGTTCCCTAAATCTTTGAACTTACCAAAGGGTCTCGTCTACAAAACCCACTAGGGATAATAAACTCTTACTCTAAGGGACTCTTTGGATGGTTTAGCTTACAACTACTCAAGGAGTTATATTCTAAGGTTCACAAAGATTTAATCAAGCATTAAGTAGACAACGAATGACCTATCGCATTACTAGATCATTAATCAACTAAGATAAGAGACAACCAATCAATAATCAATAATTAAGTTTCATATTCCCTAAGCAAACACACAAATAAATTAGCCGGACATGGAGAACATGCAAGCATACACACAAATAATTAAAGACATAATTGTATTAATGAAGTAAAGAACTTATCTTGATGTAAGATAGGTTTTGGAACCCTAAAATCTTTTGCTACAAGCATACAGCCTTGGTTCAGTTCTAGGTTTTTACTCCAAAAGACTACACACAAATACTGAAAAATTCGGATTCTATATATAAGATTACATATGCGGCGGCGTCACCTTATGTTTTGTGACGCCGTCGTGTCGCCGTCATTAGGGTTTCGTCTTGGCCACATTAGACTTGCGACGGCGTCACCTTGTGCTTGTGACGCCGTCCTCTTCAGCTTATGACGCCGTCTGGATTGAATCTAGGCCGTCTGAGTAGCGACGGCCTACTCTTTTACAACTGGACGTCATCACTTGAAAATAATACTTTTGGGTTCTGTCCCGTCACAAAATCCTCGGACGGCATCGCAGATAAGCAGTGACGCCGTCACCTTATGTTTTCAGCAGCTAGAGTGTCTCGATTCTTGACTTTGGCCATTTTCTTCGTATATTCGCGCCTTTTCATCCAAATAAGTGCCATTACAGCAATTTGCCTTCAAGAGACCTAAAAAGTGAAAAGGAACGATATTATGTAATAACGGATGCAAAAGTGATTAAATAAGGGCTTAAATGACCCCTCAAAAAGGTACATTTTAAAACCTTATCAATGAGCCAGAATTTAGTACTGATGGTTCCCATTCCATTCCATCAGTCAATACAGAGGTTCCTGATCCCCATATTGAAGCTGATGAGATTGATTTGACAAATATAGCTTCATATTATGTTGTTCCTGCTACACCACACAAAAGAATCAATCAGGATCATCCCTTGGAAAATGTGATTGGGGATGTCAATGCTGAAAGAACTACAAGATCTAAAGTTCAGCATAGTAAGACTGGATTCTTTAGTACCATCTATGAAGAAAGAAATCATGGTGCCTCACAGTCATGTCTCTTTGCCTGTTTTGTTTCCCAAGCAGAACCAAAGAAAGTCTACAAAGCTCTTTGCCTGTTTTGTTTCCCAAGCAGAACCAAAGCAATGCAAGAGGAGCTTCTTTAGTTCAAGCTTCAAAATGTATGGGTTCTGGTGGATCTTCCTGATGGCAAGAGAGCAATTGGCACTAAATTGGTTTTTAGAAACAAGAAGGATGAAAGGGGTGTGGTAATAAGGAATAAGGCTAGACTGGTGGCTCAAGGGTATATACAACAGGAAGGAATTGACTATCATGAGGTCTTTGCTCCAGTGGGAAGGATTGAAGCTATCAGACTATTCTTGGCGTATGCATCATATAAAGACTTTACAGTATACCAGATGGATGTGAAGAGTTCTTTCCTTTATGGAAAGATTAAAGAGGAGGTATATGTCTGTCAACCTCCTGGCTTTGAAGATCTCAACTTTCCTGACAAAGTTTACAAGGTTCAAAAGGCACTCTATGGTCTGCATCAGGCCCCAAGAGCTTGGTATGAAACTTTAGCCAAGTATCTTTTGGGCAATGGTTTCAGAAGAGGGAAGATTGATCAGACTTTATTCATCAATAATGTGAAGAATGATATCCTGTTGGTGCAGATTTATGTAGATGACATTATTTTTGGCTCAACCAAGCAGGATTTATGCAGAGAGTTTGAAAAATTGATGCATGATAGGTTTCAGATGAGTTCTATGGGAGAACTCACCTTCTTTCTTAGGCTACAGGTCAAGCAGAAGTCAGATGGCATATTTATTAGTCAGGATAAATATGTCAAGGATATTTTGGTGAAGTTTGGCTATGAACATATAAAGATGGCAAGTACTCCTATGGAGCACAACAAGACATTACTTCCAGATGCTGATGGTGAAGAAGTTGATCAGCATCTCTACAGGTCAATGATTGGTTCATTGATGTATTTGACTGCGTCCAGAGCAGATATTATGTTTGCAGTGTGTGCATGTGCAAGATTTCAAGTGTCTCCAAAAATTTCTCACTTGCATGCAGTTAAAAGAATCTTTAGATATCTGAAAGGCCATGCTCAATTAGGCCTTTGGTATCCTAAGGACTCTCCCTTTGATCTGGTAGCTTACTCTGACAGTGACTATGCTGGGTCAAGTCTTGATAGGTAGTCAACCACAGGAGGATGTCAGTTTCTTGGTGATAGGTTGATTTCATGGCAGTGCAAGAAGCATAGCATTGTGGCAAACTCTACAACTGAGGCTGAGTATGTAACTGCTGCAAGTTGTTGTGGTCAAGTTCTCTGGATTCAAAATCAGATGCTTGATTATGGGTATAATTTCATGGGCACTGTCATTTATATTGATAACAACAGTACTATATGCATTATCAAAAATCCAGTTTTTCATTCTAAAACTAAGCATATAGAGACAAGACATCATTTTATAAGAGACTGTAATGAAAAGAAACTTATTCAGGTTGAAAGGATTGACACTGAGTTTAATGTTGCAGATCTTTTAACCAAAGCTTTTGACTTAGGAAGGTTTCGGGACTTGGTCACAAGTATTGGAATGCTTCATCCATGACATGTCTTATCTCTCTCTATCCTGTAAAATTTTGTAAACTGGTAGTTAGTACTGATTGTTATCCAGTTAATACTGATTGTGTTAAGTTAATACGGATTGGCAAGAAAATGTCTTGGATTGTGTTTTCTTGGTTTTGGACTAACTTTTCAGGTATAACACAAGCAGTATGGATATGGTTTGGTGACTGAGTGTTACAGCACATGTGGTTCTCTTACTTATGCTCATTCTAAAGCCACCACATGATGGGACTTGCTGTAACAATGGAATGTGTGATGTCTAAGTAATATGTGGCATCCTGTACTTGAATGAAAATGAATTGATGGTTTTAGTTGGTCAAATCATTCTGCACTAACCCACTCTTTGCCATTCTATCTGTTTGCAGATACTGTGACTAGCCTAAGGGCATCTGGCTTAGAGAACAGCGAGCAACCGTGAATCCAACACTTGTGTTGGACGCAACACCTGCCACGAGCTGGAAACCCTGTCAGGAAGGCCCTTTTAAAGGGACTATCCATCACAGGCAGTGCTATGCACTGAAACCATTAGTTTTCACCAAACCAGAGGCCATATGAGGCCGACCTTGATTAAGTGTCTGTCACCACATTTAATCTCTTCAAAATTGAGGTTTCAGTATTATAATTTCCAAAATCTAAGATAATACTGATGGGTAAAAGTTAATATTGATGGTTATAAGTTAGTACTGATAAGCATAGTTAGTAGTGATGAACTAGCCGTTAGTACTTATTTCAAGAGTCTGTTATGCAATGATTACTTTTGCAAGTTGAGTTGTTAACTGCTTGTTTCCTTATAAAATGGTTTCCTAATTGGTTTCTCTTCACTTATTACCATAAATTTTTATAAGGTTGTTCAACCAATATTCTCTAACTCTCTATAAATTGCATAACTTTTCAATTGCTTTAACCACAATTCAATAAAGGCTTTTGCGACTTAATCCCACATTTCTATCCCTAACTTTATTCATTCATGGCTCCTCTTGACTTTGTCGACAAACACAACATGGTGGCATGCTTGGAATTGCCAGATGGTCATGATGAATTTGCAGAGATTGTAGCCTTTCTAAACCGAAACAGCATCAGGTTTGCTTTACTTTTAAACCCTACAATCTTATGTACCCCTGTCAAGAATTTTTGGTAAACTGCTATTGCCTCAACAACTGAGGAAGGGTACAACAGTTAATTGGCACAGTGGATAGCACTCAAATTGTTATTACTGAGGCCTCTCTAAGAGAATATCTTCATCTTAGAGATGCTGAAGGTATTAGCACTTTGCCAGTCACTGATATAATTGAACAACTCACATAGATGGGGTATAGACATGAGAATACTATCAACTTTCACAAAAGTCAGTTTTCCCCATAATGGATGTTTCTAATTCATACCCTCTTTACCTTTGCTTGAGTCACAAAAAGAATTGGGTGGGATGCTTTTCCCCACAAGCATAGCCAACCTTGATCTGCCTTACAACGAGCAAGGTGTTCAATTTTCAAATTATATATTTGAGGTATGCTTAAAAATGCAGTTAGCAAAACAAGTTTCGGTGTATCGAGTTTATACAAATGTTTTTGGACCTTAGAGACAAAACTTGCAACCTCACAAAAATATTTATCCATCAAAAGTCCTCACTGACAAAAGTGTTTTCTAATATGTTAAGGGGCTGTGGTAGGATACTGATAGGGTTGTAGTGCCATTATTTCCAAATATGCTTATTGAGAGGGTGAATGACCATCAAGCACGAATTGGCTCCCAACACACACCCATAGGTTAGAACACTCACCACATCAACAAACATCATCAACCCGGTAAGGCACACGGATAGGAGAGTGGGACAGCTCACCCCATTCTTCTCCTAATATTGTACCGATGAGCCTATGCCGAGTGATGGAGGGATAGAATGTGAGGGTGCCACTACTCAACCAGGCTTAGAAGCTGGTGAGGAAAGTGGTAACATAAATAAGACCAAATCCATGCCAACACCTAGTGAGAAATCACAGGGTGGACCCAGGAAAAGGCTAAAAAGGGGGGGTGTATCTGCTCAGGCTAGGCCTGGGAGTGCATCTCAAATGCCCAGTGACCTACCTCTCTCAGCAGGTAACACAACTGGAAGTGGTGAGGGCAGTTTGACACTAACTGAAATGAAGGAATTGTACAAGTTTCTCTGCCGCAAGGTTAACACACTAGAGATTGCCCTGGATGAACACAAGAACGCTGCTGCCAAAGTTCATACCAGGATGCTCTTAAAGATGAAAAGGCTAGCACATCAGGTTCAACTTCTATCCAAGCCTACTATAGAAGCATCTCCAGTTACCACATCAATTAAAAGGAAGGCCACGTTCAGAGTCTCTAGCACTTCGACAGAGAATTCTTCCAAACAGGGGAGGAGTTCTGACATAAAAAGTAGAAGAGAGTTTGGTCAGTTGCAAGGTGGTTCATCTTTTCAAAGCCCTTTCCTTGATGATGAAGAAGATGTTCAGACAACCACTCATGCAAAAGAAGTGCTCAGTACTCCTACATGCACTAGCAGTACTATCCCAGTTAGTACTTATAGTGTTGTAGTTAGTACTGATAGCACTAGAGTTAGTACTTCTGGTGCTCTTCAATCAGTATTATCTCCAATCCTTCAAGTAGTTGTTGAACTACAACAAACTACCACAACAGAGGCTACCATCATCACTACCACTCCTTAAGAAGATAGTGATGAATAGAATAGGGAGACACATGTAGTTCTGGGACTTCAAAGCTTGAAGAAGTCAGTCCCTATCTCTCCAACCTACAAGAAGCCACCTGTTTTGTATCTGAGAAAGAAAACCAAATCAGCAGCAACCAAGCCCAAAGAAAAAGGAGTCTCTATCCGAGAAGGAGGTGCTCCACCATCCCCAACTTCCTCAGTTCCAAAGATAGATCCCAAAGACAAGGGCAAAGACATTCTAGTGGAAGTACCTAAGACAAAGAAGGAGATTGAGAGATTGAATGAAGAACCAGAAAGAAAGATTGCAGTCGAATGGGATGAGCAAGAATTACAGAAAGAGGCTGATGAGAAAGAGAAGAAGAAGATGGCTAAAATTGAAGAAGATTTGGCAAACATGGGATTACATGAGAGCCAAAGTTGAAGCTACTCGGGAGGTAAGACAGAAGCTGCAACAAGATCACGGAAAAAGTGTTAATGAAGCAGCTAAATTGTTCAGTGAAATATTGGCTAGAAAATAGAGCCAATTCAGACAGCAAAGGGAAGTTGAAAAGGCCTCAAAACCTCCTAACAAAAGTCAACAAAAGATGTACATGTGCAAATACATTAAATATCAAGGTGAAGACATGAGAACCTTGAAGCAACTCAATCAACTGGCACGGGAGACTCTTCAAAAGCTTGTTGATAAAACTCAAAGAAACATACTCAACTTTATATCTATGTCAGATGATGATTTCACTAGAAGCTCATAACCCATTGATCCCATAGTAAGTTTCAAAATACCATCTGAAGAAGGAGGTTCCTCATCTACACCCAAAAGGTTGAAAGCATCTGAAGATGAAGGTGGTCTGACTGAAGAAGATCTCAACCAGATGATGTTAATTGAATCTCCAGAAGATTCATTATATTCATAGCCCATCAACACTAGGTATCCAATTCTTGGCTGGGATATCTACACTGAAGATGGAAAGAGGCATTGGCATATTCACAAAGCAGGTGGAAGGACAAGTGCTTATTTATATCTGGTGGATCTATTTGCATCTATTGACATGGATGATTTGCTCAAGCTATGGGAGTTGGTAAAAAACAGGTTCAAGAATAGAGATCCAGATAATGACAAGGATCTGGAATTACTTTATGAGTTGCAGAATATTTTTGAACTAGATCCATCAGGAGAACAATGGAAGTATCAATCTGGAGAAGATATACCAACTTGGACCTTGATTGATTCATGTGGACTACACTTTGTCACTACACGCAATGGGACATATATATACATGCTGGTTGAAAGAACCTACCCACTTGCCTTAGGAACACTTCTGGAAATGCTTTCAGCAGGGCTAAAGATGGGCAATGCAGTTGAAATGGCTAAGGAGTTGCTGTTAAAGATTTATGACAAGGCATGAAGACCTAGCAGAAAGTAATGTTTGGAAGAATCCTCAAAGACTAAAGAAAACTTGTGATTCTGAAACCCAATCACAAGTTTAGGGGAGGATTGTTGGGAAATGTGCTTATTGTAGTTAGTACTTATTTCAGTAGAGTTAGTACTGATAGTGTTATATGATAAGTATTAACTAGTTAGTACTGATTGTGAGAAAGTTAGTACTGATAGCTTTAAGTTTCTACTGATGTAAGTAAGGAATGTCGTGTAAGAGTTGTAACAACATATCTTCTATTTCAATAGAAGATATGATATACTTAGTCCATAGTTATCTTTGTAAGGGATCTCCTTAGTGTATAAAAGGAGATCCTAGCTAGGTTAAACATACATACATATTCTAGCCATCTTAAGAAGAGCTTCAAGGTTGTAAACCCTAGTACTAGGAGAGTACTCGTATTATTACTTAATAATATTGAAGCTGTTGGTGTTATACTTGTTCTTAGTTTAATCTACTAAGTGCATTCAAGTAGATTCCGCATACTTGTGTGCATCTACAACAAAGTTTCTCATTGTTGTTTTTGAACCATCCAAGGCAACTAACACGTTTGCAAGCTAAGTGTTCTAGATCCAAGGTTTGGGATTCTACAGCAATGATGTTTGTAAGGTCTAATTCCTATTTCTTCTTGAGTGTTTCAGTTCATCTAAATGTCTTAAATGAAGAGGTGCTTAAATACATAAGGGTAATGAGTGATGTAGCTAATGATTGCCTTTTATGGAAGAAATTGGAACTTTCATGAGTACCAACGAATGAACAAGGATGACACTAAAAATTATGAGAGTGTCAAATGGAGCTAAATGATCCTAGAGATCAGATAACGACTTAGGATAATGTTTTGGAAAATATCCTAAAGGCTTTAAGATGGAAATATTATAATTTGATCAATTTTGATCAATCTTGAAGTAAGGATGATTAATTTTGCCATAATTGGAATATTTCGAAAGTTAGATGTGAGGGATCATATGAGTGAGCTTCGAGAGCGGAAGAGTAATGGGTTTAAGTGAAACGATAGATCTACAAGCGTCTTCAGTGTGATCAAGATGAGTTATGTGTGAGTACGAGGGATCTACTTAACTTGATAAGGACTCAATTTGCCTTAAGGCACTATGTCTAGCTTAGTGTGAAGTGTTCTAAGAACATGTTTGAAATACAATGATTGCAATTGCATTTTCTGTTTGCCGGATCCCACGGTTCCCTAAGAGTAGGGATCCGTCTAGCACAACCTTTGGGATCCGTCTATCTGCTAAGCAGAACCTTTACTAAAGTATGCAATGATTTTGACAATGAATTATATTTCAAAAGAGGTTCTAATACTAAGATATCAAATGTAGAATGTTTTATTTCATGAAATAAATTGGATTACATTGATAAAGCATGAATACTAAGGATTGATCCTATTTGAAAGATTACTAAGTTCCTTGAGCGTTTTCGCTAGAAGGATCATCAAATGGTTGATGAGTGTTTTCCGTTTAAGGAATGAAGAAAGTCTTCATAAGAGATGTGTTTAGAGGTTCCATCATCTTGTTCACAAGTACATACAACGGACTTTGAAATTAAGGGTGGAAGTACATGATGTTATGATAAAGGCGCGTCAAGAACATTCCATAAGGGATGAGTTTGTTCTTGGAGCCTTGAAGATTAAAAATTCGCCTTGCGAAGAAGTAGGCGAGATTGTAAGGTTGTTTTGTTAGCAAGCAATGCATTATGTGAGCACAACAAGCGGGAAGGATTTCTCGATTTCCCCTAAGACTCCAAACATTTTCCCATAGGATGAGTGCGAGAGCCTTGTACTCTTATCGGATATCCTTTGTATAGATAATGTTTGGATTGGAGTAATAAGGTCGAGGTTTGCATATTGTGCGAGCCAAGTCTTGCGGGGAAGGTATGTGTGAATAATATGGACTATTTTCTTCATGAAAGTTGAAGAGAGAATCAAGAGACCAATCTTCGGTGAAGGCACATTGTCCATGATTTGGAATTTGGAGAATTTGAGCAAATTGCCCAAGGGTTAAAACAAACTTTTGGTTTTTGATCCAAAACCAAAGAGATAGAGAGCGATCCTCATTACGAACGAGTTCGACTTGACGGAAGAATTCCAATACAAACCTTGGACATATTTTCTCATTAATTTCGATAAGACATTCCAATCCTATGGTTCAGAAGGAGGTATTGATACCTTCTTCGTATTGTAGAGGAGTGTCGACAATACGTCCTTCGTGGAAGTGATGGGTTTCGAGATTATTAAACCCACGGACATGATTGCCAGGTGTGTTGGGCTCAAGGGAGATGTTAGGAGTGTAGACGCTAGTGAGTGAAAAATCAAACTCATATTCATGCGACATAGCGAAACCTATAGGAAAGACAAGTTAATAAGATGTGACGTATTACGGGTAAGACAATGATTACCTAACGTGTTAGAAGATGTTTATTAACAATGACATTTATCTTACTTAATGTTTGAAATTCTAATAGAACATTTCTTTTTAGGAAGATATTTTTTTTTTTATTTTGCATGAAAAATCTGTTATCCAGAAGGACGGTTCCCACGGTTCCCTTCTATAAGGGATCCGGCTAGTATACTTGCCGGGATCCGTGGATCTGTAGTAACAGAAGCAGATTTTTGATAAAAACATAAGTTTAGTAGTTTTATACCAAGATATGTGTTTTAGCCTACATTTTCTTTTAGCATGCATTCATGGTTTCTAATGTATCACGAAAGAATACGAAAGATATAAATCAAAAGAAATGATAAACACATTATGATAATAATAACCTAGATAAACTAGACTATTAATAATATTTCATTTCAATGCTAAGAATGATACAAAGGATTGGATATATAACCCCAATGTAGATTAACAACACAAAGTAAATATCTCCGTATGTGAACTTCATCATAGGGAACACAAGAGCGATGAGTGTTAAGGCGATGAGCACGAGGGCAATGTAAACCATGTTGATGATGAACCTTCTTGGTCTTGGTTTGAGATGAGATGAGATGAAAAGGAAGATAAAGCTTTGAGTGAGAGGTAATTTTTGAAATTGGAAGATTTGAAAAATTGGGAATTTGATAGAGTGGACGACGGTAGGTTTATTTATGGGGAAGGAGGAATTTTTGAGATTTGTTTTTTGTTTTATTATTAGAAAGATATGATTTTGGGATTAAGTGAAATAAAGCACACTTTTTATATACCATGACTTTAGAGGAAAAAGTAACACGTATGTGAGAAAAGGCTTCCTAGTGAAGCTACATGTAATACATGTATATGCACAAAAGATAATCATATAAATACCTATGTAAGCATACTTATTTATCAAGCTAATGTTATTTAAATATAAGTGAAAAGTCATACCTCTAATGGACTTCAGAATGTCTTTACAAATGACACAACAAATGTCAAAAGACAATTCCGGCTCCTTTGTGCTTAAGATACTTTCTTAGGGAAGGTATTCTTGTTACCAAGTGATTCCTATGACTTGGTAGGTATGAGCTTTAACTAAGCAACATGACAAAGAGGATTAGTGCAATTAAATGAAGAATAAATAATAAGAAAAATGTTGTCATCTAATCAACATCCAAACAAAGAGTTTTAAAAGACATGATGTTTGTTTTAAAAAAAAAACAACTTTATTTGTAGTTTTCAATTAACCATGGATCGTATCAAGTTTTTAAAGTACAATATACTTTAAGAAACTTGGTAACAAAGCTCTGATGCCAATTGTGGAAAACTAGAAGGGGGGGTTGAATAGTTTTACCAATTAAAAATTCCTTTTAAACTATTTAGATTGACTTATGTCAATCTATTTGGATGTATGTTGGATGTTGATAAACAAACATATAGAAATATAACTATATAGTGAAAAGATAAAGAGTAAGAAGCACAAAACCACAACGCGAGTATTTATAGTGGTTCGGCTACAAGGACACCTTCTTTTCCCTACTCCACTCCCCGAGTCACCTACTCGAGAGTTCGTAATCACAACATAACACCGACTCCTTATGGTGGAGAAACCTTCACAACGTTGCCTACTCTTTTTCCAGTACTAGGCTAACCACCGGGTTCTTTCACACCAAGCTGAACCACACTTACCACAACGTTGCCTACCCTTTATCCGGTACTAGGCTAAGTACCGAGTTCCATTACAATGGAGGAACTACTACCCAACACTACACAACACCTAATCCCAAAAGAGATATACTCCTTATAATATCAACAAGGATAACAATATCCTTTAACCCAATACTAGTCTATCTTGTACATCGAATCACACCATATCGAATGTACATCATAGGCACCTTTCACTAATGCCTTTGACTAGATCTTCAAGACACCCTTCACTAATGTCTTATGACTTGACTTCTAGGCACCCTTCACTAATGCCTACAATACAAACGATCGACACCCTTCACTAATGTTTTCGTCTTGACACTTGAGACATCTTTCACTAATGTCTTCAACACTACACTTCTTAGTAGAAAGAAAAGAACCATCAACAAGAGGACTTCAGTAGTCTTGATGATGACGAAGAATGGCAACTCATGGACTTGAGCTTGCTTGACTTCAAAGGTGGTGATCTCGCTTTAAGAGGAACCTAGAGGATCACACACAAAAACAAAACTACATACATAGATCACTTGGATCTGGGGTTAGAGAGTTTTTAACTCAAGGAGAAAGTATGTGAGAAAGGGGTAAGAAACAATGAAGAAATGGCTCACTATTTATCGAGAAAAATGCTACTGTTCCTCGGATCCCACGGATCCCTCCCTTAAGGGATCCGTCTAGCGTAAAGCTAGGGATCCATGGGACGCTCCTCTTTGCCCATGGGTATTTTGGTCATGGGTCATGGGTCATGAGTAATGGGTTGATCAATGGGTATTTCTTTAGATACAATGTATTTAATGAGTGCAATGTATCTAGTCAAGTGGGTATGGGTCAATACCATGGGTTATGGATATGGTCCATGGGTTGAAGTTATTTACCCATTATATAATACATTCTAGTTATGTATATATTTGCCCAATATGAAAACACTAGTTGTTGTACATATGTTTTACTAAATCATAAAATCACTTATACATGTTTTAGTGTTTTATGTGAAAACGTAAGTGTGTTAGAAATCTATTGGCTCAATAAATTTACCTGTTTTATTTGTTTCGTTAAAATGATTTTACGTTTGTTATCGACAAAACATTAGAAGATCGTAAAATATAAATAAACGTTTTTACGGCTTATTTGTATTAACAGAAGTCATATGAATTAACTAAACAATATAATAATGTAAATGAGTCAACAAGAATAAGATATCAAGATCATATGAAAAAGATAATCATAAGGAACCAAAATGAATCATACATGAAATTGCCACGAGCTCATAACCTAACATCTAACATGACACATGAAAGACACTACATACATACATATTAGTCAATTCATAGGTGTGCAAGGAGGGGAGACCTCTCATGTACCATAATACAAGAGGGGTGCAAGGCACGCACAACCAATCACCATATCATACGAAGCATAATACCTAGGATGCATCCATACACCCCCCACATAATAAATCATATTTGTACCCTGCTCAAGATAAGTATACACACATATTATAATGGCCAAGTGGTCACATAACATACATAATAAATGGGGATGTCGTCGACTAATCACACCGCCATAGATGGTGTCATGCCATTGGTGCCATTAGTGACATGGACATGGAACCTCCATGACTAGTTAGCTCGGGCAACAAAAAGAAACAAAGCAAACGAAGCATAATCATATCATATCATATCCAACCGAAGCATATCAAACTGAACAAAAACATATCATAACAAAATGAATGTTATAACGAATAAAATCATATCTAAAGATCATATCAGGAATCATATCAAAAGGATCTTAGCAAAGGGAATCATATCAATGGAATATCATGAGTAAAACAATGTCAAGGATCAGAAATTCATGAGAAGTCCCTACTAAAAAGGGATAGAATATCTGTATCTCAGACCTTAAAGCAATCACCAGAAACACACAAGGAAAACAAGGCTACTCCTTCCTCCGCGGATCTACATGAATAATGATCGCTTAATATTTAGAAAGTTATTTCATAGATTTAGGGCTCATAGTTATTCATATTCGATAATTAGGGTTTCTTTCTATTTTCAGAAACTTTTCATTTTTAGTAACTTTCTGAATTAAGTGAATTCTCATAATTAGTAAGTTTCTTGAATTAGTAGTTTTAGGGCTCATATCCATAAATAGTCAAATTAGGGTTTAATTTAACAACTTATCATAATTTAGGGTTTAAAATATAACTTACCATAGTTTAGGCTTTATTGCGACAAGTTATCATGGTTTAGGGTTCAAAGTGTAAATAGTTTATTAAATTACCATCTTAATTTTTATCACATTTTAGAGACCATTTAAACTCATTTCGGACCAAAATGCTTTCGTAGCTCAGATCAAAACCCAACTCGATATAACAAACATACACACCCTCGACATACATGCATGCACACCCGAATGCACACTAATGCAACACATCTCGCTAGACACCTACACACCCCATATTCGATCTAACACATAAAATACACATTCCATATACACATAAACTACTCACACTACACGACCCATTTGACATTCCTTGACCCACACCCATTCTTAACGTATCAGTATGTACTTGTATATATATCACTTGCACAGACACTAAACAAGAACTTGTGCACTTCTCGACCCAACTCTTATCCGACTGCCATCACCCATACACCCACACGATCCTCATACAAACACCACTCTTTAATAGATTTAACACAATATATAGTACACATATTAGCAGCTTTCGAACTCCATACATACGACACACATTCTTGCACACTGTCACACCCCCAATTTACCTGTTTTGCAGCGGAATGGAATTCCTGGGGGTTTGACTGTCATAGCACCACAATCACAGTTACATCGAACGACCTAAAGTGTCGTTTAGAAAATACATCGTTTGATTAATTAAAATAATCAGAGTTTACAAAATGTAGGTCCCAAATGAAAATCAATGTATGCGGAAATACAAATATATTACAAATCCAAACGATGTTTTGAAATAAAGTGCCATAATGTACAATGCTATAAGTCGACGCCGCGACTCAAAAGGTGGTTCCTAAACCATGTCATGATGATAATGCCTTAGTACCTGAAAATACATTGCTAAACGGTCAACAATAATGTTGGTGAGAAATCATAGGTTTATGTAAATGTATTATACGACTACGCAGTATAGATCAGCATGACAATCATGTCACGTAAAAATGTTACTGGTATGACAATTATGTCACATAAAAATGTTACAATTGCTTAAGCGCATGATACCGAAACTCCGACTGATGTACGCCCCAACAGAGTGTCTTGCCAAACAACTCTAATAATGTTTATGAATGAAATGCATCCGTATGACTAGTTGGGATTCACCAACCCGGATGGAGGTGTCACCCTCGATAGATCTATCCACTCACACACGCTTCTAGAAAATTAACGGCTCATGCATTAAAGTGGGGACTTTTAACTGGCAACGTTGTAACTCAAGCAATGTAAATGAATTTAACATACTTGGTATCGTAATAAAAATGTTGTGCAATGTATTCTCCCCCGTAGGTTTGAAATAATGTAAAAACTTGTTAAACGGGGCTATGAAAACTCACTTGATAAACTGGTATGATGACAAGAGTGAAAACACTGAGATGTATCGTGATACTTTAACCGGGACCTATTACGAATGATATGATATGTAATGAGTTATGATGTACTTTTATGATATGCATGCATTACGTATGTTATTTATACCATTTGCGAGTTTTGAAAATAATACTTATCGTCGAAAAATACTCTTTTGACGTCTTAACCATTCTTAAATCACTTTATAAGTATTTACGTCAAAATGTCATCCTACAATGGTTTTATAATGATTTATAGTGAAATTTTCACTTTTCGTCGTAAAACAATGTCGTCGGAAATTTCATGAAAATGGCAAAAATGGCTTTGGAAAACTAATCGTAAAATGGTGTACGTCGAACGTTAGGAAACGAAATCGACGGTTTTGGAAAGTTTGTATCGAAATCTAAAAGTTTCAGTTCAGGAGTTTTTCGTCAAAAGGTCTCGAACATAAAGATAATAAGGGTTAAAGATGGTGATTTTGTTGAATTGTTGTGTAAAAAGTGAGTTTCGGCCAAGTTTAAACATCCATAAATAATTTATTATAACTCCGCTATACAAACGGTTGATTGTTTTGAAAAATATGCTCGATGATCTTAATTTCATTAGAAAACATTCGTTCCAAAAGTTCCACATCATAGTTAAAAACAGCCCTTAACATGCACGTTTCAGCTACCGTAACACTTGTCTCGTAAAATAATATAGTTTTTCAGAAAATAATAGTTACGGCAATTTTTATGAAAACGTGCATATCTTTGTCGTTTCAAATCCGTTTTCTACGTATAATACGTCTTTAGCTTCGTATCAAAGTATACAATTATATTTTTGATAAGTCGAAATAATTTGTGAAGCTTAAGGCTCGTTTTTGACTCGTACAAAAGATAAATATGTTGCTGAAATTTCAGGAAACTATACATTTCGTCGTCAAACTTGTAAAATCCATAACTTCTTCGTTATAACTCCGTTTTAATCCGTTCAAGCGGCCACGGATTCGTTTTAAAGTATATTTTCTAAATATCAAGGCCAAAATTTCGTGCCTACTGTCGGATTTTCCAGAAAATCAAAACAAGGACAGACCTCTTTTTTATACGTATCGAAAATAGTTTTTCTCGTACTAAACCTATTCCAATCCCTTCAAATCAACTCCAAAGCTAATCTAATCCTACCATACACCTTCTTAGGGTGTCATGGGTTCCTAATCATCATCAAGACCAAAGTATACCAAGGGGATAATTATAGGATGACCATATATATATATATTTCTAAAAATCATGTAAAAATGGTATAAACAACACAAATCATGCATGCTTGTACCAAAAATGAAGAGATACTTATGAAATGAAAAGGAAACATGAAAAATGTAAATGATATGCTTACAAGTTAAAATGATGAGGTGATAAGAACAAAGGATTAAACCTAAACACCCTAGGTTTTTATTTCAAAACATTGATTAAGGGTGTAACTAGATTGTGTAAAACTTGATTTGTAAACTTTTGATGAATTTCTTCTTGGAACACTATGGTGGCCGGTTTGTGTTAGACAAAAAGGAAGAGAGGAAGATCTTGACTTTCACTTGGATATATTAATTGTGTGTGTAAGAAAAGGGTGGAGTATAGATATGTATAAAGAAGAAATCTTGCAAATCTTGAAAAATCAACTCCCCCCCCCCTTTTTGTCGGCATTTTATATAATAATACATATACATATATATTTTTTTTTTTTTTTTTTTTTTTTTGTGTAAAGAAAGGTGTAAGTAAAATAAGTTAAGTGAAGGTAACTTGCAACTTTTATATACATTTGTGCATTTAGGGTAGTTTTAGCTAAAAATAATTTTTAATGGATCAAAGTAAAGTATAATGAGATCATAAAATTTTTAAAAATACATTTCTTTTAAAATTTGAGTGATATAATAATTATCGTGTAGTTTTTAAGAAAAGTGTCATAATAATATAAATTTAACGATTTATATACAGAATAAATTTAAAACACTAGGTAAACTCAAAATATTGTTTTTATAAACTAAATGTAAGTATAAAAATATATCGGGATCATTTTTGGAAGTATCGGATTAAATGTTCAAAACAATAACTCACGCGATAACGTTTATTTAATATAAAAATTACGCGGTTCAAGTGAAATGAAATGTCGTGAATGAACTAATGTGATGCAAATGATGCAATTGAAATGTAGACTAAACTTAGTCCATATGAATTGTTCGTGATGATATGATCATGAATTCGCCGCTAAACCTTTAAGGTTACGCGAATTTGGAACACGTAAACCTAGTTTACGACAAATGTTGAAATAGTGAAGCATAAATTGTTTCGAGAAATGACCTGAAAGTACAGGTTGTCACATTCGCCCATCCAAAAAGGAATTCAGTCCCTGAATTCAGTCGTTGTTAGTCTATCGAATCTTTGAGTTTGTGATGATATCGAGGAGAGAGGAGACATGGAGAAGTGTCGTTACGGTTATCGATGATTGAGAGTGTACAAAACATCGTAGTAAAGAAAATATCGGATGAATCTCTCATAAGTAACACTTTGACTTTGAAATATGTGAAGATTTTGCTTGCACTAAGATTTATAATTAACCGCTCCCAACATAACGTGATCCCTCCGAATTAGACATAGTTAGCTAGGCTATGTATAATTAAGGAACGATGACGTCACGTTCGTTTAGTTGTTATAACTCTCAATGTTTACAAGGATTTAAACCGTGTCGTTACAATGATAGTTAAAGTAAAAGGAATTAAAATTCTCGTAAGTAATAACAAATTGGAAAGAAAATAAAGTACGATAGATGAGAATATTTGGGTCGAATTGGTTCGTCCAGTGTTTTTTTCTAAATCGTACCACGCCTTTCCAAGACGGGTCCTTGTGCATAATTTGTTGCTCACCTGAGGTTCTAATGGTTTGCGGCTTATGGGACATATCTTCAAATTTTGCATCATATAACGATGTAGCTTATCTAGCTATATGTTGTTACTTGTAACTGATTCTTGATTTGTATGACTTCTTTGTTTGTTTCATGAATGGGTTATGGACTAATGAATCGGACTTTCCTGATTTTAATCCTTGAATAAGTGATTGATTACCTCAACCTTACAGTGTCTCAATTGGTGTAGTCAATATGCTCCTGAACTAACTATTGTTGCAAAGAAACTTGTCGATGGAGAATGATTTACCTAACCATTTCTAAAAGTCATACTGGCTTGAGCATATTATCTAATGTGGGAATTGCTCTCTAGCTCTAACCATTGAGCTGAGGATAGTAGGCGGTAATCATGTCCTAGTAGGTTTCATGGAAATCCTGAAATGATTGTCAGCAGTCTAAGGTGAATCGAATAGCTTATAATAGGTACAACTTGAATTGACACCACGTGTCTCACGTTAGATTTCAAAATGTTAAATTTGTCGAAAAGGACCTTATTGAAAAGAATAGATTATAGGTAACATTTGCGATTTCCTCGTGTTTCTAGTCCTATCGAAGGTCATGACCTGAGCCTTACTTGCCTAAGGTGCTTAGTCTCTATGACTAAAATGTTTATTGTTTGATTATCGAAGTGTTTCCATGCTCCATGTTGAAAAGTCACACGCCTTAAATATTTAAGTGAGGTGGTGTAGTGGTTGGTTTTCAAGATTTGTTCCGATATTGAGTGCTTCCAAAAATAGTTCATCACTAATATTGTTATCATGCTAGCAAGAAAAATAGATATCAGCTCAAACTATGTCAAAGAATGTTTGTTCTAGTTTCACTTGTAGATGGGGAGTCATTGATTGTCCGACATGTTCACACCTGTGGCATCTCTTGATATGGAAGTGAGGTTACTTGGAATTTCTAGAGAACACAATGCCTTAGGGGAAGTTTATATCGATAACCTTAATTTAACCATATTTTCCTTTAAGGGACACTCATTGTAGGAAAGTTCACCTATTGTTGAAGCTATGTTTAGTGAAATGTTCTGTAGTCTCGATTAGAATATTTGGTTTATCCCTATAGTGTTGTTTAGTGTGTATTCGCTTCATACTAAATCTCGTAACTCGGTCTAACTAATACTTTTGGAATGATAGAGTTTGGATTCTAACCCAAAATAGTGGTTCGGAAGGTCTCGTGATGTCTTAAGATTTTTGTTGAGTTTTGAATCATCCTACCACCTAGTTCTAGTCCTTGTTGGAAATTCCAAAATCCTTCCATTGTTTTCTTGTATCGAGGAATCCTCCTCACAGATGGTATAGGAAGTCTTTCCTAAAAGGTCACTCGTCAAATCCTAGCTTATCGGTTGAATGAGAGATAAATGGCGTAAGCATCTATAGAGTGTTAACAAAAAGAAATGTTTATGCACGATATATCTGATTATAAAACTTTGCTTTCAAATGAGAATTGTTTTAGGAGATTTGAAATGATGCTTGTTACTTTCATAACATAATTCTTTCTGAATTATACATAGGTGATCAGGCCATGTATAATCAAGGACAAATGATGTGATTTTTTTTTTTTTTTTTTTTGAAATGGTATTATGTTCCTCCGAAGTTGTAGATGGTATTCAACGTTTTGTTTTGTAAGATAATGGCTCAATGATTTTTCAGAGTAACATGAAAATCGTTTTGCATGAGGATATTAAATAGTTGATAAAATAACTGAAACCAATTGATATGTTGGTAATAAAACAACTTGCGTTAAAACTTTATGAAACAACGTTTCTAAGATGGTGATAAAATACTTCGAAATAAAATCAAGTGAAATAATTTCATGAAATAGTAGCAGGATAATTTGGAATAAAATTGGTTGGATGGTTTGTAGGATACATAGGAGAACCTTATCGAGTAGTAATAGTCTACTAATTGGTCGAGAATAAAGTTGGCCTAACCCCTAGTAAGATAGTGATATATCGTCGTGAAATGATGGAAAATTGGGCAATTGGAGTAAGGAATGAAATAAACAAGGTGGTGATTATCGTAGAGATAATAAATGATAAAGATTACATTAGCTAGAAAGGTACTTATTATCTGTTCCTGTTGGTGGTCTAATCGTGTTTCAAGTGTAGGAGTAGTAGGCGGTCTAGCAACAATAGCCCTAGAACTCTCACAGTCCTCAAACCTATGAGATGGTGTAGTGTCTATAGTCTTAGTGCTAGGTGGTAATGGTGTGTCAAATCATGCACGCTTCCCAAGCTGCAAGTCGGGTGTATGAGTATCGGGTATGAGATGTGATGGTACGGATGGTGCTCGAAATGATAATGATGATGAAAATAATGACAATGCTGATAATAGAATCCTTGTGGTGAGTTAAGAAAATAGGTTCATTAGGACTAAGCCTATAAATTCTACCCAATGGTATGATCTGTCCCAACTGAGTGATAAAAATTGTCCTGATCCTACAGTGAATCAATAGTGATCGCGATGGTGTAGGTGCAACTTCGTCCTCCTAAAAGGTCTTAGTGTCATCATCTGATGTTATCGGTGTTGAGTCAACTGATGTTAAAATTGTGATAGGGAATGACAAGACATTCTCCATGTCAAAGTGATGTGAGTATAATGGGATGGGTATTTGAAGGCATCTATGTGACAATCGAGTTCGAAATGAAAGTAAATAACTCGTAAAATGTGCGTATAAAACCGCATGTATAGTGAACATGCACTTATTATGAAATGATGAGATGCTATGATAATGTAGTTATAGTCTAGGGTCAATGATGCAACCTAGTTCTCTATAACTGTAGCTCTGATACCAATCTGTCACACCCCCAATTTACCTGTTTTGCAGCGGAATGGAATTCCTGGGGGTTTGACTGTCATAGCACCACAATCACAGTTACATCGAATGACCTAAAGTGTCGTTTAGAAAATACATCGTTTGATTAATTAAAATAATCAGAGTTTACAAAATGTAGGTCCCAAATGAAAATCAATGTATGCGGAAATACAAATATATTACAAATCCAAACGATGTTTTGAAATAAAGTGCCATAATGTACAATGCTATAAGTCGACGCCGCGACTCAAAAGGTGGTTCCTAAACCATGTCATGATGATAATGCCTTAGTACCTGAAAATACATTGCTAAAACGGTCAACAATAATGTTGGTGAGAAATCATAGGTTTATGTAAATGTTTTATACGACTACGCAAGTATAGATCAGGCATGACAATCATGTCACGTAAAAATGTTACTGGTATGACAATTATGTCACATAAAAATGTTACAATTGCTTAAGCGCATGATACCGAAGCTCCGACTGATGTACGCCCCAACAGAGTGTCTTGCCAAACAACTCTAATAATGTTTATGAATGAAATGCATCCGTATGACTAGTTGGGATTCACCAACCCGGATGGAGGTGTCACCCTCGATAGATCTATCCACTCACACACGCTTCTAGAAAATTAACGGCTCATGCATTAAAGTGGGGACTTTTAACTGGCAACGTTGTAACTCAAGCAATGTAAATGAATTTAACATACTTGGTATCGTAATAAAAATGTTGTGCAATGTATTCTCCCCCATAGGTTTGAAATAATGTAAAAACTTGTAAAACGGGGCTATGAAAACTCACTTGGTAAACTGGTATGATGACAAGAGTGAGTACACTGAGATGTATCGTGATACTTTAACCGGGACCTATTACGAATGATATGATATGTAATGAGTTATGATGTACTGTTATGATATGCATGCATTACGTATGTTATTTATACCATTTGCGAGTTTTGAAAATAATACTTATCGTCGAAAAATACTCTTTTGACGTCTTAACCATTCTTAAATCACTTTATAAGTATTTACGTCAAAATGTCATCCTACAATGGTTTTATAATGATTTATAGTGAAATTTTCACTTTTCGTCGTAAAACAATGTCGTCGGAAATTTCATGAAAATGGCAAAAATGGCTTTGGAAAACTAATCGTAAAATGGTGTACGTCGAACGTTAGGAAACGAAATCGACGGTTTTGGAAAGTTTGTATCGAAATCTAAAAGTTTCAGTTCAGGAGTTTTCGTCAAAAAGGTCTCGAACATAAAGATAATAAGGGTTAAAGATGGTGATTTTGTTGAATTGTTGTGTAAAAAGTGAGTTTCGGCCAAGTTTAAACATCCATAAATAATTTATTATAACTCCGCTATACAAACGGTTGATTGTTTTGAAAAATATGCTCGATGATCTTAATTTCATTAGAAAACATTTCGTTCCAAAAAGTTCCACATCATAGTTAAAAACAGCCCTTAACATGCACGTTTCAGCTACCGTAACACTTGTCTCGTAAAATAATATAGTTTTTCAGAAAATAATAGTTACGGCAATTTTTATGAAAACGTGCATATCTTTGTCGTTTCAAATCCGTTTTCTACGTATAATACGTCTTTAGCTTCGTATCAAAGTATACTATTATATTTTTGATAAGTCGAAATAATTTGTGAAGCTTAAGGCTCGTTTTTGACTCGTACAAAAGATAAATATGTTGCTGAAATTTCAGGAAACTATACATTTCGTCGTCAAACTTGTAAAATCCATAACTTCTTCGTTATAACTCCGTTTTAATCCGTTCAAGCGGCCACGGATTCATTTTAAAGTATATTTTCTAAATATCAAGACCAAAATTTCGTGCCTACTGTCGGATTTTCCAGAAAATCAAAACAAGGACAGACCTTTTTTTTATACGTATCGAAAATAGTTTTTCTCGTACTAAACCTATTCCAATCCCTTCAAATCAACTCCAAAGCTAATCTAATCCTACCATACACCTTCTTAGGGTGTCATGGGTTCCTAATCATCATCAAGACCAAAGTATACCAAGGGGATAATTATAGGATGACCATATATATATATATTTCTAAAAATCATGTAAAAATGGTATAAACAACACAAATCATGCATGCTTGTACCAAAAATGAAGAGATACTTATGAAATGAAAAGGAAACATGAAAAATGTAAATGATATGCTTACAAGTTAAAATGATGAGGTGATAAGAACAAAGGATTAAACCTAAACACCCTAGGTTTTTATTTCAAAACATTGATTAAGGGTGTAACTAGATTGTGTAAAACTTGATTTGTAAACTTTTGATGAATTTCTTCTTGGAACACTATGGTGGCCGGTTTGTGTTAGACAAAAAGGAAGAGAGGAAGATCTTGACTTTCACTTGGATATATTAATTGTGTGTGTAAGAAAAGGGTGGAGTATAGATATGTATAAAGAAGAAATCTTGCAAATCTTGAAAATCATCCCCCCCCCCTTTTTGTCGGCATTTTATATAATAATACATATACATATATATTTTTTTTTTTTTTTTTTTTTTTGTGTAAAGAAAGGTGTAAGTAAAATAAGTTAAGTGAAGGTAACTTGCAACTTTTATATACATTTGTGCATTTAGGGTAGTTTTAGCTAAAAATAATTTTTAATGGATCAAAGTAAAGTATAATGAGATCATAAAATTTTTAAAAATACATTTCTTGTAAAATTTGAGTGATATAATAATTATCGTGTAGTTTTTAAGAAAAGTGTCATAATAATATAAATTTAACGATTTATATACAGAATAAATTTAAAACACTAGGTAAACTCAAAATATTGTTTTTATAAACTAAATGTAAGTATAAAAATATATCGGGATCATTTTTGGAAGTATCGGATTAAATGTTCAAAACAATAACTCACGCGATAACGTTTATTTAATATAAAAATTACGCGGTTCAAGTGAAATGAAATGTCGTGAATGAACTAATGTGATGCAAATGATGCAATTGAAATGTAGACTAAACTTAGTCCATATGAATTGTTCGTGATGATATGATCATGAATTCGCCGCTAAACCTTTAAGGTTACGCGAATTTGGAACACGTAAACCTAGTTTACGACAAATGTTGAAATAGTGAAGCATAAATTGTTTCGAGAAATGACCTGAAAGTACAGGTTGTCACACACACAATATCCCTATAGGTTACATAAATCACCTCTACAATTCGACATCCATTAAACTCACACACTTAGACAATCAAATACGACCCACCACACGTACTTATTCACATAAATTATCTCCTGTCCAAGTCCTTTAATTCATGTATATATAACATGCATACCCCATCCTAGCTCTTAGGTTTTTATTTCCAGGTTCAAGATTGAATTTTAAAGATGATACCACCGTTTCCAGTGCCGAAAATAAAACGTGTAATACACCCATTCGAGTGTCCCAAATTAGAAATAATGATCGATTCCCATATGATTTATATCTTCATGATTTTATATGGTCTTAATATTGTTATTCAGATCAAAAATAATAACAACACCATAACTAGATTTGTAAGATAAAAAAGGTCAAGCTATAGCTTCTGATTATGTACACCACATATGTGTGTGTCGAATGGGGAAACATGATGAAATGGAGGTACCTTGAGGCAATTTTAACGAGGCAAAAGAAAAGGAACCAGGACCAACCCGTATTCGAATCAAACCACACGATCAACCAAAGCTCATACACCACCCGATCACCATTATTAGCTAACCCTTCATACCGTGATCTTCTTGGAAAGAAAAGGAGGGAGGTTCCCGGTTTCTATGTTTTTTTTAGGGTTTCAGTGTATGAGTGAATATGAGATACGGTTTACCATATAAGAGGGAAGGGTGAGTAGTGATTTCAGATTTTAAGGGTGACTAATTCTCTCTCAAATCCTTTCCAAACTTATTGCACTTATCCATGATTCAAAAATTTGTACAAAATCATAAAAGAAACCGGTTCTAGCATAGGTGACATATGGGTGTGTGATATGCTTAGTTAGGATGGGGGAGCCAATTTGTATTTTACTTAGGATAGGTATCTCAAACTATTTCTTGTTCTTATCTTTTATAATTTATAGTAAGTGGTAATGTTTGTGATTTGCATTTAGTGTAAGATTGAAAGGAATAGCAAGCAAAATGCGTAAAGGGTTATAAGACATGAGAATAAATCGTTTATTTGTCTAGAATTCGAACTAGGAAAGTCTCATTATTAGTTATTATATAAACTTAGGTTATATGTCATATTAATTCAATTAACACATAACATAAGGTCTTAAATACTTAATAATGTTATAGTCATATATAAACTTAGTTTAAATTATATGGAAATTTAGGTAAACGGACTTTAGGGTATTACAATTCTTCCCCCCTAAAAAGAAAATGTTGTCCATGAAATTGAAGTCGCAAAGTTAGATGGAGACATAGAAAATCACGAAAAGAATGACAATAAATAGCCTCACGCCCGGAGAGGTTCTTCCAAAAGATTCTTCACAAACAGAATGGTTTTATTTCTCTTGTCCCGATCCTGATGGCCTAAGATAGCCTCAGGCTCCTCAACAAAAGGTATATTATTACAAATCTGATCTAGCTGATATGAAACATATATAGAGTGGATGAAATTACATGAAACACAATCATGAATATGAAACAAATACGAAGGTAAAGCCAAACGATAGGAAACTTCATAAATAAATTCCACACTTCAAGCGAACAACAGAAAATGTACAAATGATCCAAAAGCATAAAGTGAGTATCAAAACAGATAATGGAATGGGTATAATACATGCACCATTTAAAATAAAATAAAAGAACCATGAACCGCGGACTCACTTTACTTTTCTCTCATGCTTAGGACAATCCTTAGCCATATGCTCAGTCGATCCACATGAGAAACATGTTGTTAGGAATTATTGTAATAGTGTAGAATGGTTCCTGCTGATCAGGTTCTTGCTGATAGTATTTCATTTCTGCTGATAGAACAATTTTTGTTGTTAGCGCAATTACTGCTGATAGTTATGTTTCTGCAGATACTAGTATCCGTATTATTAGTAATTAGTTAGGATATGCATGAGTTATTTTAGGAAGAGATAATTCATATCTTTTATGCATTTTGTAAGCAGCTGCATTAGGGTTTCTTATAGTATAAAAGAAACCTGCGGCTAGGGTTGATGTACGCTTTTGAAAACATTATTAGTGAATTAATATAGATCCATAGAGGATCAAAAGTTTAGTTGTTACAATATTCTTTAACTCTTGTGTTCATATTCTGCGTGAGCATAAGTTTACTGGAGGTTCTCTATAGTTTGCTTGTGATTACACGGGTATTCTATTTGTTCATTAAAGGCTAGAAAGATCTATCTGGGACTGATCCAACAAGTGGTATCAGAGCCTGGTGAGAATCTCTCAAAGAAGATTACCTTAATCTCTCTCAAAACACTAAAAACTCTCTAACCATGACGGACTCAGAAAGTGATAAGGAACAGCCTGAGAGCAGCACCATGACTCAAGTAGTTCAGTAGATCGTTACCACTACAAT
Organism: Chrysanthemum makinoi; assembly: GCA_910596185.1. NCBI lineage: Eukaryota > Viridiplantae > Streptophyta > Magnoliopsida > Asterales > Asteraceae > Chrysanthemum > Chrysanthemum makinoi. The sequence goes on along the minus strand of OU343225.1, from coordinate 250,227,138 downwards.
GTCAAACAACAATGCAAAGTTTCCCTATCTGAAGAATGACGAATATGAAATATGGCCAATGAAGATGGAAAATTGGATCAGCAACAGTGACTATCATCTCTGGAACATTGTCTTGAAAGGTAAAAGTAAGAAGAAGACTGGAAGAGATACTGATGGAAATGTAATAATTCTTCCAGCAGTAACTACTGAAGAACATATTGCGCTTCAGAGGGAAACCAAAGCTAGGACTACCTTGCTCCAAGCAATTCCAGATGACCATATGGGTGATTTTCATCACATTGATGATGCAAGGGAAATCTGGAGAGCAATCAAGGAAAGGTTTGGAGGTAACGAAGAATCTGAGAAGATGAGAAAGACAATGCTCATGCAGGACTTTCAGGAGTTTACAATTTCTGAAGATGTGACAAATCGTAATTTCAGGTAATTTATCAAACTTTGAAATTTTCGCTATTCATCTCGGGAATTTACTATTCATTGATTACTATTCATCGTTTTTGAACGCGGTTGGAGACTTTGAAAGGTTATTTCAAAATTTTACTATTCACGAAACACTATTCATTCCCGGAGAAAAATCACTATTCATGATTCACTATTCATCATTTTTCGTAAACTAGGTTTACGAGTATCAAATACGCGTAACCGTAAGGGTTTAGCCGCGTATTCATGAAACATCATTGAGAAAACTTCATATAGACTAGAGTTAGTCTACATATCATCAGTAATATCATCATCATATTAGTTCATTCATGAGTTTGCATATTTCATTTACGTATATTTTTCTATCAAATCAACGCTATCGCATAATCATTTATTTTGAATATTTGATCCGACACTTCCAAAATTTGTCCTAATATATTTTTATACTTATTTTAAGACTATAAAAATTATATTATTAGTTTACCCGATGTTTTGAATTTATTTTGTATATAAATTGTTATATATATATATATATATATATATATTTACGACGGTTTCGTAAATTCAACTCAATAATTATTTATTCACTCAATTCTTAGGAGAAATGTAATTGTATAATTTTTATGACTTCGATATATTTTATTTTGTTCCGTTAAAATCTATTTCTAGATAACGCTACACTAAATACCTAATTATATTTACCAATTACACATTATACTTAAACTTAAAATACATTTAACTACAAAACTCATCCAACCCTTTACCCAAAATACCCCAACCGAACCCCCCCCCCTTAGTCACCATTTGTTAAAAATATCTTTACTTACTAGTATGTGCACATATACAATTGTAGAGTAGATATTTACTTAATACTTTTATGGGAAAATGACACAAATAGACCGCGCGCCCTGATGCATGTCACTTTATGGACCACTTTTATTTTAAATTTGAAAATAGACCGAGGGCAACCGCTGTCATTGGGCAACTCATCAAAATTGTGACAAGTGTCCCGTATGTGTAAGGTATTGTTTTTTGGGCAACCAAAAAGCGCTGGGCAACCGTATTTTTTAAAAAGGGTTTTTTTGGTCATTTTACATAACATAAATAAAATATTATATATACTTAAGATTGGGTAAAATTGTGTTCATAATACATATTTTTCATACCACTGCTTTCCTAATACATGTTTTTCATACCACTGCTTCTTCTTCTCATAATTCTCCCGCCCCTCCCAAAATTATTTTCCCTAAATCAGTTTTCTTTTTTCTCACTCAAAAGTCAAAATTGAAAAATTAAGTTCATTTCCATATCCAATCTCACATTTGTTTTCAACAATATTTCAGATCAATGTCCAGAAACATCTTCATCTACTTTTTCATTTCCGTCTTTTGTTCATTAATCAAATCAAATCAAACACGTAATCATCTTTCTATTATATTATTTTTAACATAATTTTTGTTCAGTTGCTCGATAAGAGACAACATATGTTACGGAACAGATTCATGTTCCGAAAGTGAAATCATAGAGGTATCAAAAGAAGCAAACATTCATGAATTTGTAAGCAATCTGCCAGACGGGTATGACACCGTGGTTGGTGAAAAGGGGTGTCAGCTTTCTGGTGGACAAAAACAAAGGATTGCAATTGCAAGGACTTTGTTAAAGAAACCAGCCATCATGCTTCTTGATGAAGCAGCGAGTACTCTTGATGCTGAGTCGGAACGATCAGTGGTAGCTGCAATGGAGTCGATAAACAGGAATGAAATGACTACACAGGTTACGGTTGCACATAGGCTTTCGACTGTTGTGCATTCGGATACTATTGTTGTTATGGAGAAAGGTAAAGTGGTTGAAATGGGTACTCACTTTGTTACATTTTCACTTTGTTACATAGGCTTTTGTATTCACTTTGTTACATTTTCATTGATTTTGCATATTATATTACACTGTAGGTGGCTAAATGTGCAATTGGGTTACGACGGAAACAACTTCACCAACGGGTTAGACACTTTTCCATTATATTTCTTATTGAGTGGAAAGAATGGTCCATGTTTTATTTTGAATAAGTGAAATTAGGTAATGCTAACTGTAAAATAGTGTGTTTAGTCAACGAAATTTCTTACTGTTATATTATATAGTAATTGTTATTGTTGGTAAGACTCCAATCAGTAATCACTTTAGCAAACTATTGTAGTTGATTGTCTTACCTGAAGCCAAGCCTAAATGATCGTCTCAATAACGCTCGAAGTATAGTACATGAAATTGATTAACAACTCGGAGTTGGTGAAACATTTCATGTAGGTCTTAAGTATTTGGAGGAAGAACCATATATTAGAGAGGCAGATAGAGCTCAACTTGGTGAAAAACAAACGTAAGAACCATCTACTAAAGGGGCTGTTTAGAAGTGCTAATAAAGGGTCTGTCTCGAAGTGCGTATAAACAGGCTGTTTGGAATCGCTTATCTAAACTGAATATAAAGGGTTGTAATTAGAAACATCCAATATAATAAGTTTAATAAGCAAATCCCAAAGAACTCCTTTTAAGTGATTTAATGAAGTGATTGGTAAGATTGCATTTGATCCCAAACAACCCTTTTTAAGTGATGTATACTTTTTTTTTACTTATTATGGCACTATTGTTATTATTAGTTTTAACTAATTGTGATGTATACTTTGTTTGTTTTTTTACTTATTAAGGCACTATTGTTATTATTAGTTTTGAGTTTTGACTAATTGTACATTTAACTTTTTGCACCTTCATAGCTTGCCTACATGTAAGAGGTGATTTATTTGAAAGGGATTATGAGAAAAGAAGTTGTGGTCGATTAACTAAAACCTGCAGCACTAGATTCAAAAGATGCAACTTTTGATTTTTTAGGTAATGATAAATCATGAAATATAAAGTATTTAAATTAATTTGGTCCCATGGAATTTTATCAATCACTTTAGTTTTTATATCCAGTGTTATGTTACATTTTGCCGTTCTTTGTTGAAGTTAAAGCTTTATCATGACAAGTGGTCAATATGATACTCCATGATTTTTTAAGAAACCAAGTGAATCTCTTATGTGTGAATCAAGAAAGTGTTAAGGTTGATGCTAACATGCTTACTCTGCAGGGACTGATACTCGTTATTATGGAACGTTGGACGACAAAGACTTTGCAAGCCCCTTGGTAATTAACCTTTACAACATCCCAATATTTGTTATAACTTTAAACCGTTTGTCAAGCTTCTTTGGTGATGATTTTCAGGACACCACGATCAGTCGAGCATGAATATTAAAGAAATATTTTTCTTTGAAATCATTGCTGAAGAATATTGGTAAAGATGACAACTTTTTAGTCACACATTTTATCTAAAAACTTTATAAGTTTTTATTGATAGTCCGTGTCAAATATGATTGAAAAATTTATTGCTTTAACAGTGATCTCATTTTATTTTTTTTTTGTTTGCTAATAATCGATGTACTTGCAGAAAGCTGTTATGACACCTAATAAGGAGGAGCTGATCCGCGCATTCAAGGATGTCCATAAGACTTTGCGTCTAATATTCTAGGTAAAGCATTTATGTATTTGATTAGCGAATGTCACTGTCTTATAGTTTTTCGGTATCTGTTGCTCTTATCTGCTTTTTTACTTTTGTTTCGTTGAAGTTGCTTTGGTATAATTGGGCTTACTCCACCCAGCTGTGAGGCAAAACGGCAAACCGTCGGCCCTGTAATTTAATTGCTACCGAATTAGCATCAAGAAAATATAGTGTAGACAAACTTGGAAATGAAGAAGATATGGCTTACTTAATACCACTACTTTTGAGTCTAATCCAGACTGCTACAGGGTCACAACTAAGGTTTGAATTTGAATCCAACATGATTTGTTTTCTGATGATAGTTATCCTTTCATTGATAATCTTTTAATCTGATATGCAGTTTTTGAATGGTTCTTACATTTATAAAATATCAAACCATTCAATTCCACGTTAACTCGAGTATAAATGGGTATTTGGATGTGCTTTTTCCAAGTATTAACGTGTCTTGAAAATGCACATCTGAACTCTCCCTTTACATTATTTCATGTTAACATACTATGCCTATTTTTTCTTCATTACGTGAAAAGTATACACCTATTCACGAATTATGAATCTAGACTATTTTAAGAAGGCGAAAAACAGTCTAGGTAACTTGTGGTACCTAACTTTCAGGTTTGTATTCCCAGCGTTGGGTGGTTTGCTATTTGGGTATGATATAGGTGCAACGTCTAGTGCTACCCTCTCATTACAGGTATATAATTTACCAATCTTCATACTACATTTTAGTTGTTGAACATAAGAGTTAAATAACATATGCTATCGATCATTTCCATTATTTTAATACGTATCTTAATCATTTTGTAGTCAGCCGAGCTTAGTGGAACAACATGGTTTAATCTGTCAGCTGTTCAACTTGGTCTTGTGGTAAGTTATCTGTGATTGTTTCACTTAATTACATCTAGTGCAATCTCTCTAGGTGGGAAAATGGGTGGTTCGGACAGTTTGGTAACATGTAGAAAAAGTAAAGTTCTTAGAGCGGGTCGAAACAAGCCAGAACAGGCTGACCCGCAGACACCTTTGTTAATAACAAAATCCACAAATTGCTACTATATTGCAAAAACTATGATTTAAACAATGATAGGATTTTTTTTGTTGAAAGCAATTTAGGTGATCGTAAACACTTGAGTATGCTATGAGTGACTTCTAACAGTTTTCATTAGTTTACCTTGTAGCTAAATGTTTTACTTTTACCCGCTTCACCCGCTAGTAACATAATGTAACCTATGGAACCATTTTGACATTAATGGGTCAAAACAAGTGAAATCACAAAAGATTACTTTGACCAAACTCCGTAACCTCATCCCACCAGACCTACTCAGTTTCCAGCTAACAAGTTATCATAGAACATTTTGGTCTGTCTTACATGAAATCCAGGTGGATATTGCAGCTCACGCGTGGAGTTCTGAAAAGCACCCTACTGACTTGAATCATGATTTCTAGAGTGCATAGGTGAGTTGCTCGATGGTGCATATAGTAGAACCAAGAAGGAAGTAGGTTGTAAAATATTTAGCGCTGATGCTATTACCTGTTTACCACATATGTCAACATCAACCCAACGTTTACTAATATATTGGTTGATTCGGTTTATATGTAACGGTTGTTTGGCATTGCTTATTAAAAATAGATTATGAGCTTTGAAACTCATAATTAGAATCAAATGTTGCAAAACGTGATTTTGAACTTTAGTATTTTGATTTGCTTATGTTATTTGTGGGATCCGCAATAATGAGATAATTAATTTTTAAGTGTTTCATAAATTCTTCTCTAACGGTGAATAGTTGAAAGCCAGAGAAGTTTACCCGAACACAAGGGGTTTGGTGTTCCATTTGAGGGAGCTGACAAAGAGAATATTTTGAGTAACCTCGCGCCATTTATGTTTTACTTCATGCACCAAGATTGAAGAGTCACATTATCATGATTTTTACCAACCTTTAAACTAATAGATGCCATCCTGGTAAAAACAGTTTATATTCATACAAATGATAGATATATTCAATAAACACCTATTCATCCACAATATCATTGGACTCCATCAAAAAAAGCATCTAGAAACATAGAAATCCAGATTTATTTATTCTTTAAGTTCATAAACAACGACTCAAATCATAATGAAAATAAATACCATAGCTTGTGCCACCGTCTGTCAGGCACCCAGGTATGAACCCGGAAACGTAACAGAATCAAAATTCCTAAGAATGATGTTAAAAGATGGCAGCAAGGATGACAAGACACATCATAATAAGACTCAAAAATACATAATAGCACGATAACAATAAAGTTTAATATGAATTTCAGATTCAGATCAGTAGCGGTTCATTTTTTCTTGATTGCAGCTTTGGTGATCTTGGCACCAGTAGGGTCCTTTTTGTCCACACTTTTGATCACACCAACAGCAACTGTCTGGCGCATATCCCTTACAGCAAAACGTCCTAAAGGATGATACTCAGAGAAAGTCTCGACCATCATGGGTTTGGTTGGAATCATTTTCACAATTCCAACATCACCATTTTTGAGAAACTTAGGCTCCTTATCAATATCCTTACCAGACCTTCGGTCAATCTTGGTCATTAGCTCAGCAAAATTAACAGCAATGTGAGAAGTGTGGCAATCGAGCACAGGTGCATAACCATTTCCAATTTGACCAGGGTGGTTCAGGATAATGACATGTGATGTGAAGCTTGCTGCACCCTTAGCTGGATCATCTTTTGAGTTTGAAGCAACGTAACCATGTTTAAGATCCTTCACAGAAACATTCTTGACATTGAACCCGACATTATCACCTGGTAGTGCCTCCTGAAGGGATTCATGATGCATTTCAACTGACTTCACTTCAGTGGTGAGACCAGTTGGGCCAAAAGTTGCCACCATACCAGGTTTGATAACACTAGTTTCAACACGACCAACTGGCACAGTTCCAATGCCACCAATCTTGTACATGTCCTGAAGTGGGAGACGCAGAGGTTCGTCTGATGGTCTCTTTGGTTCACTGATATTGTCAAGTGCTTCAAAAAGAGTTGGACCCTTGTACCAGTCAAGATTGCTTGATCTCTCAATCATGTTGTCAGGGTTGTATCCTACCTTCTTAATGTAAGAAGACACTTCCTTCACAATTTCATCATGCCTAGCCTTTGAGTATTTGGGAGTAGTAGCATCCATTTTGTTGCAACAACAAATCATTTGCCTGACCCCAAGGGTAAACGCAAGCAAAGCATGCTCACGAGTCTGGCCATCTTTAGAAATACCAGCTTCAAAACCTCCAGTAGTAGAGTCGATAATAAGAACAGCACAATCAGCCTGAGATGTTCCAGTAATCATGTTCTTGATAAAGTCACGATGTCCTGGAGCATCAATGATGGTGCAATAGTATTTGGTGGTTTCAAACTTCCACAAGGCGATATCAATGGTGATACCACGTTCGCGCTCAGCCTTGAGCTTGTCGAGCACCCATGCATACTTCAATGAACGTTTGTTCATCTCAGCTGCTTCCTTCTCGAATCTCTCAATCACACTCTTGTCAATACCTCCAAGCTTGTAGATCAAGTGCCCAGTAGTGGTCGATTTTCCAAAGTCGACATGGCCAATCACAGCAAGGCTAATGTCAGCCTTTTCCTTTCCCATGATAACACTTGGCTGCTTGCTATATTAGAAAAACATAATCGTTTTTAGACGCTTACGTACATCATATCATACTATTTGAATTAAACAATCTATATATCTACCAGTTAACAAAACTAATAAACACGGCTAACAAGCACAATAAAAAACCTACCAAATCTACACATTTAGCACAAAGACAGTACGACACTCTTATATCAAGGCAAACTATGCAATCGGCACCTAACAAAAACATATGGTCCTATTTCTGTCCTTTTTTTCTAGTTGAAAGCCCGATTAAAACTTAAAACCACACCTAACTACAACAATATCCTAGATAAACCTGGACGAGGACCCGGTCAGACTTGAGCCTTGAACCCGATTATACACCAGGTAGGTGTTAGGTTAAAGTTAATTGTTACACGAATCAGAATCAAATGCGATACTAAATACTTGTGAGAAAGCAAAGTGATCCACAAATATTGCACTATGATTCACAATTTTGTCAATCCCCTCTAAAATACTAATTCTTGAACCGAAGTACATAAACAGTAAATCATTTTGCATTTTCAAGCGTCTTATATTTAGTTTCTTACTAATTTATTTTTTTACAGTAAATACTTATTAATAGAAACACAAGTTTCAAAAAAGACATGGCACGATCAATACAAATCAGGTGACGTTTTAAGTTAGCATACGTTGTAGGACAGGTTTCAACCAGAACTATGTCTTGGCTCACAAAGCCACAAACTAATACACTCTGTGACAGAGAACCAGCACTATCTTTTATCATGTTACATAAATACATATCCATATCATATCATAAGCATATACAAAAACATGATCATCATAATTCGATCTCAAAATGTTTAAATCGCTTAGGTCAATTTCAAGTAATAAAAAACCTAGCTAAAAATTGTAACAAAGTTGCTTTTAATCATATGAAGCAAATCATGTTATCACATACACACAACTGAAAAAAAACAAACAAAAACAAGAGAAACATCTCAATAATATACGTCAAATGGTACGCACTTAGTGTTAAACACTTAAACTTTATTAAAAATTCTAAACTATAAAATGTTTAACACTAGTAATGGCTTTCAAAGGATCAAGAAAATAAACTAAACATCATCAAATACTATAGCTCAAATACATACAACTACCAAAATCAATCAATTATATTATATATACTATACAAAACAATATATGAACCATAAAAATCAATGATAAAACTATGTAATTAATACATATGATAAGAGTGCAAAATCGAACCTTGATTAATGAAACTAGAAACAGTTTCAAATGTATTCCAAGAGTGTGTGGTGGCATTGGCGGCAGTGGAGGGTGTTTTTGATCATACTTCTTCTAGCTTAAATTTCGACTGCACCATTACACCCCTATATTTGAGAAGGTTCTTAGTGCAAGTGATGCTGGTAGAATTGGTCGCTTAGTCCTGCCTCAAGCGTGTGCTGAAGTGAGTTGATTTTTCTCCTGCATAAACATAGTATGCACATGCTTTAGATTCCCTACAATTAAATACTGATGCATGCGTATTTTCCGGTTACATATATATAAGACAACTACAAGTACAACTGCAAGGCCATAAATTAACTACTTAAATTACGTAACTGCTTAATACTAGAAAAAACAGGAATTTATCAATAAAAAAACAGAAATATAAGTTGGACTACTAAGTTACTTTATTGCAGCAGCTAGCCTTATAGTGACATAACAACACATTATGAATGGCAGAAGATTTGATAGTTTTATCTTATGTGCAGACGTATCCGTTGTGGGGAAGTGGTCATAGTATCATCCATTCTGTTCTTTCGAACAACAGTCTCTCTTGTCAACTCCCTTGGTAAAAATGGCTTCTACACTACTAAATCCTTAAATAATTGTTACCACGTGGACCAATTATTGAATCTAGGATGTTTTTCAAATTTCCGGAACTTGGCTGGCCCTAGCTGGAGTCTTCCTGTATTCAAAAGTAAAACGAATAAAGCCAAAGGCAGAGTGAATGCAACTACAAGCAAAATAAGATGCATAATTGAATTTGCCTTGGAAACATTGTGTATACACATTGAGAAGTTCCAAAAATAAAACTAATAGAAACTGATAATGATTATAAATTACCTTATGCAATGTCCCTTTATATCGAAATGCATTGGAAACATTAATCATGTGTGACTCTATTTGGTAAAAGAAACTTATGAACCATACTTGAAATCACAATTTATCATAAGATACAAAAAAAAATGGAATGCCAACATAAATATAGAACAAGTTTTTTAATTAAAGGGGTGGTTACAATTGCAGAAGAAGAGAGGATCTTAGCATTGCATATATGCAACTACAAGTTCATACAAAAGCTTTACACATAGCCATCCGATATTAAAACCACAAGCCATTTCAGATCTGTCAACATTTACGTTTGAATCTGTATGTATCAACATATAACTAAAACTAGCTAGTATAGGTATTCAATCCACTAGCAGTGGTACCCGATACCACTAGCAGTGGTTTCGAGAAGCCTAGCAGTGGAAACGAATTAAAACTAGCAGTGGTTTCCATGTTTGGTCGCGTAACAAGGCGAAAAGCACCCAATTTGTCTAGTGCTTCTAAAGCTCAACCTGAATGGGTAACCTGGTCTTGAAGATCTTTAAGAGGGTCAATCTCTCCGACCACTTCAAAACCAAAAAAAACATTCAGGCATTTCATCAAACACTTACTATACACCTTTTTTGATTAAAAAAACTCACCCAGTAAATGAACCACTTAAAACGAAGAATGATTACCTTATCAGCAGAATGAAAACCACTAACAACCATCTGAGATGTATCTGGTAGAGGTATAACCCTGGGATTGAGATGTATCTGGTAGAGGTGACGTCAGGTGGTGGTACCGTCGTGTGTAAAATTTATGTACTGTCTCAATGAATGTATCTGTTAACTTTGAGGTGTGATTGTTTATGTGGGGGTGAAAGAGGTGTGATATATGTAGTGGTGTGAGTCTGATTAGTGTGAGTCTGTGATTTTTTTTTAATTGAAAATGTAAAATGACGAAATTATCCTTGTGTATAAATACAAGTTGCCCAAAAATATAAAGTTGCCCAAAAAACAATACAAGTTGCCCAAAAAACAATACATGACATATACTTGCAAAATACGTACTTGTGTCATAAGTTGTCGGACACATGGCAGCCCCTGGTTGGGTAAAAAAAAAGCGGAGGGCAACTTGTCTATTTTCGAATTTTAAAAGGGCGTGGTCCATAAAGTGATATGCATCAGGGCGCGTGGTCTATTTGATTAATTTTCCCTACTTTTATTATACTAGATATTATCTAAACTAAACACATACACAACACATATTCAAAGGTGAAACTAAACTCAAACTCTCTCATTTCGTCTCCATTATTCGGCCAAGACAAGAAACCAAGCAAGAAATCATAATTTTTCAAGATCAAGTGATATTAAACACTAGTATACTTCTCTTTTAGGGTTTTGAAATAAAAACCAAGGAGTATTTAGGAACCTAGTTACCTTCAACCTCATCATACAACTAGTAAGATTTTCATAACTTTTATTACTCTTTCATAATCTTACTTGAGTTATTTTTATTATCCTAGTAGAAAAACATGCTAGTATTATATGATTCATACCACTTTTAATTGTTTTTATTACTTATTATTAGTATAAACTATCCTATAATTAATCCCTTGAAACATATCATTGTTGATGAATTTTACGAACCCATGACACCCTAAAAAGGTGTATGGTAGGTTTAGAATAGATTTGGTGTTGATTTGAAGTGATTGAAACAAGAGTTACGCAAGAAAAATCATTTTCGACAAAACAAGATTGAGGTCTGTTCGTTTTTACAAAATCTGGAAATTTCAACAGGTCAAGGACTATTTTGGTTTATATTTTCAGAAAATATACTTTAAAACGAAACCGTGGTCTCTTGAACGGGTTAAAACGGATTTATAACGAAGAAGTTACGTTATTTTCAAGTTTAACGACGAAAACTAATTTCTGAAAAATTCAAAGCTGTCAAGGGTTATTTAAGGGGCGAAAACGAGTTTTAAACATAATCTAAATGAGTCGATTTATCAAAAATACATAAGTATACTTTAACACGAAGCTAAGGATATATATAACGTAGAAAATGGACTTATAACGGTTAAGTTACAAGCGTTTTAAATATGACTATCATAACTATTTTTCACAAGTAAAAACACTTACATATTTTTACTAGTCCAAAATGGTTATCGCAAGTGACCGTGTTTGGAGCCATTTTTCATATCGATAGAATACTTTTGAGAAAACGATGTCTTCAAGTAAAAGTGAGTTCGCCTATTCTATTTTCCAAAATGTTCAACCGTTTGTCAAGCGAAGTTATAATGAATAATTTACGATCACTCAAAATTAGCCATTTTCATGATTTGTCAAATTATATTGTTTTAAGACGAAAAACTATAATTTCTTAATAAATCACTAAATGACTATCGTAGGATATCATTTCAACGTAAGTACTTGTAAAGTAATTTATAACTTGACAAGACGTTATAAACTTATTTTCGACAATAAACTTTATTTTCAAAATGCACAAGTGGTATGGATATCATATGAGTTTGCATGCATAACATTATATCATGATTTATATTAGATCATATCATTCATCATAGGTCACGGTTAGAGATTGTGCCTCATTTCAGTGTATCCACTTTTGTCATCATAATCATTGCATCAGGTGAGTTTTCATAGCCCCGTCTTTCAAGTTTATATTTCATTTCAAACCTACGGGGGAGAATACATTGCACATCATTTTATTACGAGCCCAAGTATATCAAATTCATTTACATTTCTTAAGTTACCTCATTGCCAATTTAATGTCCCCATTTCATAATCATGAACCATTAATTCCGGAAGAAGTGAGGGTGAGTGAATAGATCTATTGAGAGTGACTCCTCCATCCGGGTTGGTGGATTCCAACTGGTCAAACGGATGCATTTCATTTAATATCATAATTTGAGTTGTTTGGCAAAACACTCTATTGGGGCGAACATCATGATCAGTCTAGCTTCGGTGTCATGTGCTTATAGCAATTGTATCATTTTTATGTGACTTATTTGTCATACATGGCTTATACTTGTGGTAGTCGTATAAAACATTTTCATAAACTCTATGAACTCACTCAACCTTTGTGTTGACACTTTTAGCAACGTATTTTCAGGTATCTAAGGCATATACTTCATGGCATGCATAAGGACTTATCATAGAGTTGCGGTGACGACGCGTCTCACATGGATTTTATGCACTTTAAAACATCGTTTGGATTGTAACAAACTTATTTCCGCAAATGTTGACTACCTTTTTGGGACCTATCTTTTGTAACTCTGAATGCTTTTAATATATCAAATGATGTGCTTTTCAAACGAGACTTTAGGTCGTTCAATATAACTGTAACTATGATGCTATGGCAGTCATCCCCCAGGAATTCCATTCCGCTGCAAAACATGTATTTTGGGGGTGTGACAGAAGAGGAAGGCATACACAAGGGGTATGACAGGTTTCAGAAAATCTTGAGCTAGCTTAATCAGATGCGGTCCAAACCTGACAATGAAGAATGCAACACCAAGTTCTTGAGGACTCTACCTTCTTCCTGGAGACAGGTTTCTCTTACTCCTAAGGCAAAGGGTGGCCTTGAATACTTAAGCTTTGATGATTTGTACAATAAGCTTAGAACCCTTGAAATTGATATCAAGGGTCATTCGAGCTTTTCTCTCACTCCAACAAATTCAGCTTTTGTTAGTGCTAACACCAAGATGTCTTATGCTGAAAGCCCCACCTCATCATCAACAGAAACCACAACATACACCTCTTCTGCATCTAGAAATCTAAATCTGGTAATGTCATGGAGGATGTGCTTTACTCATTTATTGCTGACACTGATCCTCAAAAGCAGTTGGCTTATGAGGATTTTGATCAGGTGGATAAGTGGGATTTGCAAGAGTTGGACATAAAGTGGCAGATGGCTATACTTGCTGTAAAAGTCAACAGGTTTGAGAAGAAGTCTGGTAGGAAGATCAATTACCAGGGAAGGGAGGCAGCCAGGTTTGACAAAAAGAAGGTCAGGTGTTATGAATGCAATCAGATCAGGGAATGCCCAGATAAGAAGGGAAGTGACAAGAGAAGATATTCTGCATTCAAGCTCAAGGAACAGGAGGATCCTTAAGCAATGGTGTTTGTGGATTCAATGCTTGACTGGACTGCGCATGAGACTGAAGATAAGGAGGGTAGCTCTTCTCAGATTGGAATGGTTGCTGAGATTGAAGATGCTGCTGAGGAGTTTGCCCTGATGGGTATCTCATCTCAGGTAGATTCTTGTATATTTGGTTGTAATGAAAAATATGATGCCCTTAAAAGAGAATTTGATGATATTGATGGCCAATATAAAGAAAACTTTATTCAGCTTCAAGCCTATAAGAAAACTGTTAAAACCTTGGAAAAACAAAAGGCTTGGTTCCAACAAAATCAATTGGCCCTTGAAGAGAAAATTAAGGTGCTAGAAAGAGATTTAGAGAACACCACTAACTTGTTAAAATTTACTGAGAATAAAAATGTAAAGGTTAATGTAGAAAAAGAGGATCTAAAGGCTAATTTAGAAAAATAGGTGGCTAGACATAAAGAGTGGCAAGAACAAGCTAAGAATCTAGATAAATTATGGAGAAGTTCTATGTCTGTAAAATCTAAGATGGGGTTGGGCTTCAAGGACTATATTGGTCTAGATGAAGTATATGACCCTAATGACTATAGTGTGTTTGATCCTGTCACTGATGAAGAGGAAGAAAAATATCGAAAACCTATTAAATTTGTAAAACAAGGAGAAATGCATTCTGTACCTTCCTCAATTAATGGTATTGTTAGCCACCCTCTCCAGATATAGACTTGGATGAATCACATATGACCTATGGCCAAAAGTCTAATGACTTATCTGAAACTGGCAGTGAAACTAATAATTTTGTCTCTTGTTCTTCCAGTGATAGGACCTCAGAGACCCATTCTAAAGACTTTGCCAGTTGTGATTCAAGTGAAGAGTCTACAACTCCCAAGTCTGCCTCACCCAAGCCTTTGGTTGTTGACCCTGCCCCAAGAATTGTTGTTGATGAATCTTCTTCAAAGACAGCTTATTTTAAAAACATTTCTTGTTCTTTTAATTCTGTTAAAAACAATTCAGTTTTTAGTTGTGGTTTGAATAAGTTTGTTTGTAATCAGACATCTCCTGTTATGAACATGCCTTTTAAGAAGAAATCCTGTTTTGTTTGTGGTAGTACATTTCATCTTATTAAAGATTGTGATTTTTATGAGAAACGTATGGGTGTTTGTACTAACCAACAGAGGCAAAGACCAATATGGAATGATGTGACTAATATCCCTCCATTTGTTCCTACTGGAAAACATGTGAGGACTGGCAGACCTAATCCTGCTGGTAAGCCAGTTTCTACTGGTAACCCAGTTTCTGCTGGTAAGCCAGTTGCTGCTGGCAAACCAGTTCCTGCTGGTAATCCAGTTTCTACTGATAGACCTTTTTCACCATATTGGAGAAGAAATGTTCCTAGGTCCTTAATTAGACCTACCAGTGCTTATTTTCAGAATGATTATAGGTCTGTTAATAATGACCCATTGTATAAAAGGGGGGCAAGATGGGATACTGCTGTTAAGTCCTCAGCAGGTTGCTTTTGGAGAAAATGAAAACATCACTCAGTTCAGGAATCCAAGAACAATGGTGGATCTCATCAATCTACAAGTTTTTCATCAATGATCCACAAGGCAGACCCAAGTCAGTCATGACTTGGGTCTCCATGGATACTAATTTTGTTGTATATTTTTCTAACTTGTAGGATGATCCTCATACAAATAAAGATTTAGGTATTGTTGATAATGGGTGTTATAGGAGTATGACAGGGAACAGAGAAAGATTACATGATTTTGTTTCTCTACATGGAGGCACTGTTACCTTTTGAGGAGGTAATGGCAAGATAACAGGGTAAGGAACCATTATGACCTCCAAGCTGGACTTTGAAAATGTGTATTATGTGGAACAACTCAAAAACTTCAATCTATTTTCTGTGTCTCAAATTTGTGACAAGAAGAATAGTGTTCTATTCACTGATACTGAATGTCTTGTGCTTTCTAAAGACTTTCAGATACCTGATGGCAGTCAAGTAGTGCTGAAGGTTCCTAGGAGACATAATTTTGGGTTTTTGGTTCCTTGGATCAAGAATTATTCTAAGTACTGGAACTACGGACAGAGTTGATATAACCACGGACAGAAGAATGGAACCACGGATGAAGACAAACCGCGGCTAGTAGTTTTGTGTAACCACTGATAATGTAATGAAATCACTGCTAGTCTTGTATAGTCGTTTTAGTATTATGTATTAGATAAATATGGAAAAGATATTTATCTTGTAGGTTAGGTATTGTATTATGTAAAGGAATCCTTAGCCTATAAAAGGAGGTCCTAGGTTAGATTAGATATACATATGTTTAATATCTAAGGTCGATACACTTCAAGGTTGTAAAACCCTAATAATGATTAGAGTATTCGTATTAATAATAATATTGAGGTGTTGAATGTTCATTGTTCTTCTTCTTAAGATTAAGAACTAAATTCCGCGTGATACTTAATAAGTTCTTGTTTAAAAGTCAGTTTTTATATTAGATCGTTTGCTCAACTGGGATCAACAAGTGGTATCAGAGCTTGTGATCTAGAAACTGTAATCAAGAAGAAGTCAAGTTAAGTTTTGTTCAAGCAAGTTAAGATGTCTAACGAAACACACATGGTTACTGCTTCAAAGGTGCCCATGCTCAAGCATGGTGAGTACCAAATTTGGAGAATGCGAATAAGGCAATATATTCGTATGATTGATTATGATCTCTGGGATGTTGTGGAAAAAGGTGATACTCTTCCTAAGAAGGGTGAAGATGGCAAAGAAATCTCTATTGTTAGTGAGATCGACAAGGCTAAGAGAAAGATGAAGATTAAAGCTCATAGTATTCTCTCTATGGGAATACCTAATGAATATGCTTTGGACTTTGAACAATATGAGTCTGCTAAGGAGCTTATGGATGCTATAGAAACAAGGTTTGCTGGTAATGAAGCTACCAAGAAATCAAAGAAAAATATGCTCAAGCATCAGCTTGAAAACTTCACTTCTCTGAGTGGAGAAAAACTAGATGGCACCTATAATAGACTTCAAAAGCTTATCAGTCAATTGAAGTCAGTAGACTACAAAGTTGCTCAAGAAGATATGAATCTAAAGTTCATCAGAAGTTTATCACCTGACTGGGCTATGATACTGTTGTGTGGAGGAACAAGGATGACTTTGAAAAGATGACTCTGGACTATCTCTACAACAACTTGAAGGTATATGAGTCTGAGAACAACATTGCTGGTACATCTTCATCTAGCCAAAACATTGCTTTTGTTTCTACTAATCACAAGAATTCACAAGATGTATCCACTGCCTATGGTATAACCACGGCTATTGCAAACAATACCACTGTTAGTGATAATGTCAGTGATAGTGCAATTTGTGCTTTTCTGGCTGATTTAACTACCAGTGTTACTGTTTTGAATCAATATCTAGATCAAATTGATCCTGATGATCTTGAGGAGATTAATCTTCAATGGCAAATGGCAATGTTGACTCTTCAAGCAAGGAAATTTCTGAGAGGACTGGAAGACAGGTCAAGTATGATGGTAAAAGAAGAGTTGGGTTCGACAAAAGCAAGATGGAGTGCTTTAACTGCAAGAAGAAGGGTCACTTTGCAAGGGAATGTCGAGCACCTAAGCGGATTGAAGGCATCAAGAAGACCACTGAAGAGTCTGCTCCTTCTTCAACATTGGTGGCTCAAGATGGTCTTGGTGATTATGACTGGAGTGATGATATTCAAGAAGGACCTAATGCAGCTTTTCTTGCTAGTAAAGCTTCAAAAGAGCATAACTTTGCTCTTAGGGCCTATGCTTCATCTTCTGGTTCAGATTCTGAGGTATCAAATGATTCTAAAAATTCTACTTGTTCTTTTAAATCATGTCAAGATAACTTAGAATCTCAAAAAGCTATCACTGAGAGTTTAAGGAAAGAAGTAGAAAGACGGTCTCTAGATAACTTAGGTTATAGAGTTGGTCTACAAAGTGTTGAAGAAAAGCTAAATTACTGTATTAAATGTGAGTTTAAGTATGTTGATAAAATTAATATACTAGGTGGTGAAATTGATCTTAAAGATAGAGAGATTAAGATGCTTAAAGATAAACTAGCAGAGGCAGAGAGTGTAAAACAAAAGGCCCTAGAAGAAAAAGAAAAACATGTTTAAAACACAATTTGCTTCTGATATGGTTCATAAATCTATAGAGAGTCATTTAATGAAAAAGGGTTCTGGGATAGGATACAATAATATGCCACCACCCACTCTTATGCAACATGCACCACCTGCAAAAGAGCTCTCATTTAGTAGTGAATTTAGCTTCAATAAACCTGTAGGTGAGACTAACAAGAATGAATCACCTAAGATAAGTTCTGATAAGTCATCTGATGCTCCCATCATTGAAGATTGGGAATCAGATACTGAGGATGATAGACCTGAATCAACTAAGTCTGAGAAGATATAAAATGTTAAGAAAGTTGATTCTAAACAAGCCAACCTTGTGCCTAGATTTGGAGCTCAAATTGCTAAGAAAGTTGTAGAGTACAAGGAGATACCTAGGGAACAAATGAAAAGATTTATACCTAGCGGAAACCAGAGAAACTTCAATGGACTAATTTCAAATAGGTTAGGAGATGAGTTTCAATGTGTTAAAAAGGCTTGTTTTTCATGTGGTAGTTTTAAGCACTTACATAGAAACTGTTATAAAAACAGACCACAAGTTTGGAATCATTGGAGGAGGGTAAATCACCAAAACTTTTCAAAGAAAACAAACCCTCATCCTAACAGAAACATGATTCCTAGAGCAGTGTTACTGAGGAATGGAAATACAAAATCAATTGTCACTGCTGCACCCAAATGGGTTCCAACCACTGATAAGCAAAGTGTAAACACGGTTAAGCAAAATCAAACCACTGCTAAGCTAAATATCACCACAAATAACAAAGAAGTTTTAAAAATTCCAAAGGTGATAACTGACACAGTGGTTGGAAACCATTTTTATGCTGTAAAGGCCTCAACTAGTTGGCAATGGAAACCTAAGACCAAGGTTTTACATCATGTCAACTGTGCATCAATGGACCTAAAAAAATTTGATTATATTGATGCACAGGGCAGACCCAAGTCAGTATTGGCTTAGGTCCACAAAAGGAACTAATTTGTTTAATTTCATGTGCAGGGCAATCTACAAGATGAGCTAAAAGACAAAGGAGTTTTTTATAGTGGTTGCTCTGGGCACATGACTTGGGGTGGGAGCAACCTGGAGGATTTTGAAGCTTTTGATGGAGGATATGTGGCATTTGGTAATGATCCATAGGGAGGAAAGATACTTGGTAGAGGTACAATCAGAACAGGGAATTTAGACTTTGAAAAGGTCTATCTAGTACATGTACTTAAGTATAATTTATTCAGTGTTTCTCAAATGTGTGATAAGAAAAACTGGGTACTGTTTGGTGAAACTGAGTGTGTGGTGTTGTCACCTGAATTTAAGATGCCTGATGAGAAGTACATACAGCTAAGGGTACCTAGGAAAGAAAATATATATTGTTTTGATCTTAAATATGTAATTCCTAATAGGTCCTTAACCTGTTTGTTTGCTAAAGCATCTGTGGATGAGTCTAAGTTATGGCATAGAAGGTTAGGTCACCTCAGTTACAAAAAAATCAATAAACTGGTCAAAGGAAACTTAGTGAGAGGGTTACCTTCAAAGGTTTTTGAGTGTAAGGAACTGTGTGTGGCTTGTCAAAAAGGAAAACAACATAGAGCTTCTTGTAAGACCAAAACTGTCAACACCATTTCACAACCACTGTTTATGCTTCATATGGGCTTATTTGGACCTACCTTTGTTAAAAGTTTGAATCATAAGCAGTATTGCCTAGTTATCACTGATGATTATAGTAGATTTTCTTAGGTATACTTTTTGGCAGCTAAGAGTGAGACTAGTGAGATTCTCAAGAGTTTCATTACTAAGATAGAAAATCTAGTAAATCATAAGGTAAAGATAATCAGATGTGATAATGGAACTGAGTTTAAGAATGATGTTGTAACATATTGGATTTCACAAACACACTAAACCATAATCACAAGTGGCGTACAAGAAGGTTTTTAGAGAGAGAAAGTTAGAGGTTTAGGGAACTTAGTGAAAGAAAGAAAAATCTTATTATGAGCTCCAACTCTCTACCTTGGGAGGTAGAGAGTATTTATAGTCTTACAATTAAACGCCACACAACGGGCTGTGGATCAGGCATACAGTGGGTAAAGACCCGTCCGTCCTCCACGGTGTTACATAACTAAATACTACTTAACATAAAATAACTACGACTACGAGCTTTCTAACGAATATATATACTTGAGGTGACCGACTCTTTTATACCTGGAATTTCTAATTCCTAACAATCTCCCCCTAATGGAGGTCACCTCAAACACACATTAAAATTACATAGAAAACAAACGGATATAACATTGAGATGGTTCTTGAGTTCTTGTTCATGTTCATTGTTCTGTAACTCGTAGTCATTGATTATTCACATTGCATGTTTGGTTAATCCAAGTGGAGGTCTTTTACTGATCCACGTGATAATGAGATTTGAGCCAGCTTTGAGATCATCAGCCACATTAAATCTCTGACTCTTCCTTTGTGGTGTTGATATTATGTGATGATGTGACATTTAGATAGACATGCTCACATTCTGGATCATGATTTCTTCTTATCAGAGTAGCGGAAGCTTTCGTTGATTCTTGATATTGGCATCAGCGTAGCAGAAGCATGGAGTGATAATATCATAGTCATTGATGCACTAATCATGATTTCTTTAGAAATGAATGTGTAGTGTGAGCATGCGGCTATGGATTGACCGCTCCATTTTGATCAGCTGCAAACGTCGGGGCGTACCTGCATACAACAGTTAGCAATAAAGCGCACGAGAGTGTCTTTGACCACTTTCGTCGAATTGAGGTACACGGCCCGCGGTTCCTCGTTGATCAGTACAAGTACTGCTTGTGATCAGGTATAATTCCGAAGAATTTCCTTGACAGGGTTTCACAGCTGCTCTAGCTGTTCTCAAACCGGAACGTCTTAAAGAAGACAACACGGAGTGAGTGAACCAGCGAATAGAGATTCACTGATTGATGAAAAGAGATTTGAAAAACAATCGTATATCGCTCAATAGAAATTGTTTTTGCAATACAACGAAGGTTTTAATGAAAATCAATTATCAATCATAAACACCTTTTAAATTGAAATATTCGTACACGGTCGATGTGCCAAAGAAAAAGAGTTTTTGAGCACAACGACTAGTTTTTCAAAGGTATCCGTCAATCCATAACCTGAACCAGGATTGATTCAAAAGATTGAATCGCCCCATAGTTTCTGTTCAGTTGTCACATGGTTGATCTATTGGATAGATCTCACATGCCACCCACCAGGAGCTTGTTTGATGATGGCTCCAGAAGGCTTTCCATCTTCATTGTGAATATGTTTGCATGTCACTCAGATGTTCTGGCAATACCACAAGGATACTGCGTAGGACTCAAGATATAATCTCTCTTTCCACATTGTGTGAACCAGAGAGTCTTCATTGAACATGTCCTAATGAGATTTATTGATGATCTCGTGGCTCTAGACTCAATTTTGTGCATATTTGGATCCTATAACGGAGACTAGGGAGAGGGTCTCCTTCTTCAATATCAACAATCTCTAAGAGAAAGTCGATAGATAATGTCGGTTCCCCGTGAGAATGAAACAAGTCCTTTTAAGAGGAACTTGAGTAGTTTGGGAAGTTAAGTGCAGTGCGTCACTGGGTCCATGACGTCTTGTCTTCAATACCGATGTTGCCATCAGTAGTATATGAATTGAACCCAGTTTCTGCCCTAAGGTTGAATAAATGGAGGGCTATTTGTTTTCACCCTTTTTCACATTCAATTCATTTTCATTCTTTAACCCCTTCAGTGGTTACCGAGACTTCATAACTAGAAAATTGTTGGGTTTATTCCAGTGCTAGCTTAGTCTCAATCCGCACTCTTCCCATATCTCATTGTTCTCCTTTTATCAGCATACCTAAGAACTCTACACTAACTAGTGGATAGTCCCTGGGTAGATCCCTCCGGTTCTGGCGGATCATGGGAACAAATACCTAACCTTATCATCCTTATATCACCATACATAAAGTAAAGTTGGTCGGTCTATTTGGTATTGTTCGTCTGCCATTGGAACCAATTGAAAACCATTTGAAAATCAATCCAGATGCTTGTGATATTTTATCAAAGAATTTTGCACCTGAATTGTTTTTGATATTTTTAGAAAGAGAGCTCCCCCTCAACATGTGCATCATGTATTTGAAATCGTTTAGCACACGGAGGCAAGAGGAAGAATTAACTTCTGTGATTTCTATTTTCTAAAAGATATCAACATCACTTCCCTTATCAAATCAAGTAGATAAAGCATTTTGGAAGGATGAGGTTTTCACAAGTTTGCTCCCCCTCAATATGTGCCTCGAGGTTTGAAAGAGTTATTGCACATACAAGAGGGAACTTGCACATTGATTACATTTCAAATCTTTGTGTTTTAAGATAGATGCTCCCCCTCAACATCTGCATGGAAAATTTGAAATCTTTTGTCACATGCGGGGAGGATAACTTGTACATCCTTATAAAACCATTTGCAAACCATTTGCCGAATCATCAATTTAAATCCAATTTAAATCACAAATTCTCCCCCGATCACAATTATCAAATCATTGAGATTTGTGATCTCTGTAGATTTAAATTGATTTTGAAAGCTTTTAAGGAGAATTGTGACTAGATTATGAAAACGTTTTAACTGATAAGGATCGAATTATGAGACTTTAAACTCTATTGATTAAACATGCATGATTATCTTTTGAAAACATAATAGTAACCAAGGTCTGGTACCATTGTTTGAAAAATACACCTTTTGATTTAATTTGAAAAATCATTCTCCCCCTCAATCAATAACATAAGTTGTTGATCGAGAGATAGATATTTTTGACAACTGTTAAGTACAGATGATTTTCAAAAATTGAGTCCGAGTAAATTTTCAAAGCAATTAGTTTTCATTAGATAGTAGGTGATTGTTTTATAGAATCAGAGCATGAGATTTGAAAACCAATTTAAAGCATGGCTCTGTTCTTTCATTAAAGAGCGGGTTATTGCCTGAAATGACAATAAACCATAGTTTTACTTTCTCCCAAAAATATTTTTGGATTTTTTTTATTTTATTTTTTTAATATGAACATTCGAACAACATCTAAAGTCCCGTGTCATTCTTTGAATGACAGCACAAAAACCGTAGATATTTTTCGAATCGAGAAAAATAAGATAAAAAGATAATATTTTTTGGAATTTTCAAGTGTTTTTTTTTTCTTAAATTTTAGAAAGTTTTATATTTTTCTATTTGATTTTTGAAGATTTTATAATTTTGTATTTTGTTTTTCTAATAAATATTTACAAGAGATATATGAAGAAAGACCTTTACTCCTCGTCTTCCTCCTGAAGACGTTTGGGTGTTTCTGGTTGAAGGCTTTTCAAGCCAAGTCGTGGAAGAATAAACTCAAAACTTTCTCTTGGAAGAGCTTTGGTGAAGATGTCTGCTAACTGGTATTCAGTCCTCACAAAATAGAGTTCCACCACACCTTTTTCCACTTGTTCCCTGATGAAATGATGTCGAATGTCGATATGATTTGCACTTGAGTGTTGAACATTGTTGCATGAGAGAGCAATAGCACTTTTATTATCACAGTACAGAGGGATTTTGTTGAATACAAAGCCATAGTCAGTTAATTGAGATCTCATCCATAGGATTTGAGCACAACAAGATGACATGGCTATGTATTCAGCCTCTGTAGAGGAAATAGAAGTACTCATTTGCTTCTTTGACGACCAGCTCACAAGCTTATCACCCAAAAATTGAGCTCCTCCAGACGTACTTCGACGAGTATCTTGACACCCTGCATGATCTGCATCTGCATATGCTGTTAGTGACATACCGGTGTCCTTCGGGTACCAAAGTCCCATGTTGATGGTTCCTTGGAGGTACCGAAAGACCCGTTTAACCGCTTCAAGGTGCTTTTGGTAGGCTTAGCCTGGTATCTAGCACACATGCATACAGCGAACAGAATATCAGGTCTACTGGCTGTGAGGTACATCAGGGATCCGATCATGCTACGATATTTCGTTTGGTCTACCATGATCCCTGAGTGGTCCTCATCAAGCTTGGTTCGTTCAATCATGGGAGTGTCAACGGGGTCACTTGAATCAAATCCAAATTTCTTTAAAATCTCATTTGCATATTTAGATTGATTTATGAAAATGCCTCCGGGACTTTGTGAAATTTGTAATCCCAAGAAAAATGACATTTGCCCAATCATTGACATTTGAAATTTGAAACCCATTTCTTTTTAAAAACGATCACATTCATTGGGGTCAGTCGAGGCAAAGATGATATCATCAACATAAATTTGAACGTGAATTAAATGTTTTCCTGACTTCCTGGTGAATAGAGTAGGATCAACTGCTCCTTTGCTGAATCCGGTAGATAGAAGAAACTTTGATAGCGTATCATACCATGCCCTTGGAGCTTTCTTTCAACCGTAAAGAGCTTTCTTCAAACGATAAACGTGGGTAGGATGCTCTGGATTCACAAAGCCTTCAGGTTGGCTGACGTAGACAACTTCTTTAGGATCTCCGTTCAGAAATGCCGTCTTTACATCCATCTGATAGACTACCATGTTCTTACTTGCAGCATTAGCCAAGAATATTCTGATTGCCTCGATTCGAGCCACTGGAGCAAATGATTCTTCAAAGTCTATGCCCTCCTCCTGACGGTATCCTTTTGCAACCAATCTAGCCTTATTCTTTAAAACATCGTCATGCTCATCAAGCTTTACTTTGAAGATCCACTTGAGAGCAATGATCATAGCATAATCTGGAGCAGGTACTAATTCCCATACATCGAGATGATCAAACTCATGAATTTCTTCTTGCATGGCATTGAACCAGCTGTCTTCATTCATGGCGGTTTTAACATCTTTAGGTTCGATCTTAGAGAGTACGGAGTTGAAGAAGCACCATAAGGCATCGGTTGCAAGTTGTTTCCATGTGGATACTGGACGAGAGGGATTTCCAATGATGTTGTCTAATGTATGAACGTGAGTCCATTTTCTGAGGTGTTCATGTGGCTGTTGTTGAGGGACCGAAGTAGCAGAGTCGATGTCTCCTGTAGAAGATGGTTCAGATGATGATTCAGGAGAAAATATATTTTCAAATGGAGCATCTTTGGGAGTAGCAAAGGGATTGACTTCATCCTGTGAATCAGAAGCATTTCCATGATGTACACTTGATGATTGAAGATTTGTTGATGAACCAGATTGGTCAACAGCAGGCGCTTCTTGGCTTAATGACATAGAAGTTGAAGGGTTAATTTCATTGACAGGGATAGAAGCAGCCTTTGTTGATTGGATTGACATATCATTGTTACTTGGCTAAAATTGTTCATCAAACATTGGATCAAACAGTTTCTTTAAATCATCTTCTGAGGGGGGTACATATGGAGTTGCTGATGAGGAGTTTGGTACAAGAGATGAACCAATGGGACTGTTTTGAAGTGCGGGTCCAGAACTGGAATGTCCAGGAGCCATTTGACCGGTCAGCTCATCAAACGTAACGTGAATTGTTTCCATGATGTTTCAGGTTCTCTTGTTGTAGATTCGGTATCCTTTTCTGTTTGGTGCATATCCTACAAATACTCCAATGTCTGCTTTAGCTTTAAGTTTTCCTAAATCTTGGCCCTCATTAGTTGGATAACACAATGCACCAAACACACGAATGAATGAGAGATTAGGTTTTCTATTGTGGACAAGTTCATATGGAGTTTTTTCATGAGCAGTGTGAATCAGAGATCGATTTTGGGTGTAGCATGCAGTGGCGATGGCTTCACCCCAGAGAAACATTGGAACCTTTGAGTAAATCAGCATTGTCCTTGCGGCTTCCACAAGAGTTCGATTTCGTCTTTCAACTACACCGTTTTGTTGAGGAGTTCGAGGAACACTTCTTTGATGACTGATTCCGATACTTTCATAAAACTCACTAAGTTGTTCGTTAACAAACTCAGTTCCATTGTCTGTTCGAATGATTCTGACCGTTTTGTTAAGACGAACCTGCAGCTGTTTGATGAGTTTGATGATGAGATCTGGAGTTTCATCCTTTGACCTTAAGAACTTTACCCAAGTGAATCTAGAGAAATCATCAACCACAACTAACACATATTTCTTTCCAAAGATATTCTGCACTCTCATGGGTCCACATAAGTCCATGTGAATTGTATGAAGAACTTCTGAGACTGAGTTTGTAGGTTTGGGTTTATGGGCATACTTCTTGCCTTTTCCCAATTGGCATGCTGAACAAAGATGATCCTTTTCATACTTAAGTCTAGGTAAACATACAACTAGGTCCTTTCTGGAGAGATCATTGATGGTGCCAAAGTTCAAATGATTGAGACGACGATGCCATAACCATGACTTTGTTTTGGAAGCCTTTGACAACAAGCAAATTGGAGAAGACTTCATCATATCTTCGATAGAGATGGTGTATAGATTTGAGCCACTTGAGCCTCTTAAAAGTTCCTTACCGCCAAGTTCTCTAACGAAACAAGTATGTTTTCTAAAGGCTACTTCTAGATCAGAATCGCAGAATTGACCAATAGAGAACAGGTTATGACCAAGACCTTCCACATAATACACCTTGGAGATAACACTTTTTCCAATAACATAATCTCCATAACCCTTAATTGCACTGAAATGATCATTCCCGAATCTAACTGTCCCGATGAATTTGCTCACAAAGTTCATGAGCCACGACCGGTCTCCAGTCATATGCTCAGAACAGCCTGAGTCCAAGTACCACAGAACGATTTGAACGATCTGCAGTTGAACACAGACAAGAATGGATAACTGGATAATTGGGATCCCCATGCAAGAATGGGTTCCACTTGGTTAGTTACAGTAATTGGAACACCCACATCAGAAATAGAAACATCCATATCAGTAGTAGAAGCAATGGAATCATTGGGAATAGATGCAATGCTGGTGTCTGTATTTGACCTATTCAAAGTATGTTCACTTCTTAAGGGAATAGTTCTACCAGTAGGCATCCATTTTCTAGTGGGCATAGTCTTAGCAGTTTGAGGGCAAAACTGATTATTCTTATGGCCAAAAGGTATCCAATAATAACCTATCTTTAAAAATGTTCTTCCTGTGGGTTTCCATTATTTTCTAACAATCTTACAATTTGGCCTTTTTGCCTTCTTTGCATGATTATTAGCATTAACAACTTTAACTGGGCATTTGACAAAGATTAGACAAAGCATTCACACCACATTCATGATTAGCAACAGAATTCAAGCAGACATCATTACAGGGTTTGCAAATAGTATCGGAATTCGCATTAATTACAGTATGCCTATGGCTAATACTAGAATCAACACGATTCGTTTTATTCAACTCAAGCTTAAGGTTCCTAGATTGGTCTTCTACTCTCTTCTAATGCACATTCTTAGCTTGCAAGGTCCTATCATTCCTTGTATTGTCTTGAGACTTTGACCTGCTCGCTTTAATGTCACTGATTACTCCTGTAGAGGGAATGGGAACATTAGTTGGTTGATCTAATTTTTGCATCCCTGAGCTTGATGTGCAAGGATCTGAACTACTGGAAGGCACATTAGTGTTTACTTTCTTAAGACTGTGATTTGAGCTATTTGCAGGCACACTAAAGTTCGCTTTCTTAGCATTGACATTCATAACATTGGGCATAGAACGGATTTCATGCTTGGCACTAGGCATAGAACAAGGCATCACGGCTTTGCCTTTTGCACCTAAGGATTTTGGACATGTTGCAATTACACATTCAAGCAGCTCTTGAGATCGTTTGGCCTGGAGGCAAGCAAACCTAATTTCTCTATCAAGAGGTTTATTAATGAAATCCTCTTCAACAATCTCACGAAGACATTCTAGACTATCCTTAAGGTGAGCACAATAGTCATGAAATGTAGGTTCATTATTCCAAAGATGAGGAGGAATATATTTAACCGTCACAGTGTATTTGCAGTCTAAGGGTGAATTTGAAACAACATTCTTATTAAAAACAAGTGGCAGTTTCCCATTTTCCTGACTTCTCAGATTCTCAATTTCCTTTTGTAAAGACGTTATTTTTTCATTGTTTTGGTCACGAGTGACTTTCATTGAATCATATAACTCTTTAAAGTGTCGTTTAACTTTTTCATTTTCTTCTAGAAAACTCTGGTTTTCCTTTTGTAAGGCATTTACCAAGTTTTGAAGATGAAAAGTTTGAGAGTACTGAGAATCTAAAGGAGGAGGCATTTGGGATCCAGTTACATTGTTCTTTACACCCTTCAATTGAGAGATTTGGACTTTCAACTTTTTGATCGTGTTACAATGAGCTCGAATATGTTCATCACGTTTGCTAATTTCAAAAACTGCATCAAATTCAGGAGCATCCAAGGAAGTCTTGAAATTTGAGGTTTTAACATTTTCTTTTAGATGTTGATATTTTAGTTGTAAATCAAAATGTTCAACTTCTAGTTTAGAAATATGCTTTCCCAAATTATCGTGATCATCCTGATCAATTTTCTCATTAAGTTTCGAATTAATCTTTTCAAGCTCAATGACACGATCATGGGAGACTTTCAGAGCAACAGATAATTCATGAAATTTAGAAGCATTAATGGAGCAATTCGTAGCAGTGTAAAATACATCTTGAGAAATACATTCAGAAATAAGATTCTCATTCAAGGTATGCAAGTTTTTCCTCTCAATCTCATTATCTTTTAATGCTCGCTCATAGTCACTAACCTCAACTACCATTGCATCAAATTCCTTTTCCATTCCTTTAATATCTGAACTTATCCCCTTTTTAAGACTCTCAAAATGATCTTTTAGTAGTTTGAAGAAACTCATGACCTCAGTTAGATAGCATTCTTTTGTTTGCTCAAAACCCCTTTCCCCTTCAGTTATCCCAGTGGGTGTGATCCTTTTCTTACAAGTTTTCTCAAAATCGACAAATAGTTGAAGAATAACATATTGACTGATTAAGGTCTTGCTTTTAGTGGCAATAGTCCTAGGAACTAAATGCATTGGTGTATTGGGAGGATACACAGTCGCTGAAGGCATTTTCCTAAAGGAGGGGTTCGTTTCAACAAGATTCTCTGCTTTTTGCTTATCTAAATCCTTTTTCCAGAACACTTGTTCGGGTGTTAACAACGTCTGAGGCTTAAATTTGTTTAAGGAAATCCAATTCTCCTTCTTGTAATCATGGGGTGTGATAATTATTTTCTTCTCTTTACATATTGGATCATCTAACTTCTTATTCATCCATTCCAGTGACTTCATCAGATTTATTATCTTTCTCAGTGCACTCAGCGCAACTAGGTTTCTGTCTAGGTTTAAGGATTTCATTGCCATCATTGAGTACCTTATGAGCATTTCTAGCCTTTTTAATGACCTCTGGATTTGGTTCCTCAACCAGGGGAATGTTATGCTTATCGCTTAAGACTCTATGCTTAGTGATCATGTGGGCAGTCTGAATGGTGTTCCCTTGTACGTACAACTTATTTTCAAGCTTGTTCTTCAAAGTTTTTAGATAAGAAAAATCATTCAAAAGTTTTGATTCCTTAGCATGAAATTCCTGCTTAAGCACTTTAACATTTTCTTGAAGTTCTTGTTTTTGCTTAGCAGTTTTTGAAAGTTTTTCTTGTAAGGAATTTAACTCTTGTTTTAACACTTCTTCTCTAAAATTACTTTTTCTAATAATTGTACGCATTTGGTTATCCAACTCCTGCTCACGAGTATTTAGCTCAAACTTAGCAAGTTGTTCATAAATGGCAACTCGTTCTTTATAGGCATTAAGTTCAGAGATAACTGAATCATCAGGGGCACATGCAGTGTATTCATCACAGACATAATCATCATTGACTGCAGGAGATACATCACTTGATACAATCACACTTTCACTTTGTTTCACATATTGATCATATGGGACAACATTGATATTACCCACGTTTTCAATATCTGACTCAATGATTTCAGTAGATTGTATTTCATTATGTATCTTTTGCACATCAACTTCATCATATAATTTTAATACCTCTGAGATGATTTTTTCTTTGGATGGTCCAGCTTGTGGTGAAGAAGAGACCTTAGGAGAGACCATTGGAGAAATGCTAGCCATGAAAATTGTTTGTGTGCAGTAGGTCCATCATCAACATCAGAGTCGTATGCATCACAGTCAGCTACTTGAAAGGCATTCTGATGATTATGGCCTATCTCCTGAATTGGCTGCTCATCCACATCTGCATCATAGGTCTTGGCATTGCCCTCAGCGAGAAATAACAACTCTTCTTCATCCAAAGCTACACCATTATCCTGGGCTTGAACAAGCAACATCTTATCCCTGAAGTATTCAGCATTTTGAGGGCGTTTTGGTGATGTGCAGTTCCTTGCAATGTGACCCTCACCTCCACAGTTGTAACACTTGATCATCTTAACTTGACCTTGATTACCATTTCTTCCCCTATTCTGATTTGCCACATATCCTCTACCAACTCCACCTCTTCCTTGTTCATACTGCCTTTCTTGAACTGGTTGTACTATAACCTTCCCGTCTCTGACAGTGGCTTGATTGTGTGGATTAGATGTTGTTCTGAGGTTATTGTTGGTCTGTGGGAGAGAGTTCATGTTTTGACTAATCAGGAGAGCCAGTTGATTAATGAAGTTACCCACGTGTGCATCAGCATCAGCTTGTTTGAACATTGGATCGGGAATGAGTTTGTGAGTTCCATCACCCATGGGTATAACTTGTGAAGCTTTAGTGGTAATCCCAATGTTTGAGTAGAAGGCAGTTGAATCATTTGATGAGCTTGTATCTCCTGGATTTGTTTTGAATTGTTCAAGAATCCTCTTTTCAAACATGGCATGTCTCTCATTCTGAAGAAGGAAGGCATAGAGTTGCTCATAGTTTGTATTCTTCAATCCTTTGGTTAGCTTTACAGAGGTGACAAACTTGTGCCATTCGGGATTCATGTTGTTCACAAACTTTGAGTTTAACTGAATGTTTGGCATAGTCATTCTGATGTTCCTCATGTCATTAACAAGCTTGTGGAATCTCACGTAATACTCATAGACACTCTCATCTGGTTTCATCTTGAAGTGCTCAAATTCATCATAGAGTTGAGATTCTTTGTCTTCCATAGTTAATTCAGAACCTGAGAGAAGCATCTTAACATTATCCCATACAACCTTTGCGTCAGTGTTGTGGTTGATAAGCTTGTATATGTCTTTTGGAAGACCTTGCAATATGATGTTAGAAGCCCTGATATCTGCATCGAATCTCTTCTTCTCCTTGTCATTGAGCTCATCATACATCTTTGGTCTATCCATTCCGTAAATCAATGTACCATCTTCAGCTGTATCAATTATGTCTCTTGTAGTCTCAACCCGATATGGTCCTTCATCAATCGATTTGAGAATGTTGACCCCATTTACCTTTCCAAGACAATAAAATCTGATTCTTTGAGCTCAAGAGTCGTAGTCTATTCTGTCAAGCATGGGTGGATGAGTATCTGAACCAGCTGCTTGAACATCCTCGGCAATAGTGGAGATGATTGTAGGAATGTTGGTAGACATGATGACTGATTAAACGGGATTTTATAACTCTATGATTAAACCGGGAAATAGATTCTTTCATGGGATTTTACTAAATCAAGAGAAAACCGTATTCAAAGGATATCACCCAAGTCGCTAGGAAACTTTGAACCAAGTCGCTAACTGCCAAATAGCTATAGTCCCAAGTCGCTATAAAACAACTCGCTACAATCCAAGTCGCTATAATACAAGTCGCTAAGTAACAACTCGCTAAGCTCCAAGTCGCTAGCAAAATTTTGAAAGCAAGTCGCTAAGAACTAAGTCGCTAATTTGTCAAGTCGCTAAATAGCAACTCGCTAGGTACCAACTCGCTAACACCAAATTGCTAACAATATAAAGTACACGTCGCTAACTTACACCAAGTCGCTACCCGTAGTGGAGAATCCACTAAGTGTACTTTTTGTCGGCTTGTCTCAATAGACAAGTCGCTAACCCAACTCGCTACCAAATTGCAAAGCAAGTCGCTACCAAGAAAACTTATCCGTGACTCAAGTCGCTAGCATGAAAAACACATAAACACCACTTTTCAATCCAAAAACAATCCAACCATGGTGATTCAGGCCTTCTAATTCAAAACCTAAACACTTTTAATGATTCTAAACACAAAAGTACAATCAAAATCCAAACTTTAACACTAGAAATCAACCAAATGATGCAAAAACCACTAAACGTTTTCAAACTCAAAAACCACCTAAAAACCACTAGAAATCCAAAGATATGTAAGTGATGATCTAACCATGGCGCTCTGATACCAATTGTAACATATTGGATTTCACAAACACACTAAACCATAATCACAAGTGGCGTACAAGAAGGTTTTTAGAGAGAGAAAGTTAGAGGTTTAGGGAACTTAGTGAGAGAAAGAAAAATCTTATTATGAGCTCCAACTCTCTACCTTGGGAGGTAGAGAGTATTTATAGTCTTACAATAAAATGCCACACAACGGGCTGTGGATCAGGCATACAGTGGGTAAAGACCCGTCCGTCCTCCACGGTGTTACATAACTAAATACTACTTAACATAAAATAACTACGACTACGAGCTTTCTAACGAATATATATACTTGAGGCGACCGACTCTTTTATACATGGAATTTCTAATTCCTAACAGATGTAATGAATCAGTTTTGTGTAG
The DNA here is from genome assembly GCA_910596185.1 of Chrysanthemum makinoi. Taxonomy (NCBI): domain Eukaryota; kingdom Viridiplantae; phylum Streptophyta; class Magnoliopsida; order Asterales; family Asteraceae; genus Chrysanthemum; species Chrysanthemum makinoi. Next base: position 250,194,471 of record OU343225.1, on the reverse strand, counting down.
TTAAGGGTATAGAAAGACAGTTTATTGTTGCTAGAACACCACAACAAAATGGTGTAGTTGAAAGGAAAAATAGGACACTAATTGAGGCTGCTAGGACAATGTTGTCAAAATCTAAGTTACCAACTACATTTTGGGTTGAAGCTGTAGGCACTGCATGTTATGTGCAGAATAAAAGTAAGGTAGTGAAGCCTCATAACAAGACCTCCTATGAGCTGTTACATGATACGAAGCCAATGATTGCATTCCTAAAACCTTTTGGGTGTCATGTTACTATCTTGAATACCATAGACTACCTAGGCAAGTTTCAAGAAAAAGCAGATGATGGATACTTTTTAGGCTATTCTTCTAATAGTAAAGCCTTTAGAGTATACAATAGGAGGACTAGAATTTTTGAAGAGAACCTACATGTTCAATTTAGTGAAAAGACTCCTAGTGTTGAGACCAAAGGACCAGACTGGCTGTTTAACATTGATATGCTAACAAAATCTATGAATTATGAGCCTATCATTGCAGGAACTTCCACTAATGTTGATGCAGGTACTCAAAAGGATTCTGATGCAGAAGCAATTTCTAAGGAAGCTGATTCTCCTCAATAGTTCTATTTGTTTGAAAAGTGGAAAGCTAGTTCTGTCTCACCCATCATTGAGAAGCAAGGTCCCACTGATGATGATGTATTGAATACTGGAGGCAATGTTGATCATCATCAAGATAAGGATGAGTTGTTGAAAGATAACTCAGTGTCGGTAGAATAAATTGAAAAGAAGAAAAGGCATTCTGAAAGCACTACTAAGCCAAACCAAAGCACGGACAATTATAATGAAAGCACTGCTAAGCCAACTTCTACCACTACCAGAATAAGTGAAACCACAGTTGTAAGTACTGATGATAGTACTTTCTTTGGACCAACTGAAAAGCCATTATTTGGTGAAGAGGAGTATCCACATGATCCTAATATGCCTGCTTTGATTGAAATTGATACTCCTACTGATGATGAAGACATGGATGATTTCTTCAATGCTGATTTTACTAATTTGGAACATGTCATTCATGAAAGTCCTGTTACCTTAACAAGGATTCATAAGATTCATCCTAAGGAACAAATACTTGGAAATTTGAACACCCCTGTTCAAACAAGAAGCAAGGTTCAGAATACAAAAACCTTTCTTGAACAAGGTTTCTTTGCAAGATCACTTCACAAAAGAAATAGTCATAAAGATCTGCAAAATTGCTTGTTTGCATGTTTTCTGTCTCAAAAGGAGCCCAAGAGAGTTGAAGAAGCATTATCTGAAGAAGGTTGGGTAGAGTCAATGCAAGAGGAGCTTCTTCAGTTCAAACTTCAAGAGGTTTGGACATTAGTTGATCTTCCAAATGGTAAGAGGGAAATTAGGACAAAATGGGTGTTCAGAAACAAAAGAGATGAAAGAGGTATTGTTGTGAGGAACAAGTCAAGGTTGGTTGCTCAAGGATACACACAAACTGAAGGCTTGGATTATGATGAAGTGTTTGCTCTAGTTGCAAGAATTGAGGCTATTAGATTGTTTTTAGCTTATGCTTCATTCAAGAATTTTGTTGTATATCAGATGGATGTTAAAAGTGCATTTTTGTATGGCATAATTGATGAGGAAGTTTATGTTTGTCAACCTCCTGGTTTTGAAGATCCTAATCATCCTGACAAGGTTTACAGGGTGAGAAAGGCTATGTATGGGTTGCATCAAGCTCCAAGGGCATGGTATGAATGTCTGTCTACTTATTTAATGGACAATGACTTCAAAAGAGGGTTGATTGATAAGACTTTGTTCATTAGGAAGCACAAGGATGATATTTTACTGGTTCAGGTTTATGTAGATGAAATCATCTTTGGCTCAACCAATAAGGAGCTATGCAAAGATTTTGAGAAGCTTATGCATGATAAGTTTCAGATGAGTTCTATGGGAGAACTCAGTTTATTTTTGGGGTTGCAGGTTCAACAAAGGACTGATGGTATCTTTATTAGTCAAGACAAGTATGTAGCAGATGTTTTGAAAAAGTTTGGGTTTTAGGATGTGAAGAGTACTAGTACACCTATGGAGACTCAAAAACCACTGCTACCAGATGATGGAAGTCCCAAAGTTGATCAGCAGTTGTACAGGTCCCTGATTGGATCTTTGATGTATCTCACTGCATCTAGGCCAGATATTATGTTCTCAGTATGTGTGTGTGCAAGATTTCAAGTCACACCCAATACATCACACATGAATGTTGTTAAGAGAATATTTAGATACCTTAAAGGTCATCCTAAACTGGGCCTTTGGTACTCTAAGGATTCTCCTTTTGATTTGGTGGCCTACACAGATAGTGACTATGCTGGTGCTAGTTTGGATAGGAAGTCTACAACTGGAGGATGTCAGTTTTTGGGAAGCAGACTTATTTCATGGCAGTGTAAAAAGCAAACTATTGTGGCAAATTCTACAACTGAAACTGAATATGTGGCTGCTGCTAGTTGCTGTGGTCAAGTTCTTTGGATTCAGAATCAATTGTTGGATTTTGGGTACAATTTTATGCATACTAAGATTTACATTGATAATAACAGTACAATTTGCATCATTAAAAATCCTGTTTTACATTCTAGAACTAAACATATTGAGATAAGGCATCATTTTATTAGAGATTGTAATGAGAAAAGACTAATTCAAATGGTAAAAATCCATACTGATTTCAATGTTGCTGATCTTCTCACTAAAGCTTTTGATGTGGGGAGGTTTCAGTACCTTGTTGTTAGTATTGGAATGATTAATCTCTAAATCTCAACTTGTTTTGTAAAAGTTTGTATAAGACTTGGACTGTTATTATGTGATCTTAGTATTGCTATTTTTGTTTCTAACCACTGATAGTTTTGTTCAAACCACTGGTTGTTGCTCTGTGTTTCCACTAATCATTTTGCAGATAAAAGAAAGTTAATTACAGAAGCAAAAGAAGTACTGAAGTTAATTTGTTCATTCATTCAAGAAGCAGTTTACAGCTTACAGCTTACAATTAACTTCATATGCTACTACAATATCAGTTCTATACAAGAGTTCCTAAACCTATCCTAGCTCATATCTTCTATTCCAACTGCTGGATATGCATGACCATGATATGCATGACCAGTACGACGAGCTAAGGATCAAAATGGGAAGGATGGATTGATGAAAACGAAGATGATGAAGATGAATACAGCAGATGGGTTTGTGATATGAGAAGACTTCTATTGACCCATCTCCTCGTTCCACCATAAAGCATCACTCCATCTTCCTTTTACCCTTCCCCTTTACAATATGAGATGAAGCACCAAAACCTGGTGCAGAAAGACCAAGAACCACCTCTCTGTTCTTTGGAAGTGGTGGATTTTTGGCTCGTGGCCTTGGTTGAGGGTGAGAGGATGAAGGTTTTGCTTTTTCTGCTTCCTCTTGAACCAACCTATTGAAGGTTGGCTCCAAACGATTAGTGGAATCATCAGATCCTCTTGATGACTCACTAGGATCAACCAAACAATCGTCTTCAGATGATGGAAGAAACGGGGATTTTTTTGGTCTTGGTTCTTGTGGAGGAAGATACAGTCGCCATGGGTTTGAATCATCACTTAATGATTATGATGATGTGGAGGAGGAAGAGGATGTTAGATCAATGACCTCTGGTTTATTCTAACTGGGATTCCATATGGTGCTTGATTGTGGATTTTTGTGGAATTAGGGTTTTGGTTTTAATTGTTGTGTGTGGTAACTGAGATTTGGGTTTCTTTTATAAGCAGAGATAGGGCTTATGTAAGTTAATGATGGGCAGGTTAAATGTGGTTGAGAAGTTAATAAGGCGGTTTGACTTTGACTATGTCTTGGAAGTTGCCATCTGGACTTAGATATCTGCATTTTGGCTAACCATTGATAGGTCTCTGGAACCACTTCTATCTTTTTCTAACCACTGATAACTCTCTTCTCTGTGTTTGGTTCTTGTTTGTGTCTTGCAGGTATGAAGGATTTGTGTACATTGGAGCTTATGCTGTCTTTAGCTGCTAATGTTTGTTAAATATATATATATATATATATATATATATATATATATATATATATATATATATATATATATATATATATATATATATATATATATATATTGTGAGAATCCTTCATCTTTTTGTGAGATATTCTTTGTGAGATATCTCTTGGTCAACTGCTTGGAGTGACACATTGTATCCACTGATAGTGTGTTTCAAACCGCGGACAGCAGTTCTAAAACCTCTGAGAGAATGCTGCTTATTTTGGAAACTACAGGGGTTGTTTGGTAACTTTGGAAAAAGTATATTTATCTCCCAAAAATCAAGGATGGATCATTCAATTGTTCTTCTAATCACTTCACATTGGCGCTCTACTTTACACTAATCACTTTCCTTTGCATAATTCACATAACCCACATCTTACCCATCATCAAAAACAATGGCGACCCAGTACTCCACCACACATAACCTTGTTGCTAATCTTGTCAAGAATGCTAGATCTGAGGGATTTCATCAAATGATTGATTTCCTTCTTCACAGTTCTATTCACTATGCCTTAACCGTTACTCCAATCATTCTTCAAGCCTACATACATCAGTTCTGGAGTAATGCTAAGCTTGAAGAGGTTGATGGAATAGAAGTGTTTAGCACTGTTGTGGATAGGAATGCTATTTCAATTACTGAGGAGATCATTAGAGAGGTTTTACAATTTGATGATGTTGATAGTATTGATAATCTTTCAGATGTTGAGATTGTTGCTGGTTTAGAAAGATTAGGCTATACACACAGGGGTGCTAAGGTATAATTTTTTAAGAGTTTGTTCTCACCACAATGGAAGTTTTTGATTCACACCTTGTTGATGTGTATGAGTAAAAAGACCACAGGGTTTAATGATTTTCCTTCCAAAATTGCTACTGCTATTATTTGTTTGTTTGATGGAAGGAAATTTAATTGGTCAAGGATGATTTATGAGGGGCTAGTACAAAACATTAGGAAGAAGGGTACATACTATTTATATCCTAGGTTTGTTCAACTGATTGTGGAAAGTCAAATAGAGGAACCTGTTGAGCATTCTAGGGAGTATGAAGTACATCATATGCTTCCTAAGGTTTTTGCACATATGAGGAATCAGCCACAAAATTTACAAATTCGTAATGTTCCTTTATTTCCACATATGCTTGCTTTGCCTGCTGATCCGGAGTTTGATGAAGGTCTTGAATCTCAATCTCTAGTCACTGAACCCACTGTTAGTACAACTGAACCCCCTGCTAGTGCACCTCAAACCACTGCTAGAACACTTGCAACCACTGTAAGTGCAACTCAACTTACTTCTAGTCAAACCCAAACCACTGTTAAACCAATTGTATGGACTAGGAGACTGAAGGGCACCAAGCTACCTCAGGCTGGTGTTAGTGGTGTTGTTCATGAGGCTGTCACATGGAGTGGAGGTGACATGATTGGAAGGGCTTCCACTACTGATTCATGCTTAGATGCTGATCAGGATAGTGGAAACATAATTAAGACCCAACCTTTGGCAACTCCTAATGTGGAGAGTTCCTTGGAACTTAACACAGGTGGAGGAATCCCTAGCCAACTGGCTACTAAAGGGTGCATAGATGATCAGGCAAGGTCTGGTGCTATGTTTACTTTATCCAAGGATTCACCTCTTGGAGCAGTTAACACAGCTCGAAGTGATGAGGATAGATTGGAACATGAAACTGAATTGACGGATCTTGAGTTAGTACATGATGACTTTTCCAATGAACCACCTCTCGGACCAGTTCACACAGGTCGAAGTGGGGAGGATATTCTTGAATGATTTAATGAATTGAAGGCTAAATGTACCAAATTGGAGGATACAGTATCCAGTCTTCAGGAGTTTGTTGTATTTCAGGGGAAAGATATTAAAAGACTGAAGCACGGGGTATTGGTTTTGGAAAAGATGAGAAGGCATGTGGTTGCTGCTTTAAGGCAACTAAGGAGAAAGAAAAAGAAGGTGGACTCCTCTCCAGCTCTGAATGTGGAGAATGTATCCAAACAGGGGAGGAGTGATGGCATGAATTCAGGGGAGGCTGTAGATGTACCTATGGAAGAAGATGTCGGTAGTGGAGATCAAGAATTTTTGGTATCTGATAAAGCTGTGAATGAGGCTGTTCTTGAAAATTTGAAGACTGTGGTAGAAGATGAAGTGATGCAGAACACAACCACTGCTAGTGTGTCTGCAACCATGAATAGTTTTCTTGAAACCACTGCTGCAGTTTCAGAAATGGCTATTGTACCCACTCTGTTCTAACTACTTCCACCATTGTTACAACCATCTCTGTATCACCACCTAAAACTAAAGAAGTTGAAAAAGAAGCTGCAAGTACATTGGTTAATCTAAGTAAAACCTCAGCTAGTTGCACATCCATTATTGCACCTGTTTCATCTATTAAATCTACTGCAACCAAACCCAAAAGCAAAAGTTTAGTTATTGGTGAACCTTTAAGAAAGAAGGTAAATCAATCAGTTGTTGGAAAAGGTAAAGGAGTTGCAGAACCAGACGCGCTTGAAGTTTAAAAGTAAAGGGTTGCTTATGATGAAGAGTATGTAAGAAAGATGTTAGCTGAAGAACAAGCAGCTTTAGAGAAACGGAAGCAAGAAGAAGAGGAAGCTAGTCAGAAATGGTTAGCTACATGGTATGAATCACAAAATTATCTTCAAGCTTCTCAAAAAATTAATGATGAGTATACTGCACAAGAACGGGCATTGTTGGATGATGAGGAAAGAGCTAGACTTTTGGGTGAATGGGCAAGGAAGATCAGTAAAGAAAGGAAACAAGTTATAAGAAAGAAACCTCCTACCATTGCACAGATGAGGAATGTATTGATGAAGATTATTAAGAATTCAGGAATACATATTTCTGATAATCTTAGTAAGTGTTCATTTGAAAGAATTCATGAGATTTATCTGAGATGTATGAAGATTAATAATGATGATTTCTGTCCAATGAATTATGAAAAAGAAAAGGAGTGGATTCTAAGCACACAAAGAGAAAATCGAGGTTCAGGAGACATCTGATTCTAAAAGATTGAAATTAGTTGAAGATGGTAATCAAATTATTTCTTATGAGTTTGAGATTAATGGAAGTGAAGGATGTTGGAAAATTCAAAGACTCAACAATGAAGTTTATGAGTATAATAAATTTTCACAGATGCTTCAGTATTGTGATAGAGATGATTTGATGAATCTTTGGATACTTTATAAGAATAAGTTTGGTGAAGAACATCCAAATGATTATCATGAGAGGCTGGTTTATCAACATTTGAAGATTTTATTTGAACCTACTCATGATGAACCTGAATGTAAAGGACTCTACAATGGTCATGTTACAAGATGGTTTTTATATCAAACTTGATTTTGATAATTAAAAATGCAAAAGTTTGAATTACGACGTAATCCAAAACTTTCCATCCAATTGCTATGTAATCTAGAGGTGAGCATGGGGCCGTTTTTGATAAAAACCAAACCCCGAACCAAAAAATTCGGTTTTGGTTTTTGGGTTTCGTATTTTCGATTTTATTTTAATAAATCGATTCGGTTTTGGGTTTTTTATTTCGCGTTATTATTTACGAATTTATTAACTCGAAAGTTATGATTCGTGACAACTTTAACTTTTTTTGTCAACCAATAAAGCATACGATTAGTAATTTTTTATATAATATATATAAAGGTAATTTTCAAAAAACATTATAAAATTTAACGTAACATAATATTTAACAATCCAAAGCATAATGGTGCATAGACCCAGAAGGCTTTTCTTCAAAGAAAGATATATATACTAGAGGTGGAGATGTTAAATATATATAGGGTATGAAAACTTAAGAAGTATAAGAAATTGAAAACTATAGTATATGAAAAAAGAGATATACACAAAGCTTTGGTGATTAAGTATCATGTCTTATATAAAAATAAAAATAAAAATTTTGAAAGATAGATAACAACATGGCGGAGTGGTTTTTCTGGTCCGATTTTTCATATGCAATCAAAAACCGCTCCAAATATTCGGTTTTTAAAAAATCAAAACTGCCCAAGCCATTTTTCAATTGGTTCGGTTTTTTTGATGTAGTTTTCTCGATTTTTTTGGTTTTTGTGTTTACCCCTAATGTAATTTGAATTTTCACACAAAATATAATCAAAGTAAATTCCATTATAATTACGTTGCAAACCAAAGAACTTATTTAATTTATTCTAAATTACAATTCCTTTCTTTGACTGAACCACTCACGATTATAATGGAATTCATATTATATTTTTTGAACGGCGGAGATTTTATTAGAAACACTAGCAAGAAGATAGAAAAGATTACAAACTAATACAATTGGGATTTTTTAACCAAGAAACCTATTTAATCTTAGACTTAGAACGACTATTCATCCACATATAGGACATTTGCACTACATCGTCAAATAGAGTTTCCCGAATTGGATGAGAATGACCAAAGAACATTTGGTTTCTAAACCGCCAAATAAGCTACCACATCACGTAACAAATACCTTCAAGGAACTCATTCAAATGTTTAGGCAAACGAATATTGACGAGCCAATTAAGCCACTCATTGTAAGAGTGAAAGACTGAATCATCGAGCTCCCACCAAAGCAAAATTTTCCTCCACTGATGCAGGTTTTCCTGACCAGGGTTTAATATTTATAATGTCTCATTATACCTATGGTCTATCCTAATGCACTAACGGGCAGTGTACCCGGTCATGTGTAGTGTAGTATTCGGTAAAACCGAGGTCGTCATAAGAGCTATGTGTGTTGGATAAATACTAAGTCTAGGTGTCACAGATTTTAATATGATTTAATTAATTAACTACTAAAGCAAATAAAGGAAAAGGATGTGATCAATAGAGGAGATTGGTGCTAACCTAGTTATTCATCCTAGCTAGTAATGTCTATGTCAAATTACTTCCAATTACTTCAAGTGGGGTCAAAGTTGAAAGGACAGCATTTGGTCAGTTCGCCCTAACCTATCAGCAAAGATGCCACCACTGGAGAAGTCAGGTGTCCCCTCATAAGTCTAGTTGTTCCTGGTCCCCTAAGCCGAGTCATTAAGTTCCGCTACATGCTAGACTTATAATAGTGAGTGCCCGGGTGCTAGCATCTTAGATATTCAGCCCCTAATTCTTAAGTTCATCCAAACGGTAGGTGATCAGTTGGTCAAATCGCACAAGTAGAAAGGGTTGTCAGTTGGTCATAGCTTACCCTTCCCGTCTTAGTCTACTCACTTAGGGTCAGTTGGTCATATCTCCTAAGCAATTAGCCTCTACCTCCATTCAAAACTACCGAAACAAGGGTAGCTACCAATAAACTATGCATGCATACACTTAGAAATAATTATACGGAAGTAATGTAAACACAAACAAAACAATTAAGGAATCATAACTAGGCCAGCACCAAGAGGTTCTTAGCCGCTCATATTAACCATACAAATCAATTCAATATTTAATGTTACGAAATACATGAATCGAAAGTAAAGAAAAGATAAAATGCTAATGCTTATCGTAGGGGAGTGATTTCTCCCTTGGAGATAGCTTTGTATGCTCCTCTAGACCTACCCTTGGCTTCTTCCCACGTTCTTTGGTTGTTGTGTGTAAAATGGAATGCTTTGAAATACTAGAAATCGTGGGGTATTTATAGGCCAGATCTTGGTTACAGCGTAACTAATAAAATAGTTATGCCGTAATCATCTAATTCTTCGTAAATTGCACTAGATATGTTGGTTATGGCGTAACCTTAGAAGTGGTTACGCCGTATCTTCAATAATTCTTGGTTATGCCGTAGTTTATGCACTAGTTATGGCGTAATTATCAGCGGCGCGGAACCTCATTTGACCTAATATAGTTACGTCGTAATCTTTTGAGAGAGTTACGTCGTAATCTTCTGATAAGTTGGCTTTCTGAGTCACGCTTTAGTTACTGCGTAATGTGAGAGATGAGTTACGCCGTAACTTCTTCAAAATGAGCAAACTATGATAAATCTTTAATAATTCTCCAATTACGCGTCTCTTTAGCTCCAATGCTCGTAACTTACCTGAAAGTGGAATATAATGGAAAACAAGCGTAAATCCATATAAATAATATAAATTACCAGCATTATCGGGGGAAATTGACACTTAATATTCAGGATAATTTGATGTTATCATCCAAGCTTGACAAACCAAAGAACAAGAGAAAATGTCACACCCCCAAATTACCTGTTTTGTAGCGGAATGGAATTCCTGGGGATTGACTGTCATAGCATCATAGTTACAGATATATTGAACGATCTAAAGTGTCGTTTGGAAAACACATCGTTTGATTTAATAAAATAATCAGAGTTTACAAAGTGTAGGTCCCAAATAAAAATCAACTTGTGCGGAAATAAATTTGTTACAAGCCAAACGATGTTTTAAAGTTTATAAAACCCAAGTGAAACGCGTCGTCACCACGACTCTATGATAAGTCCACATGCATGCCATGAAGTGTATGCCTTAGATACCTGAGATAAAACATGCTAAAAGTGTCAACACAATGGTTGAGTGAGTTCATAGAGTTTGAGTTGAAATGTAAAGCCTTTCAAAATCATTTATGCAGCAAAGGCATTGTAAATCCACTCAGTCCCAAGTTCCACCCATACAAAACTTGCAACCTGTGTGTTTATAACCCATTGCCAAAATATGTATAGTTTATGTTCAAATGCATGATGTCAAATGAATTCACAAAATAGTGCATTACTTAATCTATCAATATTCAATTGATATAACACATATGAGTGTTGTTTCAAATAATTCCAAGACCTTTAGTTCAATGATTATACCAAGACCTTTAGTTCAATAATAATACCAAGACCTTTAGTTCAATAATTATCCCAAGACATTTAGCTCAATGATTATCCCAAGACCTTTAGCTCAATGATTATCCCAAGACATTTAGCTCAATGATTATCCCAAGACCTTTAGCTCAATGATTATCCCAAGACCTTTAGCTCAATGATTATCCCAAGACATTTAGCTCAATGATTATAATATAGAATATGACTAAACATTCAGTTCAGATAAACATATAGTTGCAAATAATCATGAATGTCATAAAAATAGTTGAGCATGTATCTCCCTCAAAGAGTTTAATAAAAGCATTAAAACAATTGAAAATGGGGCTATGGAACTCACCTGTTGCAATGATTATGATGACAAAAGTGAATACACCGAAATGTAGCGTGAATCTCTAAACTTGACCTATTATGAATGATATGATATGTAATAAGTCATGATGTAATGTTATGCATGCAATTCGGATGATATCTATACCACTTGTGAATTTTTGAAAATAATATTTCTCGTCGAGAAATAATCTCTTAACGTCTTGACCATTTTTAAATTACTCCAAATGTATTTACGTTGAAATGATATCCGACGATAATCATTTAGTGATTTATTATGAAATTATAACTTTTCGTCGTAAAATAATGTCATTTGACAATTTTATGAAAGTGACTAAACGGCCTCGAAAAACTAGTCGTAAAATGGTGTACGTCGAGTGTTAAGAAACTAACTCAACGGTTTTGGGAAGCTTGTATCACTATCTCAAAGTTTTAGTGTTTAAGTTTCCATCCAAGAGGTCTCGATCATGGAGATAAATATAGGTAAAGTATGGTACTTGTGTCCAAAATATATAGTTTAAGGGTGATTTTCGGCAAAATTTAAGTGACCGTATCTTATTCGTTACAACTCCGCTAAACAAACGGTCGGACATTTTGAAAAATATGCTTGGCGAACTTACTTTTACTAGAAGACATCACGTTATAACAAGTACTACGTCAATGTTAAAAACTACCCTCAACATGGTCCCTTGTTGACGTAAAGTTTGTCTAATAGAAAATATATATGTTATACTTGTACTAAAATTTACCGCAATTTGTTTAAAATGTGAATAACTTAGTCGTTATAAGTCCGTTTTCTACGTTCTTTATATCCACGGAATCGTGATAACATATAATAATATATTTTGATAAGCCTTCGACACATTTAACAACGCTTAAGACTCATTGTTGACTCAAAAAAAAGTCGAGACAGCATATCTGAATTTTCTGAATCAATAGTTTTCCTTTCGCCGCCAAACTTCAAAATAGCATAACTTTTTTTCGTTATAGTCTTCGTTTAACCCCGTTCAAGCGCCACGTTTTTGTTTTAAAGTATATTTTCCAATATCTAGCCCAAAATATTTTGCTTACTGTCGGATTTTCCAGATTTTCAAAATATGGACAGACCCTAAATTAAAATTGTCGAAATGAGTTTTCTCAAGGCCAAACCTATTCTCCCAAACCAATTCAAAACAACTCAAGCTATTCTAATCCTACCATGCACCTTCTTAGGGTGTCATGGGTTCCTAGACATCACCAAGAGTGATTTATAACAAGGAGTAATTATAGGATGACAAATATATATATAACTCTTAAAAACATGTAAAAGTGGTAAAAAAATCCATGAGACTTGCATGTTTTCTCAAATATGATGAAATGAATTTATCAATGAATATGAAATATGATGATGGATATGGATGCTTACTAGTAACTTGATGAGGTTTATCGACAATGGATTTTTCCTAATCACCCTAGGTTTTTATTGCAAAACCTTACTCAAGAGTGAATCTAGAGTGTAAATAACTTGTCTAGAAAATTTTTGGTGAATTCTTCTTGATCCCCATGGTTGGCCGGTTTTCTTGAGAAGAGAGGAAGAGAGAGCTTTTATTTTTGGTTTACACCTTAGCAAATGTGTTGTATGTGTAAATGTTTAGGATAATCATAGTTTAGGCAAAATATCTAGCAAGATATTTGTACCAAGTGGTGACTAAGGGGGGTAAGGTGGCCGGTTATGGGTAGAAATGGGGAAGGTTGGATGAGTTTGATGATTTAGTGTATTATTTGATAGGTATTGTGTGCAACTTGTAGGTATAAATAGGTATTAATTGTAGCGTTAACTAAAAAATAAGTTTTAACGGAACAAAATAAAATATATTGAGGTCATAAAAATTATAAAAATAAATTTCTTGCATGAGTTGAGTGAAATAAATATTTATCGAGTTGCATATACGAAAACCGTCGTAATTATATAAACATAACAATTTATATACGAAATAAATTTAAAACATCGGGTAAATTAATAATATAATTTTTATAGTCTTAAAATGAGTATAAAAATATATTAGGAATATTTTTGGAATTGTCGGATAAAATGTTTCAAAATAATGTTTACGCGATAGCGTTTATTTAATAAGAAATTATACGTTGAATGAAAAATGCAAAACCATGCATAAATTGATATGAAATGATGTGATGACATGTAGACTAAACCTAGTCTATATGAAATGTCCTTGATGATATGTTCATGAATTCGCAGCTAAACCATTAAGGTTACGCGAATTTGATACTCGTAAACATAGTTTACGAGAAATGATGAAATAGTGAAACTTTTAAAGTTTGTAAAATGACCTGAAATTACGAGTTGTCACATTCGCCCAACCAAAAGGAATTCACCCCTGAATTCAGCGTGTTAGTTTATCGAATTTTTGAGTTTGTGATGAATAACGAGAAGAGAAGACATGAAGAGATGTTGTTATGGTTATCGATGATTGAGAGCGTACAAAACATTATTGTAAAGAAAATATTGGATGAATCTCCCATGAATAACACTTTGACTTTTATGAATATGTGAAAACTCTGCTTGCACTAAGACTTATAAATAACTGCTCCCAACATAACATGATCCCTCCGCATCAGACATAGTTAGCTAGGCTATGTATAATTAGGAACGATATCCCTCTCGAATTAGACAGTTAGCTAGGCTATGTATAATTAAGGAACGATAATGTGACGTTCGGTTTAGTTGTTATAACTCTCGATGTTTACAGAGATCTAAACCTTGTAAGTGATAATGAATCAAATAAGAAAGTACGCTTAATGAGAATATTTTACAACGAGTGGTTTATCAAAAGTAGTACATCTTAATTCATAAGATCCGAATACAATGGAAGACATAAACTTAGTACGACATAGTACATAAGGAAAATAAAGACTGTTAGTTTCCGAACTTCTTCAGTCTTCCGCATTGTTGAGACTATGACGAGCTTCTCCTCCTTCTAATATGTATGCATTCCCATGAGCACCTTCAACTTGTTGACCTTCGTTTGGAGGACATTGATTCGATAGTGTCCTTGCTCCCCGCATTCTAACATGTAACTATGGTCTTGCCTCTACAATTCTCGGCATGGTGTCCTAGTTTTAACACTTGTAGCACTTAACAGGCAAAGACCGAAAGTGATGATACTACATCGATTACATAGTGGGTAGTTTCCAAAGATAACCTCTCGCCTTATTGATGCAAAGAACATAAACCATGCGGTTTCTTGCCCCTATTCTGTTGTTGATGATGATTAGTGTTACAGTTTTGGTTGTCGTTATCATAACCTCCCCGGTCATTTTCCCATTTCCTTTTGTTGTTGCTAGTTTGGTTGTTGTGGTTGTTGTTACGGGTATTGTTGATAATGTTTTCCCCTTCACCTACTTGAGCCATGAGTTTTTGAGTTATCCGATTGTTTCTTCAATTGTTTGGGATCGAAAGAAGTTACATCTCCTTGAATACCGAAGTCCTCCATGAAATTTTCCAGGTTTCTCATTGTCCGAAACCATTGATGGACATAGTGTCAGAAATTCTTGAAACCTCCTAATGTAGGTCTCGATGTCATAACCAACAATCACTAACTCATAAAATTCGCTAATTTCTTCACCTCCATGCGTGGACAATACTTTGTCAACAACCTCTTGAATTGATCCCCATGAGCTTGTAAGCATTTTCGACCAATAGGCTGCGATAACGAATTCCACCATGACATTAAGCCATCTAAGAGTGTACCAGGGGCAAACTTCACCTTGTAGTCATCTGGTAATTGCATAGAAGAAACACAGACTCCATCTTCAAAACCATCGAACCATAGCAAAGGCTCCTTCTCGCCTTTGAACTTTGTGGGATCACGTTCTTAAAGTCCTTGTATGTACAATTTAACTCCAGATCCTCCTGCAGATCTCCTCAGCAGTAGCAAGTCTAGCACTTCAAGCAGCCGTGGCCTCAGCAGCAGCTACCGTTGCTCGTTCTTTCCTTAGTGCCTCGGCTATACTATCCTCTACATACCTTTGGATAGCACCGGTGTCATTTCGGTGCGCTTATACATAACTCTTCAAAATAAGAGGAAAGGTGAGACGTAGCAAAGTCCTATGTTAAGACTGCGCTCTAAAGATGTGATGTGAGGTGATAAGTTTGAGGTTACTTTTCAAAATAATCGACGGGTTCCCAAAAGATGGGTTATGAGGCATCGTAAGTGCTTCAAATGTATGATGGTCTAGTGACTTAATGTGTGAATAACGTGTAACTCGACATGTTAGTGGTGAAACAAAGGATTGAGAGTGACTTTGCCCTACTTAAAGGTTTATCTCGGCATTCGACGTTATCGGTGATCAATCAACTAATGTAAAAATTGTGATAGGGAATGACAAGGCATTCTCCACATTAGAGTAAGAGGAAAGGATAATGGGATGGGTATATAAAGGCATCTATGTGACAATCGATTTGAAATGAAAGTAAGTAACTCGAAAAATGTACGTATAAACCGCATGTAAAGTGAACATGCACTTATGATGAAATGATAAGATGCTATAATGATGTAGTTATAGTCTAGGGTCAATGATGCAACCTAGTTCTCTATAACTGAAGCTCTCATGCCAACTGTCACACCCCCAAATTACCTGCTTTGCAGCGGAATGGAATTCCCGGGGATTGACTGTCATAGCATCATAGTTACAGATATATTGAACGATCTAAAGTGTCGTTTGGAAAACACATCGTTTGATTTAATAAAATAATCAGAGTTTACAAAGTGTAGGTCCCAAATGAAAATCAACTTGTGCGGAAATAAATTTGTTACAAGCCAAACGATGTTTTAAAGTATATAAAACCCAAGTGAAACGCGTCGTCACCACGACTCTATGATAAGTCCACATGCATGCCATGAAGTGTATGCCTTAGATACCTTAGATAAAACATGCTAAAAGTGTCAACACAATGGTTGAGTGAGTTCATAGAGTTTGAGTTGAAATGTAAAGCCTTTCAAAATCATTTATGCAGCAAAGGCATTGTAAATCCACTCAGTCCCAAGTTCCGCCCATACAAAACTTGCAACCTGTGTGTTTATAACCCATTGCCAAAATATGTATAGTTTATGTTCAAATGCATGATGTCAAATGAATTCACAAAATAGTGCATTACTTAATCTATCAATATTCAATTGATATAACACATATGAGTGTTGTTTCAAATAATTCCAAGACCTTTAGTTCAATGATTATACCAAGACCTTTAGTTCAATAATAATACCAAGACCTTTAGTTCAATGATTATCCCAAGACATTTAGCTCAATGATTATCCCAAGACCTTTAGCTCAATGATTATCCCAAGACCTTTAGCTCAATGATTATCCCAAGACCTTTAGCTCAATGATTATAATATAGAATATGACTAAACATTCAGTTCAGATAAACATATAGTTGCAAATAATCATGAATGTCATAAAAATAGTTGAGCATGTATCTCCCCCAAAGAGTTTAATAAAAGCATTAAAACAATTGAAAATGGGGCTATGGAACTCACCTGTTGCAATGATTATGATGACAAAAGTGAATACACCGATATGTAGCGTGAATCTCTAAACTTGACCTATTATGAATGATATGATATGTAATAAGTCATGATGTAATGTTATGCATGCAATTCGGATGATATCTATACCACTTGTGAATTTTTGAAAATAATATTTATCGTCGAGAAATAATCTCTTAACGTCTTGACCATTTTTAAATTACTCCAAATGTATTTACGTTGAAATGATATCCGACGATAATCATTTAGTGATTTATTATGAAATTATAACTTTTCGTCGTAAAATAATGTCATTTGACAATTTCATGAAAGTGACTAAATGGCCTGGAAAAACTAGTCGTAAAATGGTGTACGTCGAGTGTTAAGAAACGAACTCAACGGTTTTGGGAAGCTTGTATCACTATCTCAAAGTTTTAGTGTTTAAGTTTCCATCCTAGAGGTCTCGATCATGGAGATAAATATAGGTAAAGTATGGTACTTGTGTCCAAAATATATAGTTTAAGGGTGATTTTCGGCAAAATTTAAGTGACCGTATCTTATTCGTTACAACTCCGCTAAACAAACGGTCGGACATTTTGAAAAATATGCTTGGCGAACTTACTTTTACTAGAAGACATCACGTTATAACAAGTACTACGTCAATGTTAAAAACGACCCTCAACATGGTCCCTTGTTGACGTAAAGTTTGTCTAATAGAAAATATATATGTTATACTTGTACTAAAATTTACGGCAATTTGTTTAAAATGTGAATAACTTAGTCGTTATAAGTCCGTTTTCTACGTTCTTTATATCCACGGAATCGTGATAACATATACTAATATATTTTTGATAAGTCGACACATTTAACAACGCTTAAGACTCATTTTTGACTCGTAAAAAGTCGAGACAGCATACTGAATTTTCTGGAATCAATAGTTTTCGTCGCCAAACTTCAAAATAGCATAACTTTTTCGTTATAGCTCGTTTTAACCCTTCAAGCGCCCACGTTGCTTTTAAAGTATATTTTCCAAATATCTAGCCCAAAATACTTTTCTTACTGTCGGATTTTCCAGAATTTCAAAATATGGACAGACCCTAAAAAACTTGTCAAACCCGGCCCAAACCAACCCCAAGCTATTCTAATCCTACCATACACCTTCTTAGGGTGTCATGGGTTCCTAGACTTCACCAAGAGTGATTTATAACAAGGAGTAATTATAGGATATATATCAGTATATATATATATATATATATATATATATAACTCTTAAAAACATGTAAAAGTGGTATAAACATCCATGAGACTTGCATGTTTTCTCAAATATGATGAAATGAATATATCAATGAATATGAAATATGATGATGGATATGGATGCTTACTAGTAACTTGATGAGGTTTATGGACAATGAATTTTTCCTAATCACCCTAGGTTTTTATTGCAAAACCTTACTCAAGAGTGAATCTAGAGTGTAAATAACTTGTCTAGAAAATTTTTGGTGAATTCTTCTTGATCCCCATGGTTGGCCGGTTTTCTTGAGAAGAGAGGAAGAGAGAGCTTTTATTTTTGGTTTACACCTTAGCAAATGTGTTGTATGTGTAAATGTTTAGGATAATCATAGTTTAGGCAAAATATCTAGCAAGATATTTGTACCAAGTAGTAACTAAGGGGGGGGGGGGTAAGGTGGCCGGTTATGGGTAGAATTGGGGAAGGTTGGATGAGTTTGATGATTTAGTGTATTATTTGATAGGTATTGTGTGCAACTTGTAGGTATAAATAGGTATTAATTGTAGCGTTAACTAAAAAATAAGTTTTAACGAAACAAAATAAAATATATTGAGGTCATAAAAATTATAAAAATACATTTCTTACATGAGTTGAGTGAAATAAATATTTATCGAGTTGCATATACGAAAACCGTCGTAATTATATAAACATAACAATTTATATACGAAATAAATTTAAAACATCGGGTAAATTAATAATATAATTTTTATAGTCTTAAAATGAGTATAAAAATATATTAGGAATATTTTTGGAATTGTCGGATAAAATGTTTCAAAATAATGTTTACGCGATAGCGTTTATTTAATAAGAAATTATACGTTGAATGAAAAATGCAAAACCATGCATAAATTGATATGAAATGATGTGATGACATGTAGACTAAACCTAGTCTATATGAAATGTCCTTGATGATATGTTCATGAATTTGCAGCTAAACCATTAAGGTTACGCGAATTTGATACTCGTAAACATAGTTTACGATAAATGATGAAATAGTGAAACTTTTAAAGTTTGTAAAATGACCTGAAATTACGAGTTGTCACAGAAAAAAATATGAGAAGTAGATTCCACAGCCAAGTTGCAAATAGGGCAAGTAATCGAATGAATGTCTACATCCCGAAGCAAACGATTTAGTCTTGTAGGCATTTTATCCAAGTAAACCTTCCAAGCGTGCACATTAACCTTAATGGGAATGACTTTAATCCACCTCGTGGGAATATCAACTTTAGTAAAAAATTGGTCATCAATTAGAATACGAGAGGATTTAACCGAAAACTCACCTGAGTCTTCTAAACTCCAGCTCCATCGATCAACCATATTTGAAAGCACAAAAGCATCAACTTTTGAACAAAGTATGTTAAGAAGCTCCTGCTCAACACCTCCTCTTGTTAGGCGACGAAAAGAATGAGACATAGAAGGATGGCCCAATTTCTCAGCTACGCTAATTGATAAGGATTCAAAACATGCATTTTTAGGGGGTCATTTAAGCCCTAAATCAAAACATTTTATATCCGTTACTACTTAAAATCGTTCATTTTCACATTTTAGGTCTTTTGGAAGGAAAATGCTGGAATGAAGCATATTTGGATGAAAAGGAGCGAAAACATGAAGAAACTGGCAAAGTCAAGATAAAAGGCCATCCAGCAGACCTGACGGCTTCCCAACCAAAGGGCGACGCCTTCCCTATATGAGAGATTTTATCAAAATACACATGAAGGCTCAGAACAAATTCTGGTTCTACAACCTGATGGCGCCACGCTCAAACTCTGGAAGGCGTCTCTCTCATTTTCCACACCAGACGCCCAAGAACCAATCTCAGACGATGTCCCTCATGAAGACTGACGGCGTCACACACATCAACGTACGCCGTCCCAACGATGACTTGGCCCTAACGAAACCCTAACGACGGCGACCTGACGGCGTCACTAGCAAAAGGTCATGCCGTCGCATTTGTAAATCTATATATATAATTCGATTTTTCTGTATTTTAGGAGGTAGAACTTTGGAGAGCAAACCCTAATTTAGTTGTAGTCCGACTTGGACAGTTTTTAAGGGTTCCATACCCGTCTTTACATCATAAGATAGGTTTGTTAATCCATATTATCATTATTTCTACCACATGTTTAATTGTATGTGTGTATGCTTGCTTTTTTACTATGACTAGCTAAATTATCCTTGTGGTTGCTTAGATCTATGAAACCTAGTTGTTAACTATTGTTAGGTTGTCTCTTATCTTAATTGGTAGACGCTAGAGTAAGCAAAACTGACTTCTTCTTTAATTGTTGCGAGCTTGAACGTCCTAAATAGCAAAAAATCTTAGGAGTGCACCTAGGCCATTCGTTGTATTTATTGCGTGAGTTGTAGCTTATTGATAGTAGAGTACTCGGGGGAGATACCTAGGTACTTGCAGATCTCGAATATTCTAGAAGAGAGTTACTATTCATAGAACTAGGGAATTAGGCACCCCCCATGACCAAACGGAATACAACGCACCAATTAAGATGAGGATGTGACAATTCAACCGACCAATAAGAGATAACTAGGGAGTAAGAACATCTAAGTAAACACATTTTTAATCATCATAAGAGCACACCCACAATTAGCATAATCTATCCTTAGTTCAAGTAGTTATAAAAAATAGTTAAAATTGGCAAAAGTACCACCCCCTACTCCTATACCCCGAGATATTTACATTTCTTTCAAAAATATAAAAAAGAATAAAAAGAATCTCCCTCAACCTTACCTTCTCGTCATACATCTCTTTCTAGCATCTCTATTCCCCTAGAGAACGAATCAACCCCCTGGGCTTACCCCATACTACACTACAATGATTAGGTACACTGCCTAGGGGGTTGAAAAACTTGCTCGTAGAAAAGGAAGTCTTTTTGACCCTGAACCCATGCATCAAGTTCTTGGTGCTCGTGCCGAGGAATGGAATAGCTAGTTAGATTTCTATCTCGTTTAGGTATACTGGCTTGATTCCTATCAAGAGAGCTTTTTTTTCTCTTTTTCATTATCTTCCTTTTAGTCTATTCCCGTTCTTTGTGTTTTTGTTCGTAGCCTCATCACTTTTCATCATGGAAGGTGATAACCTACCCAAAAACGATCCACTACCACATCAACCACTTCCACTCAATCAACCACCACACGACCCGCCAAGAGGCCGTACTCTTGGTGAATACTCTAGACCGAGCCATCAAGGCTATAATAACACCATTGAGCTCCTATTTCAAGCTCAAACTACGGCCCTGTGATCCGACACCATCCGGTTGGTGCAAAACGGATGTGCATTACAAGGACTTCATTTCGAAGATCCTAATCAGCATCTCAAGGATTTCCTAAAAATCGTTGACTCCATTGACCTTGATGCTACCAAACGGGAGACCACGCGCTTGCGTCTCTTCTAATTCTCTCTATGGGACCAAGCTAATAATTTGCTTGAGCAACTTCCCGCATGATCAATCTCAAGTTGGGATGATCTCACCACCCGTTTCCTCGCCTAATTTTTCCCACCGGGGAGAACTACCAAGCTAAGGAATGACATCTTGATGTTCCAACAATGTTAAGGCTAAACTCTCTACGAGGCGTGGACTCGATTCAAGGACTTACTCCACAAAGTCCCTCATCACGAAATTGATCTTTGGCTTCAAGTCCAAATCTTTTATGATCATGCCAATCTCTCCACTAGGCAAATCATCGACCAAGTGGCTGGTGGTAAGCTTAGTGAACTTACCTCTGAAGAGTCGTGGAGTACAATAGAGGACCTTGCCCTCTATGACAACGAATGTTGGAATGACCCCCGTGAGTTGCCCAAAACCTTAAAGGCAATCTTCTTGTCTCCCATTGACTCACAACCTCCCAATAGTAGGATGCTCGAACTTAAAGATCAAGTCAAATTCCTAATGAGTTCCTACGAAGCTCCTAAACCTTCACGCCAAGTGAACAAAGTCTCTTCCTTGTGTGACTTATGTAGTGTGTGGAAGACTAGAAGGGGGGGTTGAATAGTTTTACCAATTTAAAACTTCCTTTTAAATATTTAGATCGACTTATGTCAATCCATTTGATTGTTTATGTTGGACGTTGATAGATGGATATATAAACGTGAAATGAAATATAAAGAGTAAGAAGCACATCACCACAACACAAGTTATTTATAGTGGTTCGGCTACAAGGACACCTTCCTTGCCCTACTCCACCACCCGAGTCACCTACTTTCGAGTTCGTAAGCACTACAACAACTCCTTGTGGAGAAGCCTTCACAACGTCGCAACCTTTTTAGTACAAAGCTAAATACCGAGTTCTTTCACACCAAGGCGAACCACACCTAACACAACGTCGCCTACCCTTTATACGGTGCTAGGCTAACCACCGAGTTCTTTCACACCTTAGGAGAACTAATCCTATCACAACGTCTCTTACCCTTTATTAGGTACTAGGCTAAGCACCTTAGTTCTTTCACACCTTAGGTGAACTACACCTTCACGACACAACACCTAATCTCAAGGAGATCTACTCCTTGTTACAACACCATCAAGGATATCACCATCCTTGTAGATAAACAAATACATATATGTATAAAGATGCACGATTGATTATGACCTAAGCATTCTCCCCAAATGCTACTTGATTTGATCCTTTGGCATCCTTCACTAATGCCTTTGACACAACGCTTGGCACCCTTCACTAATGCCTTCGTCTTGACACCTTTAGCATCCTTCACTAATGCTTTTGACACAACGTTTGGCACCCTTCACTAATGCCTTTGTCTTGACACCTTTAGCATCCTTCAATAATGCTTTGACACGGATGATGAGCACCTTTCACTAATGCTTTCATCTTGACACTTTGGCATTCTTCACTAATGCCTTCACCCAACATCTATGGAGAAAGGAAGAACTATCAACAAGAGAACCTTAGTAGTCTTGATGATGAGGAAGCATGGCAACTCATGGACTTGAGCTTGCGTCTTCAAGGGTGGTGATCTCTCCTTTAAGAGGAACCTAGTGGATCACACAAAAACAAAAGACAAACTACATAGATCACTTAGATCTGAGGTTAGAGGTAGAATACTTTGGGGAAGTATGTGTGAAAAACCATGTGTAGAGAGAAAATGAAACATTTATAGAGAAAATTCTCTTCGTTCCCCAGGATCCCACGGATCCCTACCACAAGGGATCCGGCTAGCACAAAGCTAGGGATCCGTGGTCCGCCCCTCTTTGCCCATGGGTATTTTTGGTTATGGGTCATGGGTCATGGGTTATGGGTTGATCCATGGTTTTCTTTCTAGATACAATGAACTTGGTTAAGTGGTATATATAAAACCATGGGTTATGGGTCAAAACCATTTGCTAGTATTTTACCCATTTAGTATATACTTGTATTTACCCATTTTAGCATATACTTAGTTTTACCCATTTTAGTATACTTAGTTTAAGTATATGTTTAACCCAATATGTAAACACTAGTTGTTGTACATATGTATCTAAATCATAAAATC
Organism: Chrysanthemum makinoi; assembly: GCA_910596185.1. Lineage (NCBI taxonomy): Eukaryota > Viridiplantae > Streptophyta > Magnoliopsida > Asterales > Asteraceae > Chrysanthemum > Chrysanthemum makinoi. The sequence continues at coordinate 250,170,974 of OU343225.1, read as the reverse complement.
ACTTATACTTGTTTTAGTGTTTTATGTGACAACTTAATTGTGTTAGAAAACTATTAACTCAAACTATTTACGTACTCTATTTGTTTCGTTAAAATGATTTTACGTTTGTTATCGACAAAACATTAGAAGATCGAAAAATATAAATAAACGTTTTTACGGCTTATTTGTATTAACAATCTCCCCACTTTTGTTGATGACAAAACATAAAATATTTAAGGAAAAACTAAATTTGTAAATTTGAATTTGTGAGTTTTACTTTCTTCTCCCCTTTTGTCGAAACAAAAAGTGTTAAAAGAAACTAACACAATTTTTATAAGAAAGAATGTAAAATGTAAAGAGGGCAAGTGCGGGAATGGTACTCGTCTTAACTCCCCCTTGACGAGTCCATCCCTATGTAAGGGCGTCAAGGACATAACGTAAAATAAACTAATTGTGTTTGCAACTAAGTTTGCAAATGGTTCGTCTAAGTGACGAGAATGTGCTCCCCCTTGAATATTGCAATGTTGCAATGGGGTGTCATGAAGTGTTAATCCAAAAATGAATTAAGTTGCAAATGATTTTGCAATGTCGTTTGACACAAAGCTCCCCTAGCTTTATGGTGTCAATATCTTCATGTGTATTTTGAATAACTACAAAACAAAAGGTTAGAAAAACAAGAGTATAGTGCATAATTTTCGCAAAAGACTCAGAGTTAGTATAAATTTGTGCTCTTGTACCACGGATCCCACGGTTCCCTTTAAGAAGGGATCCGTCTAGTTATCTCGAAGGGCTCCGGCTATCTGTTGATATCTTGTGAAGAAATGTCAAGGAATGCTATTTTGAGAGAATGAGATATATGTACAATATATCAAGCACAACACAAAATAATCATAGCATATAAGTATTCATTCAATAAAACAAGAGATACACCACCAAATCTCTAAAACTAATAGAATGGACTAGCCAAACAAGTGCTACTAATGCTAATGAATTACCCCATTCAGGTTCAACTAAACTAAATGATGATCAAGGATGAAAAGGTTTCCTAAACGTTCTAAGTTGAGTTTTTGAATGTGATGCTCATTGTAGTTTAGGCTTATTAAACTCTTCGAAACGTTCGAGGAGGTGATAAAACATGAACGTTGCTCTTCCGTAGTTCATGTATCAACCTTTCAACATGTTTACAATGATAGCAATCCTTGTCATGGGTTTGAGTTTCTTGAAGTGAAAGTTCAAGTGAAGTGGGTTGAGGATCTTCAAATGAAGGAGAATTTGATGGAGGTTCATTAAGTGGTGGTTCTACAATGTTTGAGGGTAAAGGTAAGGAAGCATCAACTTTCATTTGGTTGGGTGGTTGCCTTTGATGTTTTCTCATAATCCAAAATGGATTATTGGGAGTGATGCGCTCCAGAACAGTCAGGCTAAATCACACAAGCCCGCCACTTGTGAATGGCGGACCGTAACCAGCTTAAAACTGCTCAGGAACGAATGCAATGAAGATCTGAGGAGTATAGAGTCTCCCAAAGTCGTTATGTCCCAGTACGTGCAATGGATTATCAAACGTATAGTTGATCGGGAGATTTGAATGGAAAAAGGGAATTCGAATATGATATTAACTACGAAAAAAGCCAACAAATTAAACGGCTTAAATGCAAATTAAAAGTTAAAAAATAAAATCTATTAAATAAACGCTATCACTATATTTAAAGTGATGAGCGTTTAAAACCTAAAACGTACGTTTAAATTAAAAAGCTACGTTAACGTACTGAAATAAAACGTGAAAATAAAGAAGGAAAATACCTATGGATATAGAAAATACATTTTTACAATCCTAATTATACTAGAAAATTATTAGAAAAGAAAAATTATTTTTATGACTATTTAATTAATTATTATTAATTAAAAACTAATTTAACTATTTAATTAATACTCTAAATTAAAAGAAAATATGAAATAAGACTAGAAAAATAAGATTAAGACTTAAAAAAATCTAAAATATGATAAAACTAATTTTAAAACAGAAAATATATTTTTAGACTTTTTAATTATTTATTACCAATTTAAAACTATTTAAAACTAATAAAAATGCTAGAAAATGCTTTTTAAACTAAGAAAATTATGGAAAAATACTTTTTATGACTTTTACATTTATATTAACTTAATAAAAATGAAAAATTATTTTTTTGAACCTTTTCTTAATTATTTGTATTAAAAGCTATTTAAAAAGGCTTAAAAACTAATTTAAATTAAGAAAAATAGTAAACAATGTCTAAAAATTATGAAAATTGCAGGGAAATTCTAAAATGGTATGAGGAATAAAGGAAAAATAGAAATACAGGCTCTTATGTGGAGAGAAATGAAACTGCTATGGAAATACTTATTGCAATAAGCACTTTGATAAGCAAAAGAGATCCAAAGGCTACCAAACTAATAAACAAGCTCTAATAAGCTAAAATGACTTTAAAGCAACTAAACACAACAACCCATTACCCCTGGATTGCAACTTGCAAAGATCTGATGAAATAAGCATATTTAAAAGCAATGAAGGGGCAACTTTGAGTAATGCCTCAGCTTATCCAATAAGCTAAAGAGAAACTAAGAGCATGGCTTTCAAGACCACTACCAGAGTCACATATCAGTTTATAGCTAATGGGAGCAAGTAATGAAGAAATTATAGGCCAAACCTAACCGACCATTATGGGATAAATTTACGATGTCGAAAAAACAGATAACGGTAACAAGTTTGAGCTTATTTATAAGCTCATTCAAGGAGCTAAAGCTAAAACGGATAGGTGGTCTTAAAGACCACCTAGATTCTCTAAACCAAAAGTTAGACCATGAAAAGCTTTAATGGACTCATGTAATGACTGCCTATCTGCTAAAAGCGAATTTGAACTGGTTTGACTTTTGAAACAGATAAAAGTTTGACCAAAATGAGTTTTAAGATCCAATGATGGACTGATTAAGCTTAGAAATGATGAAATAAAACTTTGGCAATCATTAACTAGATATACACCCATATGATGGATGTATAACCACTGAATTTTCACAGACAAGTAAATAGAACAGATGAAAAGGAATTTTGACTTAAAGGAACGGATGCAAAACAAGGACTGATAAGGATTTAACACTCTAAAACAAACCTAAGGCAACTAAACTACTCCATTCTTTTAACCTTTAGCATAGTTTAAACAAGCAATCCAAACATCCCTTTAAAACTGAAATGCAAACTTATCTAAAAAGAACACTGAACCAGCTAAAGCCATTGATTATACTGAGTTTATATAACCTAATTGCAGCTATGTAAACACATGAAAATCAGTTGTGACCACAGATGCATAAACAACCATAATATGCAAATGACTTGAAATTTTGAAAAGAAAACTAACTTCACAGGAGGTGCGGTTGTATGTGGCCAATCAAACCAAAGTCTAAACTAATCTATTTCAACCATTTATCACTCGCATCACCCAATTAGCTTCCATTTCAAATTGAGCATTACAGTTGACTTTTGTTGACTTTTGGACAATTTTGCTTGAAAATAGCTATTGAGCTTGCAAAAAGCTAAGATAAGCTTAAATAGACTGATTTGAGTTTAAAAACAAGCTTCTAGGAGCTTAATGATAAGAACTAGAAACTGAGATTATCAACAGTAGCTGGAAACTTGGATTTTAGATGAAAGACTTGAATTAATGTTCACAACATATTACAAAGATGATATAACTTAGATTTGATACAGAACAACTAAAATTACAACATTTTTTTAACTAAACTAAGACATTTAAGTGAAAAACGACATTAAAGGAAAAATAAAAACTAGCTACTCCGTTTTCAAGCTTCATTCTTCCTTCATTTATACTCCCACTTGTTTCTCTCTCATGTCTGAATAGTTCCCACTTGGTTTTGAGGCCATTGGATGGCTTTGAGTGAATCTTGGCCATTTAGCATTTTTGGCGGGAAAGTTGGATGCTTGATTGAGGTTGAGTGTGATGAGGAGGGAGTAATAAATGCACTTTGGATTGTGGTGGAGGAGGGGGGACATGGAAGAGATAAGGGATGGGAAGGGGTTGTGTGTTGCAGGAGATTGCAGAGATCAATTGGGAGAGACAGGCTTTTTGGCGCGTAGGGTATAGTCAAACCAAATTTGACTTGGGTTATTAATACCAGGGGGTTCAAAAAGGCAAATGACAGGGTCAATATTTATGGCGAGTCCAAAATGATTGTGACAAGGGTATAAATACAAGGACTAAAAGTGCCAAATCTAAAATTTAAGGGACCTATCTTGCCATTTATGCAAAGTTGATCCAAGGGCTGAATTTGACAAGCTTCAAAATCTGAGGGACCAAATCTGTCATTTTCCAATTTTCGGGGGCCATTTCACTTGATTTTCAAACTTGGAGGACCATTTTGTAATTTTCTCAAACTTTTGATATTTTTCACCAAAGGACTAAATTTGACAACTTATGATTTTAAAATGACCTTTGGTGATTTTTCTTTTGAAATTATGTGCTCGAGGGACTTTTTGACAACTTTTAAAACTTGGGGACTAAAAGCTGCAATTTTACAAATTTGATATGTTTTCATCGATTTTGACATTTTAGCATTTAAAACACATAAAACACTGATTTGTGATATTTTGATCATTTTGATGTGTTTAGAGTGTTTTTGGAATGATTTTGAGTTTATATTGTAAAAATGATGAGTATTTAGACACTCATCAATCCCCATTCAGATATTGCTAGTCCCCCCAGCAATGATTTGAAAACATAATGGATTTTAATCTCTTTACCAAAAGCCATTACTTACGGAGTAGCCAATGTTTTAGAGTTCAAGTAAGAACCATGGTACACGATAACCATGTGATTTTGAGCAAACCACCACTTTCAACGATTTGATTTGTCTTTACCGGAAGCCGTACCATCGGACTAGCCAACTCTTAGATAAATTATCAATATTATCTTTGGTGAGTAGATTACCAATTATGGTTTTTCCACGCCTTTACCACAAAGCCATAATCTTGCGGGCTAGCCAACTCTTCACTTTTAGGATATGGTGAGTTGAATACCATACAATTTTGGGCAAATTGCAAGCCATATAACAGTTTGAGAAATCTTTAAAGAGCCGTTTGCTCTGGATTAGCCAATCCTTTTGAGTCTATCGAACATGGCGATTGATAACCAAATGAGTAAGTGTAAAACACTTACTCCAAAAATTTTGGCCAAAACGGGGAATGGTGATAATATATGAAATTATTGAATTCCCAGCAAGAAATGAATATTGCCCTCAATATTCAAAGTCTGCGGCGGTTATCTTGCGAAACAAAAACGTAAAAAGGGAAATATTACGACCATTATTTAGAAGATTTTTTTTTTTTTTTCAACATGTGGGGCAACCCACTAGGGTGGTAGAAAATAGAAAAGTAGAAGATTGGGTGAGTATGGTGTGTGCTCTTGTTTTTGATTCCCGAGTCGCTAGCTTGACTCGATCCCCGCATTCATTGGTTCATTGGGAAGCAAAGTGGAAGAAACAATCTCCATCGGACTTTCATTCAAGATGTTTGGACAAACATTTGAAGCACGTGAAAGTTCCACACCGATGAGATATACATAGAACCGGCTCAAAGATGGTACATGAAAATGCCGGGATCAAAGATAATGTCTTCATTCGAAGGAGTGAAGAGCGAGGAAGCGACGAATATATGAAGAAAAGAAAGAAAATCATGATAAAAATCATGACTAACTCTTCATCCTCAATAGGAGAATTCATAGTAGCATGAATCTCCTCAGTTAAGCTCAATTGGTGGAACTTATATCTGGGTGTGTCTAGATCAAAGTAGAAGTTATCATACTCGTGAGATATGATATGAGTGATTCATCGAGAACTCCATGAAGGTGAATGAATCATATTCAGAATTGATATGAGTGGGTTCACTGGCGAACTCCTCAAAGGTAAATGATTCATGATGAGGAGAGAATTATGAGAATGAAAAGTGGTACTGCCACTAATCTTCTCTCCCATATTATCAAAAAAAGAGGCTTTCATTTCGGAATAGAATCATCGGGAAGAATGTCACTATCCTTAATGGGGATAGGAGATGAAATAGGTTTCTCTTTGAAAGCCTCGATTTTAGAAATGAGAAGATTGACATTCAATAATGTTGCTCGAAGAGCTTCATCTTTGATTTCGTTGTCGATAACTTCATCATTCTCTTCTAAGCTAACAAGCTCGAGGTGAATCTTCCACATAAGCGATGTCTCCACAGATAGCGAATCATCATCAATCGGAGAACATCTCAACATGATTTGTTTGGAAGACAAAGGAGGAGGGATATCCACACACATGATCAAAATTCCTGTGACTCTCTTGGGTTGGGACAAGGTCCTCAACACTAGACTTTATGAATTAGTCGATTCCTTTTGGGAGCGATGTCGAGATGCTCGTCCCCCATAATAAGAGAGTGGTGAGCCTCGGGTGTGATACAGATTGTTTGAGATGGAATCTCAAGCTGTGGGATATCAACCGGCCTGAGGGGTTGAGAATTATTATTTCTAAAAGGATAAAAACCCTCCCCGTCATCATCATAAGAGTACGCCTTAAGAATTGGGAAGCCTTAGAGTTTGCATGCTCTAGGGCTAATAATTCTTCCCTCGATTGGCCGGGCCTCTCGCTCTTGACTAATTCTCCTATGGTCTTTTCACCACTCACTTGATTCTTAAAGTTTTGAATCATATCATCAAGTGTTTTCATTCGGTTTCAAGATCCAGGGAGATTTCTTGAGACAACGGCTCAGGTGGAGTTTGAACCGTATAGTGTTGTGGAGGTTGGGAATTTTCAAACATGTAAGAGTCATGATTGTTACAAGGCTGGGTTCCCTATTGACAATCAGTGAAATGGGGACCTCCATACTACATGACGTAAAAGCTGTTGATACGGACAGTGAATCATATATGGTTTTGGTCATATCCAAAGTTCGAGCATCAGGAAGCTGTTCATAAATAAACGTGTTTCCGGATTGACACTCAAATCCTTGGTGAGGATCTCCACAAAATTCACAGGCCGGTATCTTGATTGTATGAAGAATAGTCGGGTTTGTGGTGGGTAATTGGAAAAGTTAGAGGAATCGTTAAATGAGTTAATTAGGATCATAATCAAATGAATTTCTCGAACCACAAAACAAACAACTCCCGTTATGAATATCATTACCACATTGCACATGTACCAGCAGCGGTGAACCAAAAAGAGCTCACCACAACAGGCACAAGGAATAAACGATTGCATTTGAGAGTTATGAAGAGGAATCGGTTTATCCAAAGAATCAACAAAACCAACATGGTGATCCGGATGACTATCAAGTCTCGAAGAACATGGAAAAATCGGAGTGGGACAAGTGGTGTGCTCGAGCTAGCAATTTCCACCACTTCGTTATGGTCTCGGTTCGGTTCTTGAGAAGCGTGAAGATTAGGCAAGTCATGCTTGCTATGCAGCGTGTTTGAACGGGTTCATAGTAATCAATTACCTTTTTTCATCGACATAAATTTGTTCGATTAGATTACGGGCTCTAGATTCAAAGAGATAGTCCTCGTAATCCTCGGTGGATGCTTGGGGTAGCTCCAGGCGTTTGGCCCAGTTTGTCAAGATTAGAATGTATTTCAGGGTTGTGGATTGGTGAAATAACTTTGAAAAAGACTTTTGATGGATAATTCATACAATTGCAAAATTAAACGAACTAGGCCCTCCACACAGCTCACACACATTTAAACGATGAAGTTGACGAATATCGACATAAGAATTAAACATATAGAGGATTAAGAAGAGAATCAAATGGTTGAGAGGATACGAAGAATAGCATTAAACGGCAAAAGAATTAAGAGAAATAGAATCAACGAATAAGAGGAATGAGAAGAATATTTTTGGTGTTTTTGGATAAGAAAATATAAACATATACAGATGGATGGTATGAACAAAGAGTGAATATCAAATTACTATCTGCTAAACGTAGGATAATGAACGGCTCCCAAGTGGCGCAAAAATTTTGATGCTGGCGAGAGCAGTCAGGGCTAAATGCCTGGCCGTACTTGTGAATGGCGGACCGTAACCAGCTTAAAGCGCTCAGGAACGAATGCAATGAAGATCGAGGAGTATAAGTCTCTCCGGTCGTTATGTCCCGGTAAGTGCAATGGATTATCAAGCGTATAGTGATGCGGAGATTTGGACGGAAAAGGAGATTCTGAATATGATATTAACTACCGAAAAAGCCAACAAATTAAAACGGCTTAAATGAAAATTAAAGAAAGTTAAAAAAAATAAAATCTATTAAATAAACGCTATCACTATATTTAAAGTGATGAACGTTTAAAACCTAAAACTTACGTTTAAATTAAAAACTACGTTAACGTACAAATAAAGCATTGAAAATAAAGAAGGAAAATACCTATGGATATAGAAAATACATTTTTACAATCCCTATACTAGAAAATTATTAGAAAAGAAAAATTATTTTTATGACTATTTATTTAATTATTATTAATTAAAAACTAATTTAACTATTTAATTAATACTCTAAATTAAAAGAAAATATGAAATAAGACTAGAAAAATAAGATTAAGACTTAGAAAAATCTAAAATATGATAAAACTAATTTTAAAACAGAAAATATATTTTTTAGACTTTTTAATTATTTATTACCAATTTAAAACTATTTAAAACTAATAAAAATGCTAGAAAATGCTTTTTAAACTAAGAAAATTATGGAAAAATACTTTTTATGACTTTTACATTTATATTAACTTAATAAAAATGAAAAATTATTTTTTTGAACCTTTTCTTAATTATTTGTATTAAAAGCTATTTAAAAAGGCTTAAAAACTAATTTAAATTAAGAAAAATAGTAAACAATGTCTAAAAATTATGAAAATTGCAGGGAAATTCTAAAATGGTATGAGGAATAAAGGAAAAATAGAAATACAGGCTCTTATGTGGAGAGAAATGACATATGGAAATACCATTACTTGATAAGCTTTGATAAGCAAAAGAGATCCAAAGGCTACCAAACTAATAAACAAGCTCTAATAAGCTAAAATGACTTTAAAGAAACTAAACACAACAACCCATACCCACTGATTGCAACTTGCAAAGAATCGATGAAATTTATAAATTTAAAAGCAATGAAGGGGCAACTTGAAGCTAATGCCTCGACTTATCCAATAAGCTAAAGAGAAAACTAAGAGCATGGCTTTCAAGACCACCTACCAGAGATCACATATCCAGATTTATAGCTAATGGGAGCAAGTAATGAAGAATTATAGGCCAAACCTAGTAAATTATGGGATAAATTTACGTAATGCAATGGCACAGAATAGCAATTAACAAGTTTGAGTATTTATAAGCTCATTCAAGAAGCTAAAGCTAAAACGAGATAGGTGGTCTTAAAAGACCACTGTGACTACTCTAAACCAAAAGTTAGACCATGAAAAGCTTTAATGGACTCTGTACAATGACACTTATATCTGCATAAAACAATTGAACTGGTTTGACTTTTTGAAACAGATAAAAGTTTGACCAAAATGAGTTTAAGATCAATGATGGGTGATTAAGCTTAGAAATGATGAAATAAAACTTTGGCAAGATCACTTAACTAGATATACACCCATATGATGGATGTATAACCAGCGAATTTTCAACAAGTAAATAGAAACAGATGAAAAGATTTTGACTTAAAAGGAACTTGGATGCAAAACAAGGACTGATAAGGATTTAACACTCTAAAACAAACTAAGGCAACTTCTACTCCATTCTTTTAACCTTTAGCATAGTTTAACAAGCAATCCAAACATCCCTTTAAAATCTGAGCTTTATCTAAAAGAACAACAGTGCCACTAAAGCCATTGATTATCTTGGTATATAACCTAATTGCAGCTATGTAAACACATGAAAATCAGTTGTGACCACAGATGCATAAACAACCATAATATGCAAATGACTTGAAATTTTGAAAAAGAGAAACTAACTCACAGGAGTGCGGTGTATGCGAGGCCAAATCCAACCCAAAACTGATCTAAACTAATCTATTTCAACCATTTATCACCTCGCATCACCCATTAGCTTCCATTTCAAATTGAGCATTACGGTTGTTTTGTTGACTTTTGGACAATTTTGCTTGAAAATAGCTATTGAGCTTGCAAAAAGCTAAGATAAGCTTAAATAGACTGATTTGAGTTTAAAACAAGCTTCAGGAGCTTAATGATAAGAACTAGAAACTGAGATTATCAACGTTAGTACGGAAACTTGGATTTTTAGATGAAAGACTTGAATTAATGTTACAACATATTACAAAGATGATATAACTTAGATTTGTCTGAGAACAACTAAAATTACAATATTTTTTAACTAAACTAAGACATTTAAGTGAAAAACGACATTAAAGGAAAAATAAAAACTAGCTACTCCGTTTTCAAGCTTCATTCTTCCTTCATTTATACTCCCACTTGTTTCTCTCTCATGTCTGAATAGTTCCCACTTGGTTTTGAGGCCATTGGATGGCTTTGAGTGAATCTTGGCCATTTAGCATTTTTGGCGGGAAAGTTGGATTAAGCAGTTGAGGGTTGAGTGTGATGAGGGAGGGGTAATAAATGCACTTTGGATTGTGGTGGAGGAGGGGGGACATGGAAGAGATAAGGGATGGGAAGGGGTTGTGTGTTGCAGGAGATTGCAGTTGGGAGAGACAGGCTTTTTGGCGCGTAGGGTATAGTCAAACCAAATTTGACTTGGGTTATTATACCGAGGGTTCAAAAAAGGCAAATGCAGGGTCAATATAGCTATGGCGAGTCCAAAATGATTGTGACAAGGGTATAAATACAAGGACTAAAAGTGCCAAATCACGAAATTTAAGGGACCTATGCCCATTTATGCAAAGTTGATCCAAAGGGCTGAATTTGACAAGCTTCAAAAGTCAGGGACCAAATCTGTCATTTCAATTTTCGAGGGGCATTTCGCCAATTTTCAAACTTGGGACCATTTTTGTAATTTTCTCAAACTTTTGATATTTTCACCAAAGGACTAAATTGACAACTTATGATTTAAAAAGACCTTTGGTGATTTTACTTTTGAAATTATGTGTTTCGAGGGGCTGTTTTTGACAACTTTTGAAACTTGGGGGACTAAAACTGCAATTTTTGCAAATTTGATATGTTTTTCATCTGATTTTGACATTTTAGCATTTAAAACACATAAAACACTGATTTGTGATATTTTGATCATTTTGATGTGTTTCTGAGTGTTTTCAGATGATTTTGCAGTTTATATTGTACAAAAATGATGAGTATTTAGACACTCATCAGGGAGGAATGATAGAGTTTGCTTTTGGAGCAAGTGTTGATTCAACACTTTGATTTTGTTGCTCAATCTTTTAAAGTGAACTAGTTCGTAATGGCGAAAGATGAGATGGCCAAGAGGGTAAATCTTCTACATTGTGAGAGTGTGGAGATGATTGTGAGGTGGCTCTAGACACTAATGATGTTGGTTGAGTTGTGGAGGTTATGTTTGGTATAGTAGAATTTGGTGATGAAATCTTAGTGGAACACTCTTCAGGGGATTAGTTTGATTGGTTTCCTTGGTGTGGGAGAAATCCTAGCATTGGTGGACTTAACAGGAGATGATTCGGTTGAGGAAACTTTGTGTATGATTCTAGCAAGTTTCTTTGGTGGTTCTTGAGTGGATGAGTAAGCACTAGGAGCTTTTCTCATGATGAGATGACTAAGAAGAATGTTTGTAATTGCTGATAATTATGTTTGTGTTTGATGACTAAAGTGTTCTTGCAATACGGTTATAAGGAAGATTTTTGCAATTGCATTTAAGACTTAGTCCACTAATGTTCTTGGAAATGTGATGATTAACATGCACAAGGTTGAGATTCAGAGTTTCACCGATCTAGGAACTCATTTAAGATGAGATGGAGTGTTTGAGTTAGGAAGATGAGTTGAGATGATTGTTTTATCTATGTTTGACATAAAAGTCACCACGGATCGGTTCCTTCCTTGAAGGGATCCGGCTAGGCTAATCCTAGGGATCCGGCTCTCAGCAGTTATGATAGGTTTGAAATGAGGTTTCTAGGAGCTAAAGCCTATCTTATTTTGAATGTTTTAGTTTTCCTAAAGGTTTAGGATGAAAGGGTACTTGAATGATTAGAGGTAATAAGTGTTGTAGCAAATGATTGCTTTTTATGGAAGGGGATGGGACAAGATGACTACCAATGGTTGTCTAAGGATAACATTAAGAGTTATGAAGGTGTCAAGTCATAATAAGTGATCCTAGTGATCAGTTTAAGCGAGGTGATATTAAGAAAAATTCTTAAAAACTACAAAAATTGAAAAACTAATTTTGTCTTATCTTGAGATATAAATGACTAGAAGCAATTTCCTAAAATTGCTTAGCATCTCTTAAGTGTTTTGAGAGGTGAGAAATAGTTTGTGAGTAGTTGAAGCGGAAATATGGTGAGTTTAGATGTGTTGATAAAATAAGACTAAGATCTTAAGTAAGCCTTTAGTGAGTCTAAGCCTTTCTAATCCTAGAAGTGGACTTAGTTGGGTTCTAAAATCATATGCTAAGCTAATGTGATGTTATCTAGAAAGCATTTTTGATGTATTGAATGTTGTATTCTTGATCGATGTACGGATCCCACGGTTCCCTCAAGGAGGGATCCGCTAGAGCTAATCCTAGGGATCCCGGCATCTGCGGTCGAGAACCAACACAGAACCTACACAGAAATGATGCGTAGTTTATGCACACTAGTAAATCCACAAATAGCGGTAGAAACAAGCATGTTTATCACAAAACACTAGTTAAAGACAATATCCAAGTAATCATAAACGAAAGAGCTAAAATGTAATCATTTAAACATAAGATAAAGAAAACAAGCACAATCCTATTGTCTCTTTCGTTAATCCTTTCTTTTCCTACGGCTTAGTGAGGTTGTATGCGAGGTTTTGAATCATGCCCCTCAATTGCTTATTCGGTCTCGTTTGGAATGGTCGAAAGTTGTTTGTGGTATTCAAGGAATTCCAACTTGATATTGGCTACGGGGTCGACATCTTCTTCATCTTCTTCTTCCCATCTGCCGAGGAGTCCGAGAGCTTCCGGTTGCTCTATTGACCATGAACCGTTTAGAGGGTCGTTTGGTAAGAGGTACCATGACGTGGTCGGAAAGATAATGATCATCGTTGATAGGAGATGGTTGCAATGTACCAACATACTTACAAAGTCGTATTAGGAGCATACCATGGGAATACCATGTTGGAAGCTTTGAATACCCCGACCATTCTCTTACCATGTAATAGGCAAGATTAAATGGCCTTTGATGGATAAGACAATAGATCATTTGCACAAGACATGCGTTTGGATGATCTTTGTTTCCAACTAGGCTAATGACATTTTCCTAAGGATTTCTTCCCATTTTCTAAACATGGGGTGCATTTCGAAAGTTCCATTTGAAAGGGATTACGGTGAATGAGCTTCTTGTTTCGGTCGAAACGGGATTGGTGGGTTCTTATTTTGAAAATAGTGTCTCGGATGGTTTTGGGTTCATCAATAGGAGTGTTATACAGAGGCTTAGGATCAAGTGCAAGGTTTGGAGCGTTAATTGCCCAATCTTGAGAGTACATACAAATTCCTTCACAAGGAATCGCGAAGAGTTGAGCAAAGGTGTTGAGAGGAAGAGTGAAGTTTTGTTTATTGATGATGAAAGTGATTGAAATGCTATCATCGACGTTTTGAATGATCCTAAAGCTTTTGTAAAATTCAAAAATGAAAATCGGACAAATTTGTTCATCTATGTCAAGGAGACAATCAAAGTTGATTGTCGAGAAAACTTAACGAATGTCGGTATCTTCAAGGAAACATTCCTTGACTACACGACCTTCGTGGATAAGTTGTTTTACAAGGCTTTTGAAAATTTTACGGTCGGTTTTGGTCAATCCCTTTTTTACGATAGTAATGAGTAAGGTAGTGGACGGTGTCATGATGATCTTGTTGAGTAGCTTTGGGCATGGTTGGTCCTAAAAATACAAATTTTCGAATTAGGTAAAGTTAGTTGGGATGGGTTTATGGTTTTGATTTGTATTAACAATGTTGTGAACATAATGTGATTTTCTTAAATCCCTTTTCATGATTAATTTAAAGAGCCTAATTAAATTAATTGATTAAAATTAAGAAACCATAAACCCTAGGATGAGGATGATGAAAATTAGAACAAGTTAGTGTAATTACTTATAATGATGTTCTATGAAGGAATACTTGAGAGTATGGAAGCTAATGAGGATGGATTCAGTAGCTTAGTCGTTTTGGTGTTATGTGAATAGAGGGAAAAGATCATGGTGAATTTTTTGGCGTATAGCTAAGTTACGTTCCACCGGTTCCCCGGATCCTTTGTATTTGGTTCGCTAGTAAAACTAGAGGATCTCTTTGTGGACAGAAAGGGTTGTTTGGTATTATTTTTGTAGTAGGCTTATAAATTAGCTTGCCCAAAAAATGGAGGTATTAGATGAGGATTGTTTTTGAATGATGATTTTTGATGAATTACATATCGGGTTTCATATGTGACGGCGTTAGTTTGTGAAAAAAATAATATCATCCCCTATGTTGAAAAAGACTAAAGGTGACAAAAGAGACTTCTAATGATGTTAGTGATTAGTTAAGCAAAGATAAATTATGACAATAAATGGGACTCATGTAACCTATCTAGTGAAGAGTAAAACATACCTCTATGCTTCTTGATTTGGTATAATGCTAAAAATGCTTCATGAGCTTTTAAAGTAATCCTTTGTACTTGGTGTACATAGGTTGTGATTACTTTTTAGATCCTTCCTTGAATGTTGACTTCATTAATTTTTGAATGAAGACTTTGAAGAGATTCTAGCACGAAGATTTCTTAAGAGCAAAAGTGATTAGAATCATCTATCAATGTCCAAAAAAATGATTTAAAAAGAAAATATGACCAACGAAAAAATCCTTCTTTGTAGTTTTCAAACATATACGGATCGTATCAAGTCTTTAAAGTACAACATACTTTAAGAAACTTGGTAACGAAGCTCTGATACCAATTGTGGAAAACTAGAAGGGGGGGTTGAATAGTTTTACCAATTTAAAACTTCCTTTTAAATATTTAGATCGACGTATGTCAATCCATTTGATTGTTTATGTTGGACGTTGATAGATGGATATATAAACGTGAAATGAAATATAAAGAGTAAGAAGCACATCACCACAACACAAGTTATTTATAGTGGTTCGGCTACAAGGACACCTTCCTTGCCCTACTCCACTCCCCGAGTCACCTACTCGAGAGTTCGTAAGCACTACACCAACTCCTTGTGGCGGAGAAGCCTTCACAACGTCGCTTAACCTTTTCCGGTACAAAGCTAAATATCGAGTTCTTTCACACCAAACCACACCTAACACAACATCGCCTACCCTTTATACGGTGCTAGGCTAACCACCGAGTTCTTTCACACCTTAGGAGAACTAATCCTATCACAACGTCGCCTACCCTTTATTAGGTACTAGGCTAAGCACCTTAGTTCTTTCACACCTTAGGTGAACTACACCTTCATGACACAACACCTAATCTCAAGGAGATCTACTCCTTGTTACAACACCATCAAGGATATCACCATCCTTGTAGATAAACAAATACACATATGTATAACGATGCACCTCATCGATTATACAACCTAAGCATTCTCCCAAATGCTACTTGATTTGATCCTTTGGCATCCTTCACTAATGCCTTTGACACAACGCTTGGCAACCTTCACTAATGCCTTCGTCTTGACACCTTTAGCATCCTTCACTAATGCTTTGACACAACGTTTGGCACCCTTCACTAATGCCTTCGTCTTGACACCTTTAGCATCCTTCAATAATGCTTTGACACGGATGATGAGCACCTTTCACTAATGCTTTCATCTTGACACTTCGGCATTCTTCACTAATGCCTTCAACCCAACATCTATGGAGAAAGGAAGAACTATCAACAAGAGAACCTTAGTAGTCTTGATGATGACGAAGCATGGCAACTCATGGACTTGAGCTTGCACGTCTTCAAGAGGTGGTGATCTCTCCTTTAAGAGGAACCTAGTGGATCACTCAAAACAAAAGACAAACTACATAGATCACTTAGATCTGAGGTTAGAGGGTTAGAATACTTTGGGGAAGTATGTGAGAAAAACCATGTGTAGAGAGAAACAAATGGCTCTCTATTTATAGAAAAATTCTCTTCATTCCCAGGATCCCACGGATCCCTACCACAAGGGATCCGGCTAGCACAAAGCTAGGGATCCGTGGTCCGCTTCTCTTTGCCCATGGGTATTTTTGGTTATGGGTCATGGGTTATGGGTTGATCCATGGTTTTCTTTCTAGATACAATGAACTTGGTTAAGTGGTATATATAAAACCATAGGTTATGGGTCAAAACCATTTGCTAGTATTTTACCCATTTAGTATATACTTGTATTTACCCATTTTAGCATATACTTAGTTTTTACCCATTTTAGTATACTTAGTTTAAGTATATGTTTAACCCAATATGTAAACACTAGTTGTTGTACATATGTATCTAAATCATAAAATCACTTATACTTGTTTTAGTGTTTTATGTGACAACTTAATTTTGTTAGAAAACTATTAACTCAAACTATTTACGTACTCTATTTGTTTCGTTAAAATGATTTTACTTTTGTTATCGACAAAACATTAGAAGATCGTAAAATATAAATAAACGTTTTTACGGCTTATTTGTATTAACAATGGTCCCCATGACACTCATAATTGCAACGACTCCCCGAACAAGCTTCCGTGGACTACGCATCCTCGTGTACCAACGGAGCGGGAGGAAGATTCCTTACATCACGTGGACCTAGGACTTACAACGAATCCCGAGAGGCATAGAAGGGCAAACCCGAGTATTATTGGAGTCAAACCAAAAAATTCACCTCTAACGACTCCCCATGGCCCCAACATCATAACTCATGCCCTCATACCTCTAGTCAACACAACTTAGAAAGGATGATTCGAAACGTCCCGACATCTCAAGAAACCCAAATAGCCAAGCTTTCGGATCTCTTTAATCAACAACAAGCCGAGATAGATAGGAAGATAGATAACCTCTTGAAAGCCATTACCAATCATGATAGGATGAGAACCGAAAAGTTAATGCCATCTCGACTCACTCCTCTGAAAAAGCTTCCCTTGTAAAGATTAAGGACCCGAGCAAGTACTTTGCTCTAGTTAGGCTATGAAACTAGGGACCCATCTTCATCAAAGCACATTCACTATGCCAATGCTATCACCCTAGTGAGACCATATAGGACTAACGATGAAGCAAACCATGAGACGGTGCTTGAGGTTAGTGAGACTCCTAAGGATGAAACAACCAATGAAGTAGACGAAGTAGGTGATGAATACTTCAACAAGTTTCCTACGGATGAGAAACATTCATACCATCCACACCTAGTACGCGACCTTCGTCCCTTTTATACTATGAGATTCCCACACATCACCTTTGAAAATCCTAGAAACCTCAACATACCGTGTTGCATAGGACATGTTTTCATGGCAAAGGCCTACATTGATCGCAAGTCCCCAATAAACATCATGACTAGCATGTATTATAATTGGGTGATGAAAAAACCAATCCCAAATAGGCAAGAACCCGATGATCCCATAGTAAGATGCAACTTCCTTGGTAGAATTAAGAGATTGCCCGTCTATGTAGGAAGCTTCATGTACCTAAAGGATTTCGTGATTGTGGAAGATATTAGTACGGCTATAATCTTAGCTTGTCATCAAAGCACATCCATTCCACAAGCATTATATCTTACTTGCTTTCTAGTTTATTTTTGTTTCATATATAGTTTTACTGTCGATTTTATGGGAGGTTTCGTTTCGTTTTCTTATAAGTTTGCAGATTATACTCAACAAGAGGAAGAAACACATATTGGAAGAAGCACTCGTTACTCATTAATTCTTCTTGGAGGAGGATTTAACCACAACTTCATACATATCGTACCGAGCTAATCAGGGGAGTACTATTTTCTTTCTCTTTTAACTTACCTTCCTTTATCATAACTTTGATACTTTTGGGGAACATTGGGGACAATGTTCAGTTTAAGTGTAGGGAGGGAGAATAAAACGGGAACTTAGAAACTATTCACTCATTTGATTTTTGTCTTGTCCTTGGTAATTTGTGTAATAAACTATGAGAAATATTTGTTAGGGCAATTTTAGCATCAAATTTAAAACTTTTTATGGCCTTTACGAGTTAAACTTTAGTCTTAATAAAGCGACTCATTGATAGGAATTATATGACTAGCACAAAAATCGTTTACCACTCAAATTCCACCCCAAAAATGTAAGGTTCGCCCTTAGATCTTTAGGAATAAAAGCATTCATCTTTAATGCTTAGTGAGTCTACCGGTAGTATAATAGATTCTAGAACTTGTTTTGTGATGCATTCCGAGATCGCTAGTGAGACTACATTCGTGTAGTTAGGATTAACTAAATGATAAGAAGCATTAGGATAACCCTTGTTTTAAACTTGTAATACAATTACCTCTTCCACATCGGTTGAGTAATTTTCCCCACACCCTTGCGATATACTCACCTTTAGTACACGATACCCTTAGAGCCTATCCTTTTCGTGGTTCTTGTGATGTTCCGGTTTCCGGAATATCAATGAAGAGCATTGTTTATAATCCACCCCCAAATGTTACACCCAAAACGCCTTAGCCTACCTTGTATGCACTCATCTTTAGTGCATTATTGTTATCATTATTAAACCCTTATTTCAATTATCTAGTTGCTTGCATGGTTTCTAAGTCGAGTCATATCATTTGTAAACAGTTTTGGGACTATTGGGATTCATGGGTTAAAGTAATATTTTATGGAGTAACAGGAAAGAACGATAAATTAAAATTCCCTTTGTCTACGTAATTAAGTACTCCAAGTGTTTCGATATTTTCAATTCGAGTCAATTAGTGTTACTAAAATAAAAACTCAAGTGTAGGGATGCTCCTATAAATCACTTTTGTTTTGATGTTATCGTAGAGGATGGTAGAGTAAAAAGGTATGAAAAAAAATTGAAAAAAAGAGAAAAAGAGTTGTCCAAAAGAAATGAGAAAAACATCTGAGGGCTACCATCCTACATCTATCTTTATTTTTATGTTTTTAAGTTTATGTTTATGTTTTGTTTCAAGTTGTTTAGTGCTAGTGAGTCGAGTCTTGGCTTAGCAACGCCACGCTTTACATGCTTGTAACATAAGATTTTTGACTTGCCACCACTAAATATCCTTATCCAAACCCTTTACTTTCCTACCCTAAGCCTAACATTACAACCCTTTGTAAAGACCTCTTAGATAGTTCTTCCTAAGTGCTTACGCCAAAGCGGTGGAGGTTTGATCTATTCTCAAGCCTATGGTAACCTATGTACTATGCCAGATAATGAGTGTTTATCTTACATTTCTATTCATATTATATTTCATATAAACCCGAAAGATGAGAGAATCTAAACACCAATTGTGAGGTGGTAGTATATAATTTTTGTGCTTGTTATGATAATTGTGGCGCTTGTACTTGTTGTAGACTATCTTAAACCAATGCTTCATGCCCCCTAACTTATAAATTGATTGGCTAAAAGCACATTTGCTTGAGGACAAGCGAATTCCAATTGTAGGGATATTTGATAAGGATTTATAACATACATTTTTAGGGGGTCATTTAAGCCCTAAATCAACACATTTTATATCCATTACTACTTGAAATCGTTCTTTTTCACATTTTAGGTCTTTTGGAAACAAAATGCTGGAATGAATCATATTTGGACGAAAAGAAGCGAAAACATGAAGAAAATGGAAAAGTCAAGATAAAAGGCCATCCAGCAGACCTAACGGCGTCCCAACCAAAGGGTAACACCGTCCCTATATGAGAGATTTGATCAAAATACACGTGAAGGCTCAGAACAAATTCTGGTTCTACAACCTGACGGCGTCACGCTTAAACTCTGGAAGGCATCTCTCTCATTTTCCACACCAGACGCCCAAGAACCAATCTCAGACGATGTCCCTCATGAAGACTGACGGCGTCATACACATCAACTTACGCCCGTCCCAACGATGACTTGGCCCAAACGAAACCCTAATGACGGCGACCTGACGGCGTCACTAGCAAAAGGTCACGCCGTCTCATTTGTAAATCTATATATAGAATTCGATTTTTCTATTATTTAGGAGGTAGAAATTTGGAGAGCAAACCCTAATTTAGTTGTAGTCCGACTTGGACAGTATTTAAGGGTTCCATACCCGTCGTTACATCATAAGATAAGTTTGTTAGTCCATATTATCATTATTTCTACCACATGTTTAATTGTATGTGTGTATGCTTGCTTGTTTACTATGACTAGCTAAATTATCCTTTTGGTTACTTAGATCTATGAATCCTAGTTGTTAACTATTGTTAGGTTGTCTCTTATCTTAATTGGTAGACGCTAGAGTAAGCAAAACTGACTTCTTCTTTAATTGTTGCGAGCTTGAACGTCCGAAATAGAAAAAAAGCTTAGGAGTGCACCTAGGCAATTCGGGGGAGATACCTAGGTACTTGCCGATCCCAGATAGTCTAGAGGAGAGTTACAATTCATAGAACTAGGGAATTAGGCACCCCGATATGACCAAACGGAATACAACGCACCAATGAAGATGAGGATGTGACAATTCAACCGACCAATAAGAGATAACTAGGGAGTAAGAACATCTAAGTAAACACATTTTTTAATCATCATAAGAGCACACCCACAATTAGCATAATCTATCCTTAGTTCAAGTAGTTAATTAGTAAGTAGTTATAAAAAATAGTTAAAATTGGCAAAAGTACCACCCCCCACTCCTATACCCCGAGATATTTACTTGCTTTCAAAAATATAAAAAACTAAAAAAGATCTCTCCAACTTCACCTACAAATCAATACATCCCTTTCTAGCATCTTTATTCCCCTAAAGAACGAATCAACCCCCTGGGTTTATCCCATACTACACTACAACGATTAGGTACACTGCCTAGAGGGTTGAAAAACTTGCTCGTAGAAAAGGAAGTCTTTTCGGACCCGAACCCACGTATCACTAATTGACTTACGAGCCTCTAAAGCATACAAGCTATTATATAAATCTTTAAAAGCCATGTCGCCTAACCAGATAACATCCCAAAATAAAATTTTCTCACCATTGCCAATTTTTTTTCGAATAAAATGTAAAAGGTTAACACCTTTATCTTTAAGCAAATGAATAGCATAAATTATGTCAAGCCAAGGAGATCTTCTAGAGATCGGCGAACTTTTGTCTAAAGCCCCATGATTACCGAACATCGCTTTAATGAAACATGAACAGAAAGAGGAATCTTCCATTAGAAAGCGTCACACCCATTTGAAAAGTAGAGCACGATTATGGGCAAAAAACTATACACCTCTCTTAGAAGCTAGAACCTTGTTCCAACTAATCCAAGTAGCTTTTCTATTAGAACCATCGACTCCATTGAAGAAATTGCGTCGAATAGATTCCAATTTTTTTAACACACCCATTGGAACCTTGTAGATGGACATATGGTAAAGCGGGATCGAGGTGAGAACCGACTTTAAAAGGGTAAGACGACCACCTATGGAAAGAGTTTTTAGCTTCCATTTAGAAAGACGCGAAGACACCTTAGAGATAACTTTATCCCACGAGCTAATTCTTGACATATTACCACCAACTTTGACGCCTAAGTATTTAAAAGGAGAAGATAAAATAGAACATCCAATTATATTTGCAGCAGATTCAACAACACTCGAGTTAACACCAATCCCCATCAATTTGCTTTTATGGAGATTAATCATAAGACCTGAAGCCAAGTAGAAACACTTCAAAACATTCAATAAAGTTTGAATGTTTGTATCATTCCATTCGCCAACAAAAACAACGTCATCAGCGTAGAACAAATGATAGATCATGAAGGAGTCATTTAGAGAAATACCCTTATAGAGACCGGCGTTTAAAAATATCATAAAAGAATGATGGAGCGTTTCATGATCAAAATGAAGAGAGCCTTTATAAAAGCTAAACTCCGAAGAAGGACTACCATTAACAAGCACCGAGCCCATGGCGTTATTGAGGCAACCATCGATCCACCTAAACCATTTCTAATCGAATCCAAAAGCCTTAAGAGATTCATCCAAGTAGTCCCATTTCACAGAATCAAAAGCCTTTTCGAAATCCATCTTGAAAAATCATCCCATTAAACTTTTTGTGCTTGCACCAAGAAAGAAGCTCATTTAGAATGAAAGGGCCATCGAGAATTTGACGATTAGAGACAAAAGCCGATTGAACTTCGCTATAAGATAAGGAAAAATAAGGCACAAACGGTTAGCCAAAATTTTGGCTATGATTTTGTAAACACTTCCAATCAGACTTATAGGACGAAAGTTTTTCACAAATTTCGCATCTTGGATCTTTGGAATAAGAGCTATAAATGAAGAGTTGCACCCTCTAGGAAAGCGACCATTCATGAAGAAAATTTAACAGCCAGAAAAACATCTTGATCAATAAATGTCAAACACTTATGATAAAATTCAAAAGAATACCCGTCTGGACCAAGAGATTTGTTATTACCACAATCCCATACAGCCCCTTTGATTTCATCATAAGAGACATCACGCTCCAGGTCTTCCACCGTGTTCAATGAGCTTGACCTTTCCTGTTTCTCCATTAAAAAATGGGCCTAAGAAAGTTGTGCATGTTTCAAAGATAGTTACAACAGAGCATATATATTCTCTGTCTCAAAATTATTGTCAGGAAATAAAAATCACATATTTCAATAAAAGTGTGGCCACTTTAATTTTCAACCACTCAAACAAAATATTATTCCACTAAATTATCTAGTTTTTACTTTAAAAGGAAAGTAGACAATTATTTTAAGACATCTCGAAAAGAAAATATAGACTGTAGTTTTGATACGGATGGGATACTTTTTGAGCAACATGCATGTACGATAGTGGTCCAATAATCAACATATTATGGCTTAAAATCAACAACAGTATGTGCAGTGCCGTCTTTGAATTTACGGAAGTTACGTGGAAAATTCAATTTAATAAAAAAAGACAACCTAAAATATCAAGTAAAATTTTTCTAAAAAAATCTTTTTCAAAGTGTATGGCTAGCATTTTTCAATGCAACTTAAATCAAATACTTGTAGTCGTTTTTATAGAATATATATACATATTATATTAGAATTTTGAAGCTCCTATAATTTAAAGGTTTTGTGCGACAACACATTTATGTTGATAATTTATGATACAATCCTCTGGAATGTATTTGATTGTTTATCTTTTAAATCATGAGCATATCGTATCGTGCTTTTTTCTATTATTGCTCTTTTGTGTTCCTGCTTTATCTCAGAAAGTTGTGGTGTGAAATGTTACAAGTAGTATCATAACTCGTAACAGTATGTGAAATAGATTGACATAAAGCGGGTCACGAAACTAGAATAGTGCTGAAAATTTTGTTGGCACAAGATGTTAGAGCAGATTATTTCTCGTATTAAAGTTGTTTGCAAGTTGTTAAATATTAGTATTACAAAAAAAAATATCATATTTACACACTTTTTTTCACATGTTTAAAAAGTTTGTAAAATTTTATGTGTTTATTGACAGTTAATAATGTGTAAAAATTAGTTACATTAATGAGTGTAAAAAATTTTGTAAAAAAGATAATTTTTTTTGACATATTTACGCTATTAAGTATCAATAATGTACTAAGATTTCTCCACGCTCGTAAGTGTGCACTTTAATTTGTAACACTCAATTTCTCCACACCTATTATAATGTAAAGAATTAGCGTTACAATTAATTTACATTTACAAGTGTGGATAAATATTAAATTTCTTCATACTAAAAGTGTAAACTTATCTGTGTTAGACTTACATGTGTGGAAAATGTTTGTTTTTTACACTTTTTGATACTTATTAATCATGGTCGTTTTATAGTTTTCGATGGTCCTAAGCAATAACAATAAATATGCCTATTACACTTGTAAACTAAAGAAAAATTGCACATAAACTTAAATTATATGGTTCATATAAATTTAATATTATACGTATTTATATACAAAACTAATAAAAAAAATTGTCTTTTTTAAGAGTAGATCTTATGCGACAGCATCTATAGCACGTCTTTCCGAAACCCCTCTGTTATTAATGTAACTAAATTTTACACATTAATAAATTTAATAAATTCATAAAATTTTACACACTTTTTTAAATTTTCAAAATTAGATTTTAAGCAAATACATGTCATAAAGCATAATGTACAAATATATACAACACAAATTTGATTGTTACAAAATTTTCACAACTATAATAAATGCACATTTTTTATAACCTTTTAATCAATAGTACATCTTTTATTGCAAATCATACAACCTTATAATACACAAAAAGAGTGATTGGGGTTGTGTTTGCGGCTAGAACAAATCGTTATTTGTAAAGCTATTGTCACGAAAAAACGTATAA
The DNA here is from genome assembly GCA_910596185.1 of Chrysanthemum makinoi. Taxonomy (NCBI): domain Eukaryota; kingdom Viridiplantae; phylum Streptophyta; class Magnoliopsida; order Asterales; family Asteraceae; genus Chrysanthemum; species Chrysanthemum makinoi. The sequence goes on along the minus strand of OU343225.1, from coordinate 250,146,420 downwards.
TCAAAAACAATGGCTCGCTAAAAAACTAAATACAAGGTACCCATTGCCGAAACACGTAATTACTATATCATTATTAATGGTATAAGTACTTAAATATTTGTTAGACTAAAAAATGGACATAACTATTATTGTTGGATTTATTGATTATAACATAGACATTGGAAGTGGCTTGAACCGTACTTTGCTCTTGTTTATTGTATATCACGCTTTCGTTATTGGAATAGGGGTGAGCATGGGGCGGGGTGGAGCGGTTTTATGGTAAAATCAAAAAACGAACCGTATATTTCGGTTTTTGAAAACTACAAACCATTGTTGTCGGTTTTTTCGGTTTCGGTTTTTCGGTTTTTTACATTGAATCGGTTCGGTTTCGGTCTTTATTCGGTTTTTTCTCACTAGAAAACAAGCAATTTTTAATCATATATAAAGTTTACGATTCCTAGATTTAAGGCAAAAATATTTAAACAAATATCAATACTAGCATAACATCTAATAATCCAAAGCTTCGACAAAACGTACAAAACAACCAAAGATGAATCTAAAATATAAAATGCTTGTCTTTGCGGCTTTGCACTTTTCACTCGCAAAAACATGCAAATAACACTATTGCTCGAAAACAAAGATAAAATATATATAAATATAACATATTCGAATGTATAAATAATAAACAACACTATTACTTTTTTTTCTTCTTTCTAATAGATAAAGTTGTATACTTTAAACATTTAGTATTAAATAGCAAATCTCTTATATAAATAAATATAAAACATATATAAAGGTGGGGCGGGGCGGTTTTCTCGGTTCGGTTTTTCTTATAAAACCAGAAACCGCCCCAAACATTCGGTTTTTATAAAATTTAAAACCACCACCATCGGTTTATCAAATGGGACGGTTTTTTCGGTTCGGCTTTTTCGGTTTTTTCGGTTTCGATTCGGTTTTTCGGTTTTTATTCTCACCCTTATTGGAATTGTTTATCGAAACTAGTGATAGCAGTTAACAATACTAGTTAGTACTAACAATTATCAATTAGTAGTAGCAGTTTAATTTATAAAAGTATTTGGTGGAGTAGTTGTAGCTGTAATTTTAATGTGTAAAATAACGTAATATTAAATGCTAAATGCTAATGTTAAATGATTATTCAAAGAGCATTAAGAAACTAATGTTTTTATAATTTTATAAATGCTATCTGCTTCCTTCTAAACGAGCTTTTTAATAATAATGTTAAATGCTAATTGCTAGTGTTGCAAAAAAATGTTTACAAGGCCGATTAATCGCCGATTATGTGCTACTGGGTGACCGACCTTTCCGATTTGTGTAAATCGTTCAAATAAATCGGTCAACCGTGGTCAACATGGTCAAGCTTGCCAAAAACTTGCAAATCTTGCCGGAAATACCCTAAAGTCGCCGTAAACTAGTTTTTACTTATAGTCACTGTTTATATCATTTACAAGATATTTTTTAAGGAAAATCTTGCCGATATACTAAAACTTCCCATAAATACTCAAAACTTGCCAAAAATGCCAATACGGTTAATCACTGATTCGCTATTTTTGCATACATGAACAAATATAATAACATACAGTCGTTGTTTATATATATTACAAGATGTTTTCAAGGAAAATCTTTCCGGAAATACGCAAAACTCGTCGGAAATACCCAAAATTTGCCAAAAATGCCAATCTGATTAATCACCGATTAATCCCGCCTACACCGATTACAAGCTCTAAAAGAGTTGACCGTCTCACTACCGATTCACGATTTTTGCAACCATCCTAATTGCTATCAAATACTCTCAAAAGCTTTCTGTCAAACACTGCCATGAAATCTACAGAAAGATTGTGTAAATCCTCTAAATATTAGATTGATGTGTTGTGATCCAATCAAGACAAAATAACAAAATCAAAACCAAAGTTGCAACAAACTCGAACCTCATTTTCCCAGATAACTGGCAAAATCACACATAAGAGATTTATTTTATTTATTATTATTATTTTTTAACGGCCACAACGTGAGTATGTGCACACTCCATAATAGTGAACGTTGGTATTAGGTAAGAGGTATATCTACGGAAGATGATCAAACTAATTAAGAATGTGTTAACCCAAGACATCATGGGACCATGAATTAGTGACCCATTCCAAAGACCTCTTTTATATGTGATTCAATATAACACATCAATTTCAATGGTCCCATTTTGGATTAACATTAAGTGGAAACATAGATTGCCTCTTGTTTGAAAACAATATTTGACCATGACCCTGGGGCATGTGATGTGCTTTAGTGCTTATGATAGTAGCTAGACTTGTACCATCTCTTTTGCACCAAAGAGGTTTTATAACTAGAGACGTACATATACAGGAATTTGGTTTAGCTAATTGTACTTGATGAAAAGAGTAATTCGAAAGTATGTGTAATGGACACCTGATGTGCCTAACAAATATGACTTCGAGTATTACTTCAATATTTTCTTCTAACAAGCCAAGTGTGAAACGCATTCTTAAATATTTTAACACGTACATGTTGGGTCTGCTTTCAAGTTGAAACATAAAAAAATTGTAAGCTAAGATCTATGACACCAAAGGGCGTTTGGCCAAGGTGTCATTTTGAAATAAAAGAAATATAAAAAAGCTAATTATCACAGGGATCGAGGGCGGGAGGCGGAGATAGTAGGGGGCAGGATGGGCATTTGCCTAGCAAAATAAATTGTAGTTTTTATTTATTTATTTCTTTATAATTTATATGGCTATTTTTGAATGTTCCCCTAACAACAAAGTTTGTAGTGCAATTTTGTCATTGTTTGCCCTCTCGACAATAAACTTCTAGATCCGCCTTTGAGCTCTATGTGTTAGATAATGAAACTCCGTAGATAATGCTTTATTATTCATCACTATTTATAGATTACAAAGGTAGCACTAACCTTAATATGGGGCTAAGCTCACAACTTGGGCATATTTCTGTCCATTATTGTTTTGATCAAAGTTTTTTTTTTTTTTCATATGGGATAAACCAAAGTATTTCGGACCATAATAAACCAAAGTATCCTATCAGATAATAAACCAATGTATTCTCCACCTGAAAAGATAAAAAAACATTTGTTGTTTTTTAATTAAGGCTTAAACTTCACTTCATTTTATAGTTACTTTACTGGTTGTTCTGGTGGCGTAGGTTTTGAAGTTATATATCGACCACTGCTGTCTTACTGGTGCTTGCATGCAATCCTATAATTATCAACAGCTTCTTCAAGATGTCGTCAATCGATTGAACATTTGTACACACCATTTATATCGATACTCTTGGCTAGAAACTAGAAAGTATATGTATGTAGCTAATTAACACTTGGCTTAACATATTGATTGGTTCTGTTTGTGAACTTGGCTGTAGTTCCTCAGCTGATATAAAATCAAAGGGGCCCAAAATCAATGGCACCAAGTGAAAAAAGTGATATGCCTAACTTTAGCTGATATAAAACCAAACGAGGCCAAATTCAATCCAATAATAGTAATAAAGTAAAAGTATGCAGAAATACAGAATAAGCAAAGGCTGCACGTATTGACCTAAAAGGGTCTGGGCTCATTACAATTTTTGGCCATGTTAGGGGGGTGGCAATGGTCCAAAACCATACCTCACCATATCTCACCACTCACCAATAATATCATTCCACCTAATCTCATACCTCACTCATACCTCATCATAGTTTTTTAGTGGCAATGATCATTCCATACCTCACTCATTATTTATTTTTTATTTTTCTTTTTAAATTCATAATTATATTAAACAATTAAATAAAACATAATATTTCATTAATAATAAAAAAAATACATAATACGTAAAAAAAAAATTACATCACCGTTGAAATAAAAAGAAAATTAAACTAGTAATCGAGCTATACTAAGTCTAGAGCCGCCACATGCTCCGTAAGATCAAATCGTAGACGATTATGGAAGTTTGTAAAGCTTTATCACGAAAAACACTGTCGGGAAACTTTGGTCGTTCGACGAAATAGTCATTCATTAAAGTTTGTAATGCTTTATCACGAAAGCGGGTGAAAGACAGCCCCCGAGTATTGCTTGAGCTAGCGGTGTCTTGAAGGGAATCGCAAGATAGCGAAATAGGTTTCTAGAGTACTACCGGTGGACAAAATGAGTTCGGAAGACTCTTCGGGAAAAATTAATTCGTCATCGGACGAAGAAGATGATGATGAAGACATTTTTTTTAGTGTTATAGTTGATTTGTGTGTGTAAAAATAATGTGATTTGGAATAAATTGTGAGGAGAATGGAGTGTTATTTATAAAGGGGAAAAAAATTTTCATCTTCAATGCATGTAACGATCCAAATTCAAAAAAAATTCAAACACAAACACACACGCTCCTCTTCATGCCGTTGCGGCTTTCTTTCCCGTGCTCCATACTGAAACCACCATACCGCACGGCTGGCAACGGTGTTGCCGTGCGATATAGTTGCATACCGAATCCATACCGAAGGTGTTGCCACCCCCCTTAGATTCCTCGGTGCTTTATTCATCCCATAAAGTTGGGCATGACTTTTCTTTGTGATCTTTACAAAAAAGTGTGGTTTTCATAAGAACTATTATTATACGAGGTGTCGAAAAAAATTATTTTTTTGCTAAGTAAACTATTATATGAAGCAGCTTAATTGATTTTTAATATAAACGGACATGGAACCAAACAAAATTAAAGAAAGTAATAATAATGGTAGAGAAAGAGTGATTCTTTTGTGCGTTGTCTTAAAAACTTAAGAGTAAATTACACCGTTCGTCCTTATGGTTTATGGTTGACCGCAGGAGTTCGTCCTTTGACCAAAAAAGTTGCACCGTCCATCCTTAAGTGGAAAACGTTATGCGCCATTAGTCTCTCCTTCTAACGGTCGTTAAGTCTTGTTAACTTGAGGGTATAATCGTCATTTCAACACCATAAGGACGAACGGTGCAAGGACGAACGGTGTAGGTTACTCTATATAAACTAGTGAATATATTTTTCCTCAAACCCTAAAATAATTTCACTCTCCTCCTTCTCTCTAGTCAGCCGCCACCATCCAGCCACCCTTCCTCCCACCTCCGGCGCCAACACTGACAGCCACCACTCCACCACCATTTCACGGCGCCATTTAAGACAAGGTTATAAGGGTTCATGTGTTGTTTTGTGTTTAGTGTGAGGGCACACTTATGGCTTCCTAGATTCGTGTTTGTGGTCGTATGACCATCGCCACCACCGCATCTCCAGCACCCCATTGCTATATCTTTTTTTTTTTTTTTTTTTTTTTTTATTCGTGGGTATGTCATACACCTAAAATTATGTTATCATCTTTTCTTTTTTTAATCGAATAGAGAACGGGTTATTATTTTCGTGGATAAAACATGGCTAAAAACACATTTTGATTTTGTTTCGTGTGGAAGGAATCTGCAAAATGGTGTTGATTGTACCGGTTGTGTTAACGGTCGGGTAGGACTCGACTTGATCCGGTTTGGATCATGGTTTTGAGTTTAATATAGTTTGACAGTTTAGTTTGGTTGATGGTCGAGATCCGGTGTGGTCTCGGTTTAGTTTGGTTGGTTGATAGTTGCTGGATTAGTTTTAACTTTTGATGTTAGTGATTTTGTTAAATGATGTGCCATTTGAGTTCATTGTTGTTTCTTTTGGGTCTCGTTACATCAGTTGTACCGTGTGAGTGTTGGTATGCATCGTGGCTGTGTTAGCCTTGTCTCGGTTCACAAGAACACCCTCGTAGGGTGTCTCATGTGATTTGGTTAGCAACAAAAACGCAAGTAGGGTTAATCCTGAGTCTCTTTTTTCATTTGGGATTGTGAAGTGTTATTGTTTGTGTATTTGAGCAGACTTTGAGATTTATTTTGGATGTGGTTGTTTTATTTATTGGACTGCAAGCCCAGCGAGTGCAAAATGGTGTTGAAATGACGATTATACCCTCAAGTTAACAAGACTTAACGACCGTTAGTGGGCTCCGTTAGAGGGAGGGACTAATGGCGCATAACGTTTGCCACTTAAGGATGGACGGTGCAACTTTTTTGGTTAAAGGACGAACTCCTGCGGTCAACGCAAACCACAAGGACGAACGGTGTAATTTACTCAAAACTTAATATTGTAGTTTTACTTTTAAAATGACATAGAGTTGAAAAGGCATTGGGCCTCGCTAGATCTTTTTTATGGCACTTTTATTTGTCCCATAAAGTGGGCCACCAAGATATATTCATGGGGCTAGTTAAATATCTGAAAATTTGAAAGCATCGTCACCTTATCCTTTTCTACACATTTTTTTGCCTTTACTTTTGTGAAAATGACAAATAACCGATATGGCTTATATAATTTTAATTTTCATTGCAATGAATTCGAAATTTTTTCGCAGTTTATTCTGATTAACATTTACTTAAACCTCCGATCACCCTTTCTATTATTTTAGATTTAGTACTTCATTAAAACTCCTTTAATCATAACATGATCTTACGGGAGAGTGGTATATGTGGTATGGATGATGATTATGTTTGTGTTCTGGATTATCTTTGTGATACGATTCCAAGTTGGTTTCACTAATAAGGACATCACCTGTAACACCCTCAAAATACCGCAGCGAAAGATTGTGTCATTGGGATGCTATTTCATAATACAAAGTACAAGTTATAGAAAACTACCTCTAAATGAGAAGTTTTGAAAAGTTACCATTCTATTAATGAAATCAGAGTTACAAACAATCAGGTTCCAAAGTGTAATACATAAATGTTTACAAAATGTTTCGAATGGTAAATGATAAAAGCGTAAGTCTTCAAAATATGCCTTGCGACTCTATGCTTCTAACTCTAGCTATCGCCTTATGACCTGAGATAAACATGATAAAAAGTATCAACACAATGGTTGGTGAGTTCATAGAGTTTGTTTAACATGTAAGCCTTTAAAAAATGTTCACACAAAGAAAGGCATTGTAAATCCACCAGTTTCAAGTTTCCCATATAAAACTTGCAACCTGTGGTTACAACCCACTGCTAAAATATAGTATGTCAATCATGTATGCATGTATCATAGTAGTAAAAATTATAAATGTCACCACAAGGGTCTTCCAACAACTTAATTTGGGATGTATCTAATTTATTAGTCTTCCAACAACTTAATTTGGAGCCACTAAATTAATGGTCATCCAACAACTTAATTTGCCCACCATTGCACGCATCGAGCCTCTTCCCAAAGATTAATGGTCATCCAACAACTTAATTTGGAGCCACTAAGTTGAATAATGCAATTAAGTATAATGCACTCAAGAATAACGCAAATAAGTTTAACACAATCATGTATAATGCAATCAAGTATAATGCAATCATGTATAATGCAATCAAGTATAATGCAATCAAGTATAATCTTTTGAGTATTTTTAAAAGTAAAAGCAAGTAGTTGAGCATGTATCTCTCCCAAAGAGTTAATAAAATAATTAAATGAGTAAAATTGGGGCTACATTGTTGGGATATTAAGTCAAAGTGCTACTGAGTCAAAGTACTGCTTAATGAAGAAAGTCAAAGTACTGCTTAAGTCAAGTACTGCTCGTCAAAGTACTGATATACTAAAGGACTGCTATGCAAATCGTTTAAGGATTATTATGTAATTCTAGAATATTCTTAGATTAGAATTAGTTTACTTGTCGTACAAGGATTGTAAACCGACTAGGGTATTCCTTATGCCTATAAAAGGACCCCTAGATTGGCATTAGAGATACACGCAATACGAATATTAGATACGACTTACATGCAAGTACGATATTAGAGTTATTTAGCGATTAGGTTTGTTAGTGAATCTATATAATAAGCAGATTCAAAGTTTGGTTTTAATATAATCGTTGAAGTTTAAAGTTATTCTTCTTAGCTTTGTTAAAGTAGATTATGCATACTTAATAGAGTTATATCAGTGTTTCATTGTTAGTAGTTTTGGATTTATCCAAGGTTGCTAAACCCTTACAAGCTACATAGTTAGTTTGGTCAGAGTATATCGATCCAACAAGTGGTATTAGAGCTTGTATGGAAACTCTGATTAAGAAGAAACCCTTAAAACCGATTTAACTACAAACCCTAAAAAGTCGACCAAGCTGCACCACTCCCATCCATCACCTCACCAGAAATTCTATCATCAAGAAGGGAGAATATGATCTCTCGAGCATGAAGATGAGGCAAGACATTGCTATTACAGCACCATGCATTATGGGATGTGATTGTCAATGGTAATGTCGTTCTTGAAGAACCTATAGAAGTTCCCGACAACCTAAACCACCTCAGCCTACCTTGCCGCAGCTACAAAAGAAATCAAGAAAAGGCTCTCAACATACTGTTGTCTGCTATTCGTGATGGTCACCTACTAAAGTTTCATGATGATAAGGATGCAAAACAGTTATGGGCTGCTATCAAGACAAGATTTGGAGGTAATGATGCTTCCAAGAAGATGCATAGAAATCTATTGAAGCAACATTTTGAAACATTCACTGTTAGTGAAAGAGAAGGTCTTAATGCTGCCTATGACAGATTTCAAAATCTTCTAAGTATGTTAGAGTTATATGGTGCAAAGGTATATGTTGAAGATGCAAACTTGAAGTTCTTAAGAAGTTTGCCATCCGTATGGCATGTGGTTGCTAATATGATTAGAGGACAATCTGGTTTGGATACTATGGACTTTGATTATCTCTACAACAATTTAAAGGTGTATGAGCATGAGATGAATGGTCAAACAAATTCAAAATCTCACAGCATTGCTTTTGTGTCTTCTGAAAACAGAGGCAGTACTTCCACTAAAAGTACTGCTTATCCTGTTCAAAGTACTGTTGGTGATAAACAGCATATTTGCACAACCATGACTACCACCACCTCATCACCATCAAACACCATCAACTCTGATGATGTTGTATGTTCCTTCTTTGCTCAACAATCCACTTTACCTGTCACTCATGAAGAAGATTTGTTGCAAATTGAAGAGGATGATCTAGAAGAAATTGACATAAGATGGCAAGTTGCCATGATCACTACAAGGATCAAGAAGTTCATGAAGAAAACAGGAAGAGGCATTGACTTCAAACCCAAATCGGGTATAACATTTGACAAATCCAAGATTGAATGCTTTAATTGTCAAAGGCCTGGACACTTTGCAAGAGAATGCAAGTTTGCTAAATATAAGGCAAATAGAATGATTGAGAAACCCAAGGTTGAAATAAAGGAAGTTCCTATTCTCGAACCAAAACCAAAAGCTTTGGTTGCTCAAGAAAATCTATCCGAGGTTGACTGGAGTGCTGAATTTGATGATGAACCAGTAACCTACTATATGGTTGCTGTGGAAGAGTTTGATTGGAGCACAACTTTTGATGAGGAACCATGATTTGCTGCTTTAGAATCAAGAGATGGCCTTGGAATCTTTGACTGGAGCATGGAAAGTGAAGAAGAACCTGTTCTGCTTGCTATGGTAGCTACTTCACCAAGTTCATCCACTATCTCTAAGGTATGTTCTAAATGTAATGATTTTTATCAAAAAGTGCTTAAAGATTATATGACTGAAAGAGATAACTGTAGAATGGCTAGGTCTGAGGTAGCTGGTTATCAATTGACTTTAGATTCAATTGAAGCCAAAATAATCACTCATGAAAATAATGAAATGGCTTGGACAGAAAAATATGAGCAACAAGATTATCAATTAAAATTGAGTGAATGGAAGTTAGGATGTAAGGTTTCTGAACTTGAAAAGATGACTAAAGAAAGTGATGAATTGTTAGAAAAATTTGCTAGTTGGAAAGAATCTGGTCTTTCACATGTTAGTTTTGTTGAAAACAAAAAAGAGCACACATTAAAACTGGCCTAGGTTTTGGTATGGAGTTTAGCAGACGTAAGATAACCCAACTAGTGATAAAGAACAAATTGATTCAGAGGAGATAACAACTAGTGATGATGAACTCATTAGCTCAGAAGAAAACACATCTAGTAATGAGGATTCAATTAGTCAAACACCTCCTGAATTTAATAAAGACAAGGGTTATAATGCGTTCCTCCACCAATGGTAGTTTTCAACCACTTAGGACAGATGTTTCTTGTTTTGGAGTAGAAAATTTAGAGTTTAGGAAAAAGCTTACTGGTCAATCTAATTCAAGTCCATCTAGTTCTGAATCCTTAAAAGAAACAGTTGAGAAACCTAAGGATGATAATGTTAAGAGTTCAGGTGTGTCAAAGAATGATAAAAGGTTTCTAAAGCTTTTTCAAAACCAAGAGTACCTTCAAAATCTTCTCAGTATCAAGAAACATCAGCCAGCACCTTCAAGAAAAACTTTTCAAAATACTGCTAAATCTTTTTGGGATAGTTTTGGTCATTCACCAAAAAGTCAGGATAGTTTTGGTCATAAAACTAAAGGAAACAAATTTGGGATTATGGGTTAAAAATTATGTTTTGTTTGTTATAGTCCTGATCATTTGATTAAGGACTGTGACTTTCACTCAGAATATTTAAGCAAATTCCCAAAGACTACATCTACCAACCATAAGCCAAGGGAGAATAAACCAGTTTGGAATCATTTACATAGGGTAAACCATAGTAATTTCTCAAAAGACAATAGGTACCCTCACCGGAAAAGACCTTTTTCAAAACCACCAGTACCCTCAAGCACTTTTCAAGGTACTGGTAAGTCAAAGTTTCAAGCAAGACCTTCTCAAAGTACTGCTAGGTTTTCACCCAATCAAGGTACTCCTAGCACTTTTTCGAATGGAAGACCAAGGAGATCTAATTACTATCAACCTAGAAGGTATTCCACTTCAAATAGAGTACCTAGATCAAAGAAATCAACACAAAATGTTAAAACCAACTGGGTTAAGAAAGAAAGTACTGATGGGGGTCAAACAGTATTTTCAGCAAGTTTTGTTGAAAAAGAAACAGAAAATTTTGTTGAAAAACAGAATTTTGTTGAAAACCAAACACAAGTTTTGGAACAAAAAAAATAATTGATCATGTTTTCAAAAACAGTGGAGATTACATACTTAAAGAATTTAAGTATGTCACTCTACAAGGGGAACACAAGTCAATAATGGCTTGGGTTCCTAAAATAAACTAACTCTTTCTCTTTGTGTTGGGCAAACCGTAAGAGGAGCTTAAAGATCATTTTATTGTTGATAGTGGTTGCTCTGGAAGCATGACAGGAGACAAAGAGATTCTGGCAGATTTTAAGGCATATTTTGGAGGAAGAGTTGCTTTTGGGAATGATCCTAATGGAGGTAGAATTACTGGGAAAGGAACCATCAAGGCAGGAAGCATTGATTTTGAGAATGTTCGTTATGTGAAGGAGCTCAAGTTCAACCTTTTGTCAGTATCTCAGATCTGTGACAAGAAGTATCCTGTGTTATTCACTGACACAGAATGTCTTATTCTCTCTCCTGAGTTCAAGCTTGTTGATAATCACTTGGTAACACTGAGAGTACCAAGAACCAATGATGTGTACAATCTAGATTTGAAGAATATTAACTCTACTAACAGAGCAACATGTTTAGTAGCACGGGCAACACTTAAAGAAGCACATCTATGGCATAGAGTATTAGGACATGTGAATTTCAAGAATATCAACAAGTTGGTTAAAGGCAATTTAGTTAGAGGTTTATCTTCTAAAACATACAAGAATGATCATTCATGTTTGGCGTGCAAGAAGGGTAAACAACACAAAGCTTCATGCAAGAAGATTGAGGAAAGAACTATTAGAGAACCTTTAGAGTTGTTGCACGTGGATCTGTTTGGACTCGCTCGCTTGCAAGCTTAAACAAGAAGAAATACTGCTTAGTTGTAATAGATGATTTCGAGATTTAGTTGGGTCTTTTTCTTGGGATTTAAAGATGAAACCTTTGATGCTATTTCATGATCTTATAATAGCCCTTGAAAATCAATTGAGACTCAAAGTAAGATCTATTAGATGTGATAATGGGACTGAATTCAAAAACAAGTTTATGGATGATTTTTGTGCCAAGAAAGGGATTAAGAGGGAGTTTAGCATTGCTAGAACTCCACAAACAAAAGGTATTGCGAAAGGAAGAATAGAACATTGATTGAAGCAGCAAGAACAATGCTTGCAGATTCTTTATTACCTATTCAATTTTGGGCTGAAGCTGTAAGTACCACTTGCTATGTGTTAAATAGAGTATCAGTTACTAAACCTCAGATGAAGACACCTTATGAGTTGCTTATGGGAAACAAACCCAACATTCGTTTTATGAAACCTTTTGGTTATCCTCTGACTATTCTCAATACTATTGACTATCTGGGAAAATTTGATGGCAAGTCAGATGAAGGATACTTATTGGGTTACTGTACCAATAGCAAAGGATTTAGAGTGTACAACAAGGTTACCAAAAAGGTTCAAGATTGTCTTCATGTTGATTTTTTAGAAGATCAAGAAAATCAAAAAGGTAAAGGTCCTGATTGGATGTTTGATCTTGATGTTTTGACTCCTTCTATGAACTATGTTCCTGTCAGAGAAGAAAATCAAGTTGTTCACAAAGAAGAAGATTAACAGTACATTGTTCATGGAGTTAATATTAAACCTTATGTTGTTCCTGATGAAGAACCTATAACCATTGAAAAGGAGAAAAGTACTGTTGAACCAAAATCCATATTGTCTGATGAAGATCAAGCTCTCCAAGATGAACTTACTAGGATGCTTTTTCAAGAAACAATAGCAAAATCTTATGAAGATGATCAAAGAAGAGCTTATGAAGCATCAAAGAAAAAGGGTAAGTTCATGATTACTCTACAAGATTTCTTTGGATCAAGACTTTGGATCAAAGTACTGATGAACCAATTGAAGATTCTGATGATTTAAATGATCCAAACATGCCTCGCTAAGAAGACACCGATGATGAGTTAGAAGATGAAGGTATTTTCTCAAATTCCAATGAAGAACCTGATTTCACAAATTTAGGTGATGATCTTGAAGTTCCACAAACTCCTACATTAAGAGTTCTTAAAGATCATCCTGCTGGTCAAATCATTGGACCTTCTATCAAAGTGCTCACAAGAACAAAAGCTAAAGGTTTCTCTAAGCAACATAATGCTTTACTCAGTTTTGTTTATAAACAAAACAGGATGAATCATAAGGATCAACAAACATGTTTATTCACTTGCTTTATCTCTCAAGAAGAACCCAAGACTATATCTCAAGCATTAGCTAAAGAGAGTTGGGTTGAAGCCATGCAAGAAGAACTTCTTCAATTCAAACTTCAAGATGTTTGGATACTATGTGATTTACCAGATGGAAAGAAAGTCATTGTGTTAGGATTTGGAAAATCCAGTAGTTAAAGTGTCGGTCACCTCAAGTATATGTAATCGTTAGAAAGCTCGTAGTCGTAGTTATTTAATGTTAATTAGTATTTAGCTTTGTAACACCGTGGAGGACGGAAGGGTCTTTACCCATCTGATGCCCGATCCACATCGTGGGCGCTTTTATGTAATGACTATAAATACTCTCTACCTCCCTGGTAGAGAGTTGGAGCTCATAATAAGATTTTTCTTTCTCTCACTAAAGTTCTCAAACCTCTAACTCTCTAAACTCATACGCCTACTTTGTTAGTGATATGATGTGTATGTGAAATCCAATATGTTACAAATGGTATCAAGAGCCATGGTTAGATCATCTCTTACATATCTTTGGATTTCTAGTGGTTTTTAGGTGGTTTTTGAGTTTGAGAAAGTTTAGTGGTTTTTGCATCATTTGGTGGATTTCTAGTGTTAAAGTTTGGATTTTGATTGTACTTTTGTGTTTAGGATCATCACAAATGTTTAGGTTTTGATTTGGAAGGCTTGAATCATCGTGGTTGGGTTGTTTTGGATTGAAAAGTGTGTTTTTAAAGTTTTTCTAGCTAGCTTAACTTGAGCTACGGACTTTTCTTGGTAGCGACTTGGTTTGTAAAACAAGTAGCAGTTGCGCAGTGTTTTGGTAGCGACTTGGTGCTTAGCGACTTGTCTATTGAGACAAGCCTACAACAAGTACACTTAGTGGATTCTCCACTACGGTAGCTTACTTGGTAAGGTAGTGACTTGCTTTCAATTTTGTTAGCGATTTGTTCTTTAAGTTTCTTAGCGACTTGGTGCTAGCGAGTTGGACTTTAGCGAGTTGCTATTTAAGAACTTGACATTTTAGCGACTTGGTGCATAGCTTAATTTGTCTGCCAAAATTTGTAGCTTACTCGTACTTAGCGAACTTGTTTTGTTATTACATAGCAACTTAGTACTTAGCTTAACTTGGTTCAAGGATTATTTAACTTGGTTGACTTTTGTGTGTAATACGGTTTTCTCTTGATTTAGTAAAATCCCGTGAAAGAATCTATTTCCGGTTTAATCATTGAGTTATAAAATCCCGTGTAATCTGTTAACATGTCTACCAATGGACCTACAATCATCTCCATCGCTGTCGAGGATGTTCAAGCACCGTTCGTGAGCCCACCTATGCTTGATGTAACCGACTACTCGACTTTGGGCTCAAAGAATCGATTGTACTGTCTTGGAAAGGAAAATGGGGTCAACATTCTCAAATCGATTGATGAAGGACCTTATCGTATTGAGACTACAAGAGACTTAATTGACATACCGAGATGGAACAATGATCTATGGATAGACGCACCAAAGACATATGATGAGCTCAATGATAAAGAGAAAAAGAGATTCGATGTTGATATCAGGGCTTCTAACATCATACTTCAAGGTCTTCCAAAAGATATCTACAAGGTTATCAATCACAACACAAGCCAAGGCAAGTGGGATAATGTCAAGATGCTTCTTTCTGGTTCTCAATTAACTATGGAAGACAGAGAATCACAACTCTATGATGAATTTGAGCACTTCAAGATGAAACCCGATGAGAGTGTCTATGAGTATTACGTGAGATTCCACAAGCTTGTTAATGACATGAGGAACATCAGAATGACTATGCCAAACATTCAGATGAACTCAAAGTTTGTGAACAACATGAATCCCGAATGGCATAAGTTTGTCACCTCTGGGAAGCTAACCAAAGGATTAAAGAATACAAACTATGAGCAACTCTATGCCTTCCTTCTTCAGAATGAGAGACATGCTATGTTTGAAAAAGGATTCTTGATCAGTTCAAAACCAACCAGGAGAGACAAGCTCATCAAATGATTCAACTGCTTCTACTCAAACATTGGAATTACCACCAAAGCATCTCAAGTTATACCCATGGGTAATGGTAATCACAAACTCATTCCCGATCCTATGTTCAAACAAGCCGATGCCGATGCACACGTGGAAACTTCATTAATCAACTGGCTCTCCTGATTAGTCAAAACATGAACTCTCTTCCACACACCAACAACAACCCTAACCGCATCCAATCCACACAATCAAGCCACCGCCGAGATGGGAAAGTTATGGTGCAGCCAGCTCAAGAAAGACATTATGAACAAGGAAGAGGTGGAGTCGGTAGAGGATATGTGGCAAATCTGAATAGTGGAAGGAATGGAAATCAGTGGAAGCAAAACCGATCAAGTTTTACAACTGTGGAGGTGAGGGACACATTGCAAGGAACTGCACATCGCCAAAACGCCTCGACCGCAGAGAGTACTTCAGGATAAGATGTTGCTTGGTCAAGCTCAGGATAATGGTGCAGCTTTGGATGAAGAAGAGTTGTTGTTTCTTGCCGAGGGAAATGCCAAGACGATGATGCAGATGTGGATGACAAACCACCAGAGGAGATAGGCACAATCATCAATGCCTTCAAGTCGCTGATGTGATGCATATGACTCGACGTTGATGATGAACCTATCTGACAAACAATTTTCATGGCTAGTATTTCTCCAATGGTCCCTCCTAAAGTCTCTTCATCCCCACAAGCTGGTCCATCCAAAGACAAAATCATCATTTCGAGGTACTAAAACTATACGATGAAGTTGATGAGCAAAAGATACATGACGAAGTACAATCAACTGTAATTATTGAGTTAGATATTGAAAATATGGGTAATATTAATGTTGTCCCATATGATCAATATGTGAAACAAAGTGAAAGTGAGATTGTACCTAGTGATGTATCTTGTGCAGTCAATGATGACTATGTTTTTGACGAATACATCGCATGTGCCCCTCGATGAGTCTGTTTATCTCTTAATGCCTATAAAGAACGGTTGATATTTATGAACAACGAGCTAAGTTTGAATTAACTACCGTGAGCAGGAGTTAGATAACCAAATGCATAATTATTAAAAAAGTAATTTTAGAGAAGAAGTGTTAAAACAAGAGTTAAACTCCTTATAATAAAAGCTTTCTAAAATCTAAGCAAAACAAGAACTTCAAGAAAATGTTAAAGTGCTTAAGTAGGAGTTTCATGCTAAGGAATCAAAACTTTTGAATGATTTTTCCAATCTAAAACTTTGAAGAACAAGCTTGAAAATAAGTTGTACGCATAAGGGAATACCATTCACCACATGGTCACTAAGCATAGAGTTTTGCTAAGCATAGTATTCCCTAGATAAACCCAACCTCAGTAATGTGTTATAGCAAAGGCGGCTCAAAATGTAATCTATGATGGCAATGAGATTCTTAAACCTAGACAGAAACCTAGTTGCATTGAGTGCACCGAGGAAGATAGAAAATTAGATGATGCATCTAGGGAGAAAATGAATAAGAAGCTAGAAGACTAATGTAAAAGAATAACATAACGATCAAACCCCATGATTACAAGAAGAAAATGGATTTTTAACAAGTTTAAGCCTCAAACGTTAACACCAACAAGTGTTCGAAAAAGGACTTAGATAAGCAAAAGAGAATCTTGTTGTACAAACCCTCCCCTTTGGAAAATGCCTGCATCGACCGTGTATCCTCCAAATACACCAATGCATTTAGTTCCTAGAACTATTGCCACTAAGAGCAAGACCTTAATCAATCAATATGTTATTTTTCAACTATTTGTCGATTTTGAGAAAACTTGTAAGAAAATGATCACACCCACTGATAACCTGAAGGGAAAGGGGTTTTGAGCAAACAAAAGAATGTTATTTAACTGAGGTCATGCCTTTCTTTAAATAACTAAAAGATCATTTTGAGAGTCTTAAAAAGGGTATTGATTTTGACATTAAAGGAATGGAAAAGGAATTTGATGCAATGATAGTTGAGGTTAGTGACTATGAGCGAGCATTAAAATATAATGAGATTGAGAGGAAGAACTTGCATACCTTGAATGAGAATCTTATTTCTAATGTATTGCTCAAGATGTGTTTTATAATCGCTACTAATTGCTCCATTAATGCTTCTCAATTTCATGAATTATCTCTGCTCTTGGTCTCCCATGATCGTGTCATTGAGCTTGAAATCAAAAAACGCTAAACTAACTGAGACAATTGAACAGATGATCATGATAATTTGGTAAAACATTTTTCTAAACTAGAAGTTGAACATTTTGATTTACAACTAAAATATCAACATCTCAAAGAAAATGTTAAAACCTCAAACATCAAGATATCCTCGTATGTTCCAGAGTTTGATGCAGTTTTTGAAATTAGCAAATGTGATGAATAGATTCGAGCTCATTGTAACACGATCAAAAAGTTGAAAGCCCAAATTTCTCAATTAAAGGGTGAAATGAACAATGTGATTTGCTCCCAAATGCCTCCTCCTTTAGATTCTCGAATTCTTAAATTTCATCTTCAAAACTTGGTTAATGCTTTACAAAAGGAAAATGAGAGTTTTCTAGAAGAAAATGAAAAGGTTAAACGTCATTTCAATGAGTTATTTGAGTCAATAAAAGTCACTTGTAAGAAAAAAATAACAACAAATAACCGTTGCAAAAGGAAATTGAAAATCAAGAGAGTCGTAAAAGGAAAATGCCAATGACCAATGGGGAGAATGGTGCATCAAAGGTGCATGGTTGTAATAAATAATCTTGTCTCTGAAATATGTTCCTCCTCATCTTAGGAATAACAAACTTGCCATTCAAACATATTTCTCATACCTTAAGGATAATCTAGAATGTCTCCGTGAGATTGTAGAAGAGGATAAGTTAGAGAAACCACTTGATGATGCAATTGGCCATGCATGCTTATATGCCAAACGATCTCAAGAACTTCTAGAATGCTTAATTACAATATGTCCTAAATCCCTAGGTGCAAAGGTCAATCCCTTGATACCTCTTTTCTATGCCTAATGCCAAGTATGCAAGTCATTCAATGCCCAATGCTATGAATGTGAACTTTAGTAGGCCTTCAAATAGTTCAAATCCCAAAGACCTCCAGTGTTAAGAAAGTGAACCCTAATGTGCCTCAATAGCTCACATCCCGCACATCAAAACAGGAAAGGCAAAAACTAGCAAAACCAACTAATGTTCCCTCCCTCTACAGAGTAATCGTGACATTAAAGCGAAGCAGTCAAAGTCTCAAGGCAATACAAGGAATGATAGGACCTCGCAAGCTAAGAATGTGCATTGTAAGAAAGTAGAAGATCAAGTAGGGGAGAATTTGAATAAAACGAATCGTGTTGATTCTAGTGTTAGCTCTAAGCATACTGTAATTAATGCGAATTCTACTACTTTTGGCAAAATATGTAATGATGATTGCGTGGTTTCTGTTACTAATCTTGAATGTGGTATGAATGATTTGTCTAAAGCTATCAAATGCCCGCTTAAAACGTTAATGTTAAAAATCAAGCTAAGAAGGCTAAAAGGCAAAAGCGAAAGAAAGTTAGAAAACAATGGAAACCCACAGGAAGAACATTTTGTAAGATAGGTTATCAATGGATACCTTTTGGACAAAGGTTAATCGTGCAATGCCCACTAGAAAATGGATGCCTACTGGTAGAACTATTCCTTAAGAAGTGAACATACTTTGAATAGGTCAAATATGGATACTAGCACTACATCTATTTCTGATGTTTCCATTGCTTCTATTGCTAATATGGGTGTTTCTATTTCTGATGTGGGAGTTCCAATCACCACTAACCAAATGGAACCCATTCTTGCATGGGGATCCCAATTATCCAGTTATTCATTCTTGTCTCGGTTCAACTGCAGATTGTTCAAATCGTTCTGTGGTACTTGGACTTAGGTCGCTCCAAGCATATGACCGAGACCGTCGCTGCTCATGAACTTCGTGAGTAAATTCATCGGATTCAGTGTAGATTCGGAAAAACCATTTTGGAGCAATTATGGGTTATGGTGATTATGTAGTTGGAAAAAGTGTAATCTCCAAGGTATATTATGTGGAAGGTCTTGGTCATAATTTGTTCTCTGTTGGTCAATTCTGTGATTTTGATCTAGAGGTGGCTTAGAAAACATACTTGCTTCGTAGAAGAGAACTTGATGCGTGGAATTATTAAGAGGTACTCGTGGTTCTAATCTATACACCATCTTTATCGAAGACATGATGAAGTCTTCTCCAATCCGCTTGTTGTCAAAGGCTTCTAAAACAAAGTCATGGTTATGGCATCGTCGTCTCAATCACTTGAACTGCACCATTAATAACCTTTCGAAAGGATCTTGTCGAGGCTTACCGCATTAAAATATGAAAAATATCATCTTTGTTCAGCTTGCCAATTGGGTAAAAGCACGAAATATGCCCACAAACCAAAACCCACAAATTCAATAATGGAAGTTCTTCATACCCTTCATATGGATCTCATGTGACCAATGAGAGTGCAAACGATAAATGGGAAGAAATACATTCTAGTAGTTGTTGATGACTACTCTCGATTTACTTGGGTAAAGTTTTTGAGGACAAAGGATGAAACTCCGGATGTCATCATCAAACTTATCAAACAGCTTCAGGTTCGACTCAACAATACCGTCGAATTGTTCGAATCGACAATAATGGCACGAGTTTGTCAACAAAGACTTAATTCAATTTTATGAAAGTGTTGGAATCAGCCATCAAAGAAGTGTTCCACAAACTCCTCAACAGAACGGTGTAGTTGAAAGACGAAATCGAACTCTTGTGGAACCGCAAGAACAATGCTAATTTATTCAAAGGTTCCAATGTTTCTATGGGCTGAAGCCATTGCCCCTGCTTGCTACACCCAAAATCGTTCCCTTATACACACCTCTCATGGAAAAACTCCATATGAACTTGTTCATAAACGAAAACCTGATCTCTCCAACCTTCGTGTGTTTGGTGCTTTGTGCTATCCAACAAATGACGGTCAAGACTTAGGTAAATTAAGAGCAAAGGAAGATTGGAGTTTTGTTGGTTATGCACCAAACAAGAAGGGTTACCGAATCTACAACAAGAGAACCCATATCATGGAAACAATTCACGTTATGTTCGATGAGTCGACCGGTCAAATGGCTCGACAATCCAGTTCACTGACCCGCACTTCAAAACAGTCCCATTGGTTCATCACTTGTACCAAATCATCACCGCAAAGAACTCCATATGTACCTCCATTCGAAGATGATTTAAAGAAATTGTTTGATCCAATGTTTGATGAACACTATGAACCAAATGTTGATGAAATGTCAATTCCAGAGGCTGCTCCTATCCTTGTGAATGAAGTCAACCCTTCCGTCTCAATATCATTAAGTCAAGAAGCGCCTGCTGCTGATCACTCTGTCTCATCAACAAATCATCAATCATCAAATGTACATCATGGAATTGTTTCTGGCATCAATGAAGAAGTTAATCCCTTTACTACTCCCGAAGATGCTCCATTTGAAAATATCTTTGCTCCTGAATCATCATCAGAACCTTCTTCATCAAGAGATATCGACTCTGCTACTTTAGTTCCACAACAACAACCACATGAACACCTTAGAAAATGGACACATGATCACCCATTGAACAAAATCATTGGAAACCCCTCTCGCCTACTATCCACACAGAAACAACTTGCAACTGATGCCTTATGGTGCTTCTTCAACTCCGTACTCTCTAAGGTCGAACCAAAAGACATTAAAACCGCCATGAATGAAGATTGCTAGTTCAATGCCATGCAAGAAGAAATTCATGAGTTCGATCGACTAGATGTATGGGAATTAGTACCGCCCAGATTGTGCTATGATCATTGCTCTAAAATGGATCTTCAAAGTGAAACTTGATGAGCATGGTGATGTCTTAAAGAACAAGGCTCGATTGGTCGCAAAAGGATACCGTCAAGAGTAGGGTATTGACTTTGAAGAATCATTTGCTCCAGTTGCTCGTATTGAAGCAATCCGAATCTTCTTGGCTAATGCTGCTAGCAAGAATATGATTGTGTATCAGATGGATGTTAAAACCGCGTTTCTGAATGGAGATTTAAAAGAGGTGGTTTACGTCCACCGAAGGTTTTGTGAATCCGAGCATCCTACTCATGTCTATCGCTTGAAAAAGGCCCTTTACGGTTTGAAGCAAGCTCCTAGAGCATGGTATGATACGCTGTTAAAGTTTCTTCTATCTTCGGATTCAAGCAAAGGAGCGATTGATTCGACATTGTTCACCGTGAAGTCGGAAAACATTTAATTCATGTTCAAATTTATGTTGATGATATTATCTTTGCCTCGATTGACCCCAATGAATGTGATCGTTTTTCAAATGAAATGGGTTCCAAATTTCAAATGTCAATGATGGGACAAATGTCATTTTTCTTGGGATTACAAATTTCACAAAGTCCTGGAGGCATTTTTATAAATCAATCTAAATATGCAAATGAGATTTTAAAGAATTTGGATTTGTATCATATGACACCGTTGACACTCCCATGATTGAACGTACTAAGGTAGATGAGGACAACTCAGGGATCATGGTAGATCAAACGAAATATCGAAGTATGATTGGATCACGATGTACCTCACGACTAGCAGACCAGGACATCTTGTTCGCTGTGTGCATGTGTGCTAGATATCGTGCTAAGCCTACTAAAAGCACCTTGAAGCGGTTAAACGGGTCTTTCGGTATCTCCAAGGAACCATCAATATGGGACTATGGTACCCGAAGGACACCGGTATGTCACTAACGACCTATGCGATGCTTGATCATGTAGGATGTCAAGATACACGTCGAAGTACGTCATGAGGTGCTCAATTTTTGGGTGATAAGCTTGTGAGCTGGTCTTCAAAGAAACAAATGAGTACTTCTATTTCCTCTACAGAGGGTGAATACATAGCCATGTCATCTTGTTGTGCTCAAATCCTTTGGATGAGATCCAAATTATCTGACTATGGCTTTGAATTCAACAAAATCCCTCTCAGATCGTGATAATAAAAGTGCTATTGCTCTCTCATGCAACAACGTACAACACTCAAGAGCAAAGCACATTGACATCCGACATCATTTCATCAGGAGCAAGTGGAAAACGGTGTGGTGGAACTCTATTTTGTGAAGTCGAGAATACCGGTTAGCGACATCTTCACCAAAGCCCTTCCAAGAGAACGTTTTGAGTTTATTCTTCCACGACTTGGCTTGAAAAGCCTTCAACCAGAAACACTCAAACGTCTTCAGGAGGAAGACGAGGAGTAAAGGTCTTTCTTCATCATCATTTGTATATATTTATTCAAAAAGCAAAATACAAAAATATAAAACTTTCAAAAATCCATAAAAATCTGAAAAACTCGAAAAAAACACAAAAATATTGTCTTTTTGTCATGTTTTTCTTCCTCGATTCGATAATATCTACGGTCTTTGTGCTGTTATTCAAAGAATGACACGGGACTTTAGATGTTGTTCGAATGTTCAATATATATATATATATATATATATATATATATATATATATATATATATATATATATATATATATATATATATATATATATATATATATATATATATATATATAAATATATATATATATATTTAGAGAAAAGTAAAACTATGGTTTATTGTCATTTCAGGCAGTAACCCGCTTTTCAAAGAAAGAACAGAGCCATGCTTTATCTCTTGTTTCAAACCTAATGCTCTGATTCTAAAAACAAATGTTCGTCATTAACAAGACAAATGTTTAATTTCAAATATTTTTCCTTCTAATGATTCCTCTGAAAAATATTTGCAATCTTATGAAAACTCAATTGATTTGAAAACACTTCAGACTCTATTTTTGAAAATCAAAAGAACTTAACAAGTGTCAAAATCTCAATCCATCAATCAACAAATTTCGTCATTGATTGAGGGGGAGAATGATCTTTCAATTCAATCAAAAAGTGTTATTTTCAAACAATTTGCACTTAAATGAGCAAGGTCTATGATCTTTCAATTAAATCAAAAAGTGTTCTTTTCAAACAATTTGCACTTAAATGAGCAAGGTCTACTCTAAAATATTTTACAATATTTTACACAATTGGTTCAAGACCTTGATTATTATTATGTTTTCAAAAGATAATTATGCATGTTTAATCAATGGAGTTTAAAGTCTCAATAACCGATCCTTATCAGTTAAAACGTTTTTCATAATCAAGTCACAATTCTCCTTAAAAGCTTTCAAAATCAATTTAAATCTACTGAGATCACAAATCTCAAATGATTTGATAATTGTGATCGGGGGAGAATTTGTGATTTAAATTAGATTTAAACTGATAATTCGATAAATGGTTTCATAAGTGTTTAGCATTTTTTCCTCCCCGCAAGTGACAAACGATTTCAAATTTTCCATGCACATGTTGAGGGGGGGCATCTATTTTAAACCTCAAATTATTGAAACGTGACTGAATTGTCTCTAAGTGCATGTTCCCTCTAATATGTGCAAAACTCTTTCAAAATTCGAGGCACATATTGAGGGGAGCAAACTTGTGAAAACCTCATCCTTCCTCAAAATGTTTTATCTACTCAAATTGATTGGGAAGTGATGATGATCATTTTAGAAAATGTTAATCAAAAGATTGGATCTTTCATTCTTAATCTAACGATTTCAAAGATTTCTTGCCTTCATGTGCTAAACAAATTCTGAATTTTTATGCATATGTTGAGGGGGAGCATTTCTAAAATATTAAAACAATTAAGATACAAAATGCTTTGATTCTATATCACAAGTATCTTGATTGATTTTCAAATGGTTTTCAATTGGTTCCAATGGCAGATGAACAATACCAAAAAGACCAACCAACTCTACTTTATGCATGGTGATATAAGGATGATAAGGTTAGATTAAGGTCCCATGATCCGCCAGAACCGGAGGGATCTACCCAGGGACAATCCACTAGATAGTGTAGAAGTCCATAGGTATGATGAAAAAAGGAGAAAAGTGAGATATGGGAAGAGTGCGGACTGAGACAAAGCTAGTACTGGAATAAACCCAACAAGGTTCTAGTAATGAAGTCTCGGTAAGCACTGAAGGGGTTGAAGAATGAAAAAGAATTTGATGTAAAAAGGGTGAAAAGAAATAGCCCTCCATTTATTCAACCTTAGGCGTAAACCGGGTTCAATTCATATACTATTGGTGGTTACCAAGGTAACATCGGTATTGAAGACAAGACGTCATGGACCCAGTGACGCACTGCACTTCAACTTTCCAAACCACTCAAGTTCCTCTTAAAAGGGCTTGTTTCATTCTCACAGGGAACCGACATAATCTATCGACTTTCTCTGAGAGATTGCTGATATTGAAGTAGGAGACCCTCTCCCTAGTCTCCGGCATAGGAACCAAATATGCACAATTGAGTCTAGAGCCACGAGATCATCATATAAATCTCTTTAGGACACTTTCAATGAAGACTCTCTATTTCACACAATGTGGAAAGAGAGATTACATCTTATGAGTCCTACGCATTATCCTTGTGGTATTGCCAGAACATCTAAGTGACATGCATACATGTTCATAATGAAGATGGAAAGCCTTCTGGAGCCAACATCAAACAAGCTCCTGGTAGGTGGCATGTGAGATCTATTCAATAGATCAACCATGTGACAACTGAACAGAAACAATGGAGCGATTCAATCTTTTGAATCAATCCTGGTTCAGGTTATGGATTGACGGATACCTTTGAAAACCGATCGTTGTGCTTAAAAACTCTTTTCTTTAGCACATCGATTGTAACTTATTTCTCAAAATAAAAGGTGTTTATGATTGATAATTGATTTTCATTAAAACCTTCGTTGTATTGCAAAAACAATTTCTATTGAGCAATACACGATTGTTTTTCAAATCTCTTTTCATCAATCAGTGAATCTCATTTCACGGTTCACTCACTCGTGTTGTCTTCTTTGAGACGTTCGGTTTGACAACGGCTAAACCGCTGCGAAACCCTGTCAAGGAGATTATTAGAAATCCTACCGATCACAGAGTACTTGTACCGATCAACGGGAACCGTGGGCCGTGTACCTCAATTCAACGAAAGTGATCAAAGACACTTTCGTATGATTTATTGCTAACTGTCTTATGCAGGTACACCCCGACGTTTGCAGCTGATCAGAATGGAGCAGTCAATCCATAGCCGCATGCTCACACAACACATTCATATCTAAATAAATCATGATTAGTGCATCAATGACTCTGATATTTTCACTCCATGCTTTTGCTACGCTGCTGCCAATATCATGAATCAACGAAAGATTCCGCTACTCTGATAAGAATATATCATGATCCATAATGTGAGCATGTCGGTCCAAAAGTCACAACATCACATAATACCAACACCACAATGGATAAGTCGAGATTAATGTGGTGATGATCTCAAAGCTGGCTCATAACTCATTATCACGTGGATCAGCTTAAAGTCCTCCACTGATTATCCAAACATGCAAAATGAAGAATCAAGAGACTACGAGCTACTGAACAAGAATCCAAGAACAATCTCAATGTAATATCTGTTTGTTTTCTATGTAATTTATTGTGTGTTTGAGGTGACCTCCCTTAGGGGGAGATTGTTAGGATTTGGAAAATCCAGTAGTTAAAGTGTCGGTCACCTCAAGTATATGTAATCGTAGAAAGCTCGTAGTCGTAGTTATTTAATGTTAAGTAGTATTTAGCTTTGTAACACCGTGGATGACGGATGGGTCTTTACCCACTGTATGCCTGATCCACATCACGTCAGGTGGCGTTGTATGTAATGACTATAAATACTCTCTACCTCCCAAGGTAGAGAGTTGGAGCTCATAATAAGATTTTTCTTTCTCTCACTAAAGTTCCAAAACCTCTAACTTTCTCTCTCTAAACTCATACGCCTACTTTGTTAGTGATATGATGTGTATGTGAAATCCAATATGTTACACATTGGTACAAGATGGGTTTTCAGAGTTAAGAGAGATGAAAGAGGTAATGTCATCAAGAACAAAGAAAGATTGGTTGCACAAGGATATAGACAAGAAGAAGGAGTGAACTATGATGAAGTGTTTGCTCCTGTAGCAAGGATTGAAGCCATAAGATTATTTCTTGATTTTGCATCTTATATGGGATTTCCTATTTATCAAATGGATGTCAAAAGTGCCTTTCTTTACGGCAAAATTACAAAGGAAGTCTATGTAAAACAACCTCCTGGTTTTGAGGATCCTGTACATTCAAACAAAGTCTACAAAGTTATTAAGGCTCTGTATGGCCTTCATCAAGCTCCTAGAGCTTGGTATGAAAGGCTTTCTACTTTTCTATTGCAACATGGTTACAGGAGAGGTGCAATTTGAGCAGCTCATGCAACAACAGTTTCAAATGAGTTTCATGGGTGAATTAACATTCTTTTTGGGACTTCAAGTTAAACAATCAAGTACTAGAATCTTTATTAGTCAAGATAAGTATGTCTCTGACATTCTTAAAAAGTTTAACTTCAGTATTATCAAGCCAGTCACCACACCCGTTAAAGCTATAAACTCATTAGGAAAGGATGAAGATGGACAAGCTGTGGATGTCAAACTTTACAGATCAATGATTGGTTGTCTTATGTACTTAACTGCATCTAGACCTGACATCATGTTTGCTGTATGTTTATGTGCAAGATATCAAGTATCAACCAAGGTCCCTCATATGAATGCAGTCAAGAGGATTTTTAGTTATCTCAAACAACAACCTAAGTTAGGGTTATGGTATCCTAAAGATTCACCTTTTCACTTGGAAGCTTTTTCAGACAATGATTATGCAGGAGATAATTATGATAGAAGATCAACCACTAGAGGATGCCAATATCTTGGAAGAAGATTAGTCTCATGGCAATGTAAGAAACAAACCATTGCAGAAACATCATCCACTGAGTAGTAGAATATGTTGCTGCTGCAAGTTGTTGTGGACAAGTACTGTGGATACAGAATCAACTCTTGGACTATGGATTCAATTTTAAGAATACTCTTATCTACATTGACAATGAGAGTACCATTTGCATTGTCAAGAATCATGTTTATCATTCCAAGACCAAGCACATTCAGATTAGGCATCACTTTATTCGTGATTGTTATGAGCACATGCTTATTAATGTTATCAAGGTCCACACAGATGACAATGTAGCTGATCTACTCACAAAGGGATTTGATGTTTCAAGATTCAACCATTTAGTGGTGAGTATTGGTATGATTAATTATTAAGCTACATTTAAGGGGAGGAATTTATATTAGTTTAGTATAGTCTTATGCATTGTTTGAGGGGAGGCAACACAATGTTCTTTGATGATTTTGCTCTTGTGGAGAAGAGGATGGAAAGTACTGCTTGGAATTTATCTGAAAGTACTGCTTACGTGGAAAATACTGCTGTCTTGTCAAGGTACTGTTACAACGGTCATTAATAAGGGGTAAAATTCAACAATGGTAACTTTATTAATTGGGCTTTGATTTTTTAAATCTTACGTATAAATAACTACCCTACCGATTTTTACTCTTATCTTTATACTTATCCATCCATTTATCACTTTTCTCATCATATTCACCTTAGCTGATCCATTAATTCTTCTACCAACAAGCAATGGCTAATCATCCCACCTGTAGTAAGCATAACATGGTCGCTAATTTGGACAAGACACCATCGAATATCAATTTTCATGATATCATTGATTTCCTTACTGGGTCTTCAATCAATTATGCTCTGCTGATCAATCCTGACATCATTGAACCATGGATTCAACAATTTTGGGCAACTGCTAGATCTCATTTGCAAAATGTTGAATCATTCATTCAAGCTAAGGTTTCTGGAAGGACAGTTAGAATTACTGAAGCTACAAGAAGGGAAGATTTATTGTTTCATGATGAAGAAGGTGCTGTTCATTTTGACAAACAAGTACTTTGGGATACACTTAGAGATATAGGGTATGAAGGTTCTCTCACTGAAACTACTTTTAGGAAGCCCTTATTTAGTCCTCATTGGAAATATCTCGTTCATGTTTTACTTCATTGCTTGAGTCCCAAAAGTACTTCATGGGAACAGTTTGGTTCAAACATAGCTTCTGCATTAGTGGGATTAGCTATCAATCAACCTTTTAACTTTTCACTTATGCTTTTGGATGGTATGCTTTCTCATATCTCTAATGGTTCACCATTCTTGATGTACCCTAGATTTTTTCAATACAGCCTAAGGATATACCAAAACCTTCAAGCCTTTTACCTGTTGTTGTACTTCCTCAAAAGGTGTTTACTTTTATGGCTAGAATGAGTGATAAGTTTTCTAGGAGAAATACACTTTTAACTGCTCATATGTTGGAAGTAGCACAGGCTGTTAGAGATGAAGCTGATTCAAGTAAAGATATTGAGCCTTCAGATTCAAGGGAAGGAACTGCTTCTCAACATACTGCTCCATCCCCAGATCATGAAGTTTCTCAACATCCTGCTTCAAGGGAAAGTATTGCTTCTTTGCAAGGTATTGCGCATGCTGATTCAGCACAAGATGTGAATCCACCATCATCTCCCAATGATTATACTTCAACAGATGAGTCTCAAGCATCTGGAGGAGATGAAGGAGTCATGGCTACTGAGGGAATAGTTCTGGATAATTATGCTTTAACCAGGGAATTAATGAGGTTGAAGAAGGACAATGAAGCTCAAGCTGCACAGATATTAAAGTTGAAACATAAGTTCAAAAGATTGAAGAAATTTGTTTGGCCACTAGTTCAACATCACAGGTTGTGGGTGAAATCTCACAAGAGGAGTGGACACAAACCTAAGAAGGTTTCTAAGGAAAAGAAGCCTAAAAAGCAGTCTTCATTCAGATTGGGGAGGAATTTGGAGAATGAGAATTTGAATGAAGATGCTAAACCTCATGTGAATTTGGATGAAGAGCCAGATGCTGAAACTTATGAAGATCCAAATAAAGAAGCTGAGCAAATTGAGCAAGCTGGTATTCAAAGTGCTGATGTTCAAAGTACTGGTGTTCAAGGTACTGGTATTCAAAGTGTTGATGCTCAAAGTACTGGTGTTCAAGGTACTGCTCTTCAAGGTACTTTTAGGCAAGAGCTTATTAAACCAAGAACCTTAAATTTTGATGAAGAAGCTGGTCCTTCAACTATTATACATGAAGAAGCTGGTACTTCTAATCCGATTCAGGAAAAGGAACATACTTCTAGTGATGATGAGACCATTGCTCAAATAATGCTCAACATGTCAAGACCAAGAGGTATTAGTATTCCTGGAGTTGAACAACCTCAAGTCTTACAAACTTCTCAACCTACTCAACAGTTAGATCCAAAAGATAAAGGAAAAGGTATCCTGGTAGAATCAAAGAAAAAGAAGAAGCTCACTTTAGCAGAATTAAGAGCTATTCAAGAGGCTCAAAATGAAGAAGCTGCTAGAAAGTTACAGGCCGAATTAGATGCTGAAATTGAAATACCAAAGAAGCCAACTGTTCTGCCAAGAAGACCACAAAGTATTGCTAAAGAAAGGAATGCCATGATGGCTTATCTAAAGGGTCAAGGATATAAAGGTTTACAGAAGTTAAAATATATAGAGATGAAAGACTTACATGATGTTGTTAGAGAATCTTATCAAAAGGAACTGGATAGTATTATTCCTTTTGATTCTGAAAAGCAAAATGTGGATGCAAGAAAAAGAAGTTCAAAGAGAAAGAGGACAACTGATGATGAACAGATATCAAAGAAGGTTCAGTTGAGAACATATATAGTTGATGAGCTGAGGACTATCTAAGAGTTGTTGATTTTGAGCATCCAAAGTCTAAAGAAGTTGCTGAGACAAAATCTAAGATTTCTACATTTGATGTTGTAGAATCAAAAGATGGAGATTATCTCATCTTTCATAGAGAAGATGAAAATTTTAGAGCATTTAACTTATTGTGGGACATACTGCATATGATAGACAGAGAAGATTTGCTTCATCTGTATCAACAAGTGCAAGCTTATTTTGAGCATATTCCACCAACTGGAGTGGGTTTAGTCTTGCTGGGTGATCTTACAACTATCTGGGAGACAGAAGAAACAAGCAATGATGCTCTCTGGAATAATCAAGAAGATTGGGAAATCACAAGTTGGAGATTCTTTGAAGAATCAGGAGTGCATGTATTAGAGTTAGAAGATGGTACCATGATTCATATGTTAGCAGAAAGAAGATATCCTCTTAAAAGAGATCTTATGATCAGGATGCTAGATCATGGTATGGAAGTTGAACAGGAGAATGAAACAGCTCTTATGGTAATTGAGTTGTTTATCAACTGGACAACTTTAGCAGATGATGATGCATAATTACTGGTATGGTTTTTATTATATACATCTTTTGAATAATCAGTACTTTATTCAAAGTACTGCTGAACAAACAGTACTTTATCAAAGTATTGCTTGCATCACAAAACCAGTAAAGTCTTTTAATAAAAATAAGCAATTTTTGTAAAGTGCAAAATACTTTTTGAAGCACAAGATAACAACAACAAATTGTTTTGAGAGTATAACAAATGGTAATCAACTCACCATGTTTAATAAACAAGAAAGATTTTGACTCATCATGAGGGTACGGCTCTGATGTGATTATCAAATCCGTTTTTAGTTGACAATTTACTAAAAATTGTATGGTTTTCAACTCACCATATCTGTAATAGTAAAGAGTTGGCTAGCCCACAAGATAAATGTTTTGTGGTAAAGGCTGTGGAAAATCCATTTGTGTGGTAATTAGTTCACCATGGAAGTAAGAACTAACTAGTCCAAAAGCAAACGGCTCTTGGTAAAGACTTAATAAATCCGTTGATAGCTGATGATTTGCTAAAAATTATATGGTTATCAATGTACCATGGTTTTTCACCTAAACATTGGCTACTCCAGAGTTAATGGCTTTGGTAAAGAGACATTAAAATCCATTATTTTTTAATGATTCACCTCTCACAGGAGTTTACACTCCTGGAAGTGATGAGAATAGACTAAAACTTTATGATCTGATGTACATTTTGCCATATGTTGCTGAGTAGCTGAAAAGATCTGTTGATGATAAAGGTTGCTGATAGAGATTGCTGATAAATATTACTTTGATGATGACAATACAAACACAGTAAGTACAAGACGAATCTGAAGTTAAAGATACAATCTTTCCTTGAAGACAAAGATGTTGAAATTAAAGATACAAAGGAACTTGAAATCAAGCAAGTAGAATTCAAGTTAGGGGAGGATTGTTGGGATATTAAATCAAAGTACTGCTGAGTCAAAGTACTGCTTAATGAAGAAATTCAAAGTACTGCTTAAGTTAAAGTACTGCTCGTCAAAGTACTGATATACTAAAGGACTGCTATGCAAATCGTTTAAGGATTATTATGTAATTCTAGAATATTCTTAGATTAGAATTAGTTTACTTGTCGTACAAGGATTGTAAACTGACTAGGGTATTCCGTATGCCTATAAAAGGACCCCTAGATTGGCATTAGAGATACACACAATACAAATATTAGATACGACTTACATGCAAGTACGATATTAGAGTTATTTAGCGATTAGGTTTGTTAGTGAATCTATATAATAAGCAGGTTCAAAGTTTGGTTTTAATATAATCGTTGAAGTTTAAAGTTATTCTTCTTAGCTTTGTTAAAGTAGATTCCGCATACTTAATAGAGTTATATCAGTGTTTCATTGTTAGTAGTTTTGGATTTATCCAAGGTTGCTAAACCCTTACAAGCTAAATAGTTAGTTTGGTTAGAGTATATCGATCCAACACGAACTCACCTTGAACTAATGATATCAAAATGTATAGCGGATTGATGGATAAGCCTGAAAGTCTCTACGCGTAACCTAGAATATAATGGCGTGTCTTAGGTTTGGAATAACGATGTGAAAGTATAAACAAGTTGTGGAAAACTGGAAGGGGGGGTTGAATAATTTTACCGATTAAAACTTTGTTTTAAAAAATTTAGATCGACTTATGTCAATCTATTTAGATGTGTATGTTGGACGTTGATAGATAGATATGTAAGTATGTAGTGTAAAGGTAAAGAGTAAGAAACATAAAACCACGACACAAGTATTTATAGTGGTTTGGCTACAAGGGAACCTTCCTTGCCCTACTCCACTCCCCGAGTCACCTACTCGAGAGTTCGTAATCACTACACGACACAACTCCTTATGGCAGAGAAGCCTTCACAACGTCGCCTTCTCTTTTTCCGGTACAAGGCTAGACACCGGGTTCTTCCACAAAGTAGAACCACACCTATCACAACGTCGCCTACACTTTATCTGGCACAAGGCTAGATACAGAGTTCCATTACGAATGAGGAACTACTACCCAACACTACATAACACCTAACCCAAAGGAGACCCACTCCTTATTACAACATCATCAAGGATATCAATATCCTTTGATACAACCTATCTCTATTTGTACATCGATACACCATATCGATTGTACATTCTTGGGATCCTTCACAAATGCCTTTGACTTAACCCTTTTGGCATCCTTCACTAATGCCTTTGACACGGATGTTCGGCACCTTTCACTAATGCCTTCGTCTTGACTCTTTTGGCATCCTTCACTAATGCCTTTGACACGGACGTTCGGAACCTTTCACTAATACTTTGTCTTGACTCCTTTGGCATCCTTCACTAATGCCTTTGACACGGACGTTAAGCACCTTTCACTAATGCCTTCGTCATGACCCGTTTGGCATCTTTCGATAATGCCTTTGACACAACACTTATGAAGAGGAAGAAAGAACTATCCACAAGAGGACCTTAGTAGTCTTGTTGATAACGAAGCATGGCAACTCATGGACTTGAGCTTGCACGACTTCAAGAGGTGGTGATCTCTCCTTTAAGAGGAACCTATAGAATCACACAAAAACAAACACAAACTACATAGAAAGATCCTTTGGATCTGAGGTTAGAAGGTTTACAATACTAGGAGAAAGTATGTGTAGAAGTGGCTCCTAAAATGAAGAAATGGCTCACTATTTATAGAAGAAAATAAGCTACAATTCCACAGATCCCTTACTTGAGGGATCCGTCAAGTGTAAAATGGGGGAACCGTGGGACGCTCCTCTTTGCCCATGGGTTTTGGGTCATGGGTCATGGGTCCTAGACTTTGGACCATGGGTATCCAAGTAGATACAATGTATCTAGAGGATACAATGTATATAGTCCATGGGTCATAGGTTAAATCCATGGGTCATGGATAATACCCATTTATGACTTATGCATGATATCATGCAATGGGTTATGGGTTATGCTCCATGGGTATGGGTTATGGACTTTGGGTTTTACCCAACTATATTCAATGTATTTAGTCAATGGGTCAAATACTTAACCTTCTACCCATTATATTACCCTTTATAATACATACTAAGTATGTATATATCTACCCAATATGTAAACACTAGTTGTTGTACATATGTATTACTAAATCATGAAAGCACTATTACTTGTTTAGTGTTTTATGTGAATACGTAAGTGTGTTAGTAAACTATTAGCTCAAACCATTTACGTATTCTATTTGTTTCGTTAAAATGATTTTACGTTTGTTATCGACAAAATATTAAAAGATCGTAAAATATAAATAAACGTTTTTACGGCTTATTTGTATTAACAATCTACCCCTTTTTGTTGATGACAAAACATAAGATTATTTTAAGGAAAAAACTAAAATTCGTAAAAGTTTGAATTGAAGTTTTTACTCTCTTCTCCCCCTTTTTGTCGAAACAAAAAGAGCGTCGAAAAGAAACTAACACCTTGTTTTAATAAAAAAACATGTGAAAGAAAAAAAATGTGAAAAATAGAGAGTAAGTGAGGAGAAGTATTCTCGACTTAGCTCCCCCTTGACGAGTCCATCCCTTTGTGAGGGCGTCAAGTAAGAAGAAATACGAAACTAGTGCATTGCTACTATGTTTGCAAATGGTTTCGTTTTTGTGACGAATATGCTCCCCCTTGATGATTGCAACTTTGCAAGGGGACGTCATGTAATGTAATCCTAATGTGAATTATATTGCAAATGATTTTGCAATGTATCGCTTTGACATGAAACTCCCCCTAGCTAAGTGTGTCAAAGTCTTCATGTGTATATTGAAAAGCTACAAAATAAAGGTTAGAAAACAAGTATACAATGCATAATTTCCTGCAAATAAGACTCAAGTTAGTAGTAACCAAGTCTTATGTTGTTTGGGTTTGTTGATCTTGTCAAAACGTTCGAGGAGGTGATAAAACATGAAACGTTGATCTTCACGTACTTCATGTATCAAGCTTTCAACGTGTTGAAAATGATAACAATCTTTGTCATGACTCGAAAATTGTGGTGGTGGGAATGGAGTGACTTGATGTGGAGGATCAAGTGAAGAGGGTTGAGGATCCTCAAAAGGAGGGATTGGCGGAGGCACATTCGATGATGGCTCAACAAAGGATGATGGTGGAGGTAGAGAGGTTTCAACTTCCATGTGGTCGGGTGGTTGAGTTTGATGATTCCTCATAATCCAAAATGGACCATTTGAGGGAAATGGAGAAAAAGATACCGGTGTAAGTGTTGATTCAACACTTTGGTGTTGTTGCACAATCTTCTCTATTGAAGAGAGTGTCGGCAATGATGGAGGATGGGATGGCCTAGGAGGTAAGTCCTCTAAGTTGTAGAGATGTGGAGATGAATGTGAAGTGGTAAATGATATGACTCTAGGCACCAAAGGTGATGGTTGGGTGGAAATGGGTGTATTTGGTTTAGGAGGAATTGTGGTGTTTGGCGATGATATTTTTGTGGGAACAATCCTTTTGGGGATTGGTTTGATTGGTTGAGTTGGTGGAGGAGAAATCCTAGCATTTGTGGATTTAACGGGAGATGATTCGGTTGAGGAAATTTCGTGTACAACACAAGCAAGTTTCTTGAGTGGTCCTTTGGCAGATGAGTTAGCACTAGGGGCTTTCCTCATGATAAAATGACTAAAGATTAGTGATGTAAAGGTTTCTAAATGCTGAGTATAGAGTTATAGTTGGTGACTAAGAAGTTCTAACAAGATGACTTATAAAAGGAAGGATTTGGGAAGTGCATTAAAGACTTAAGCCATTAAGATCCTTTGAAATGTGATGATTTACATGCACAAGGGTCAACTGTAGATTTGGACTGATCTAGGAGTTTAATTAAGACAAACTGGAGTGTTCAAGTTAGCAAGGAGAGCTTGAAATGATTGTTTTAGCTAGGATTTGCTGAATCTGCCAGCCGGTTCCCTCCAATGAGGGATCCGTCTAGGCTAATCCTAGGGATCCGGCTATCAGCAGTCAAGAAAAGAAGAAAATGAAGTTTGTAGAGTCTAATACCTATATATCTTGAGTGTCTCAGTCTTCTTAAGTGTTTTAAATAAAATATGACTTAAATGTTCAAGGGTAATGAGTAATGGTTGCTAATGATTGCCTTTCATGGAAGGAAAATGGGGCTTTATGACCACCAATGGGTGATCAAGGATGACACTAGGAGATTTGAGAGTGTCAAGTGATGTTAAATGACCCTAGAGATCAGATGGCAACTTGGGATAAAATTTGAAAATTCCTTAAAAATTATAAGAATTGAAAAGCTAGTTTTTGAGGTAGAGATGACTAAAATCAATTTGCTAAAATTGAGAAATTTATAAAACTAGATGTGTTGACATGTTAGTGATGATGTGTGAGTATAGGAGTGGAAGGATGATGAGTTTTGGTGAAATAACAAATTAAAAAGCACTTTGAGTGTGATCCTAAATGAGCTATGAGTGAGTATGAAGCTTACTGAGCTTGAGGAAGACTTAAGTGGTCCTAAGGTATTATGTTAAGCTAGTGTGAAGTGATCTAGTGGGCCGGTTTGATGTGTGGGGGTCTGCATTGTATTTCTGTCACCCCGGATCCCACGGATCCCTAACATGAGGGATTCGTCTAGTACAACTAGAGGGATCCGGCAACTGCAGATCAGAAGCATCATAGAAAAATGTGCAGTGTTTGCACTATACTAATCATACGAATTGCTACTAGTTTCTACTAAAAAGGAACATCAAAATGAGTAAATATCTCATAAACCATAACATAAATAAGAGAAGTAGTGAAACTATCCAAACAATCAAGATAAACCATTCACAAACATAAGCATCCATTGCAAAATGATAAACAATAAGTCTAAAAACAACCATAATCCTAATGTCTCTTTTGTCAATCTTTTCTCTTCCTCTTTCCCGACTTCACGACGTAGTTAGTTAGGCATTGGATCATACCCTTCAATTGTTTGAATTCTTCAGTCTCGTTTGGAAGAGTTGGAAGTTGTTCACAGTAGGTTATGGGGTCCAAATTGATGTTGGCAACGGGGTTGACATTTACTTCTTCTTCGTCCGAGGAGTCCGAGAGAGCCCGAGGTCTTCTTCCCTTGACCATGAACCGTTTAGAGGGTTGTTTGGTGAGTGGTACCATGACGTGATCGACAAGAAAATGATCATCGTTGATAGGAGAAGGTTGCATTGCACTAAAATACTCACGGAGTCGTGTTAGGAGCATACCATAGGGAAGTACCATGTTGGCAACTTTGAATACACCGACAATTCTCTTCACCATGTAATAGGCAAAATTAAATGGCCTTTGGTGAATGAGGAAATATATCATTTGGACAAGACATTCATTTGGATGGTCTTTGTTTTTGACCAAACTAATGACATTTTCCCTAAGAATTTCTTCCCACTTTCTATAGATGGGATGCATTTCGAAGAGTTCCATTTGATAGGGATCACGGTGAATAAGTTCTTTGTTGCGGTTGAAGCGAGATTTGTCAGATCTAATTTGTAAAATGGTGTCTCGAACAATTGCGGGGTCATCAACAGGAGTGCGGTAGATTGGTTTGGAATCTAGTGCAAAGGATTGAGTGGATATTGCCCAATCTTGGGAGTACATATAAATTCCTTCACAAGGAATGACGAGGATTTGTGCAAATGTGTTGAGGGGTAGAGTAAGGCTTTGATTATTGATGATAAAAGTGATTGAGATACTATCATCACTATTTCAAATGATCCTAACGCTTTTATAGAATTCAAAGATGAAAACCGGACAAATTTTTTCATCAATATCAAGGAGACAATCAAAGTTGATTGCCGAGAAGACTTGACGAATGTCATTATTTTCAAGGAAACATTACTTGACCACACGACCTTCGTGAATAAGTCGTTTTTCAAGTCTTTTGAAGATTTTACGATCGGTTTTTGAAAACCCCTCTTTTCGATAGTATCTAGTGAGGTAGTGGACGGTATCATGGTGGTCTTTTTGGGTAGCTTTAGGCATGGTTGGTCCTAGAAAAATAAATATTCCAATTAGGTAAAATTTGTTGAGATAGGTTTATGGTTTTGATTTGTATTAACAATGTTGTAGGCACAATAGAATCTTAGTTATGTGAAAATCTTTTCTAGTGATTAATTTTGCAAAACCTAATTTCATCAATTGATCTAAAAAAAATTGAAAACCATAAACCCTAGGATGAGGATGATGAAGAGTAGAACATATGAGTTTAATTACTTACAATGATGTTCTAGAAGGAGATGCTTGAGGATGTGAAGCCCTATGGAGATGAAAGCAGCAATTGGATCGTTTTTGTGTTTTGTGAGGAGAGGGAAAAGTGCAGAATTGGTTTTGAAAAACGTATAATTGGTTTCTGTCACACGGTTCCCCCGGATCCATTGTAATTGGGATCCGGCTAGTACAACTTGTGGGATCCTGCTACTGTGGACAGAAAGAGGGTGTTTGGTGTTATTTTTGTAATAAGTTATATACTAGCTTATGGAACAAAAATAGCTTTGAGGTTCCTAATTGAATAGACGTTTGGTCAACGTGTTTTGATAGGTTAACTATCAAGGATATATTTGTGACGGCGGCGTTAGCTTGACGATCTTTAGAAAATCAAGGAGAAATACTATTCCCGATGATGAGTAAGTCGGCAAAGTGGCGAAAAGAGATTTTTTTAGAGACTAGCAGTTATTAACGTCTAAGTTAATGAAAATATAATATCAACATATCCATGTAAATGTAAATTAGCTAATTTGTGGATAAGTGAACATACCTCTAAACTCTTGATATGGTTTATGGAGACCATAAAACCAAAATACTTCATGAGCTTTTAAAGTAATCTGTTGTACTTAGTATAAGTAGGTTGCGATTAATTTTAGGTTCTTCCTTGAAGGTTGACTTCATTTTTCTTTGAATAGAAATGAAGACTTTGGAAAGATCCTAGCAAGAAGATTTCTTAAAAAGAAAATGTTAGAATAATCTATCACTATCCAACACAAAAGAAACAATTTGTTTTAAAAGATTTCCTTCTTTGTAGTTTTCAATTATACACGGATCGTATCAAGTTTTTAAAGTACAACATACTCTAAGAAACTTGGTAACGAATCTCTGATGCCAATTGTGGAAAACTAGAAGGGGGCTTGAATAGTTTTACCGATTAAAACTTTGTTTTAAAATATTTAGATCGACTTATGTCAATCTATTTAGATGTGTATGTTGGACGTTGATAGATAGATATGTAAGTATGTAATGTAAAGGTAAAGAGTAAGAAACACAAAACCAAGACACAACTATTTATAGTGGTTCGGCTACAAGGACACCTTCCTTGCCCTACTCCACTCCCCGAGTCACCTACTCGAGAGTTCGTAATCACTACACGACACAACTCCTTATGGCGGAGAAGCCTTCACAACGTCGCCTACTCTTTTTCTGGTACAAGGCTAGACACCGGGTTCTTCCACAAGGTAGAACCACACCTATCACAACGTCACCTACACTTTATCCGGTATAAGGCTAGATACCGAGTTCCATTACGAAGGAGGAACTACTACCCAACACTACACAAAACCTAACCCAAAGGAGACCCACTCCTTATTACAACATCATCAAGGATATCAATATCCTTGGATACAACCTATCTCTATTTGTACAGCAATACACCATATCGATTGTACATTCTTAGCATCCTTCACAAATGCCTTTGACTTAACCCTTTTGGCATCCTTCACTAATGCCTTTGACACGGACGTTCAGCACCTTTCACTAATGCCCTCGTCTTGACTCTTTTGGAATCCATCACTAATGCCTTTGACACGGACGTTCGGCACCTTTCACTGATGCCTTCGTCTTGACTCCTTTGGCATCCTTCACTAATGCCTTTGACACGGACGTTAAGCACCTTTCACTAATGCCTTCTTCATGACCCGTTTGGCATCTTTCGATAATGCCTTTGACACAACACTTCTGAAGAGGAAGAAAGAACTATCCACAAGAGAACCTTAGTAGTCTTGTTGATGACGAAGCATGGCAACTCATGGACTTGAGCTTGCACGACTTCAAGAGGTGGTGATCTCTCCTTTAAGAGGAACCTATAGAATCATACAAAAACAAACACAAACTACATAGAAAGATCCTTTGGATCTGAGGTTAGAAGATTTGCAATACTAGGAGAAAGTATGTGTAGAAGTGGCTCCTAAAATGAAGAAATGGCTCACTATTTTATAGAATAAAATAAGCTACTGTTCCACGGATCCCATGGATCTCTTACTTGAGGGATTCGTCCAGTGTAAACTGGGGGAACCGTGGGACGCTCCTCTTTGCCCATGGGTTTTGGGTCATGGGTCATGGGTCCTAGACTTTGAACCATGGGTATCCAAGTAGATACAATGTATCTAGAGGATGCAATGTATCTAGTCCATGGGTCATGGGTTAAATCCATGGGTCATGGATAATACCCATTTATGACTCATGCATGATGTCATGCAATGGGTTATGGGTTATGCTCCATGGGTATGGGTTATGGACTTTGGGTTTTACCCAACTAAATTCAATGTATTTAGTCAATGGGTCAAATACTTAACCTTTTACCCATTATATTACCCTTTATAATACATACTAAGTATGTATATATCTACCCAAAATGTAAACACTAGTTGTTGTACATATGTATTACTAAATCATGAAAGCACTATTACTTGTTTAGTGTTTTATGTGAAAACGTAAGT
Organism: Chrysanthemum makinoi; assembly: GCA_910596185.1. Taxonomy (NCBI): domain Eukaryota; kingdom Viridiplantae; phylum Streptophyta; class Magnoliopsida; order Asterales; family Asteraceae; genus Chrysanthemum; species Chrysanthemum makinoi. The sequence continues at coordinate 250,106,197 of OU343225.1, read as the reverse complement.
GTGTTAGTAAACTATTGGCTCAAACCATTTACGTATTTTATTTGTTTCGTTAAAATGATTTTACGTTTGTTATCGACAAAATATTAAAAGATCGTAAAATATAAATAAACGTTTTTAAGCCTTATTTGTATTAACACAAGCCTATATACGTCCATATATTGATCATAATATAGTACTTGGTAGTTTCGTGTATGTTTGTTTATGAAACGGTTTTTTGTATATCTCGTACTACCGTTCGGACCATCATAATCCAGAGGTCATGCAGTAAATGTTCGAGGAGCCAGGACACTTTAAGTCGTCAATCCACAACTCGTCGACGGTTTTACTCTAATGAACCCCTCACATGAAGTTCCCTAGTGTTGTAGTATTTGACATGGAAAAACATATGTTTTGCCCGTTTGATCATTTGACATATAAGTTAAGTGGTTACAAAATATGTTTGGTCATTATCCGTAAGTGAGTTTTAAATGTCTAGTAAGTGTGTAAAATTTCATTGTTTATCGAGGGAGTAGTTCCAAATTGTATTGTATACGTTTTGGTTTGTCAAGGCTAAGGCCTTTGGTTTATGGTCTCGGCTACCATGGCCTTAGCCGCAGTTGTGGTCTTGGTTTAAAGCCTTTAGGCCATATGGTTTCACCTTAGTTACGACAAAGTGTATAGTCATTTGGCTATACATAGGCTGTTAAGATTTTTAAAGAATATAGCCTTCGTTATGCATTTTTAGGCCGAGTTTTCTAAGTGGTAAATGTAAAGCATCGTTCCGGACAACTTTCGTGTTTTTACGTTTTGATGAATCGGACCGGAAGTGCCTTTAAAAATTACTCAGATTCGTTAACAACAAGCTTATGATACTTTTTAGGTTTCTAAGTTTTGCTAACTTCTTTTTATCATAACTTTTGACTCATTTGTCCATTTCGGGTGATTCAAATTGATATGTTTTCATTTTAACCTTGTCTACAACAATATATAAATTACCAAATCTAGATATGATCATTTTTGTAGTAATTTTGTACATAAGTTCATTAGTTAACATAACATAGAATGGTTTATAAGTTTTAGACTTGTTTTTAATCAACTTTGTACATAATGATCCAATATAAGAGCATATATAGCATAGAAGAATAAGAAACATGTAAATGATGTTGATCATGAGAGTGAGCTAGTTTTTCTTACAACTTTTGGCCTTAATGAAAAGGGATACATGAACTAGGACAAGAACTAAATTAGCTTTCAATCCTTCAACACAACTCTTGCAAACCTTTGCTAGCCTTGATATAACCCTTGTAAAAGCCTTGTAATCTCAACTATAATTACCTTGTATATCTCTTAATCCAACCATGGAATCATCAAAGTAATACAGATTTATGTAGAAAATAACTAGGCTTTCATCTTCTATGTATAACTTGGAACTTGAAAATCAAATGAAGAGTGTTTGGTGTTTGTGATGTTATGAACGACCAAGAGAGGAGGAGGAGGGGTATTTATAGGGCCTTTAGGAGGTTAGTTACAATAAGATATGGTCTAGAATGAACCACGTGATACATACTTGGTTGATTTTTAGCCTTAAGACTTTCTATGGCTCCTAATATAACACATGATGCTCTAAATGTTCCATGGCTATCACCAAGCCACCAAGACCATGGTGATACACCATATACACGTTCAATATAGGGACTAGGTGGATGAATCTTGGCCTTATATAAGTTACGGAGTGAGTTTTGGTCCCGTTAATCGCTAACTGTAAGTTGTAAAGTCACGAAACTTAAAACCGGGGTATAGTAAAAATATGAAACTTATAAATATGTTAAAACTTATCAATATACTCTATAATAGCATTTTAAATTAGTGATAAGTTCTATCGAGATGCTTAAAGTCGTAAAAACCTAAAACCGTAGGCTTAAAATGTGTAAAACGCGTAAAACGCAAAACCGGAAAACGTAAAATTCCAAAACTTATGAAATTGTCGTATGATGTGAAAAACCTATATTTTTCATGTTTGTAATGTTGTAGGGACATATCGGGATGCCTAAATGTCGTTTAAACCTAAACGTAAATCTCATACACGGTTTCGTGACATTTGCAAAAATTACCCGACGAGTCACAAATTCTCGGGTTATCACTAAAATAGGTTAACTTACGAGAATGTGAAATAAAAATTTCGGAAGTGAATAGTAAAAGTGAATAGTAAAAATTAATAGTAACCCGAAAATGCAAATTGTAACACCACCCTCTCTAAACCCCAACAAACATTGGCAAGTGCACTTTTTAGTGAAATGGTGATATGGAAGTCCACTTCGACATGACTGTGAGACAGAAAGTAGTTTTTGAGTTTCTACATGCCCCACATGCCCAAGGTTTTCTAATAGCTATCCCCATAAACGGGCTAGGTCAACATATGTCACCGATGGAATATCGTACTATCCTTAAGTATCGCCTTATGATTCCTTTATTTCCGGTTGATGAGATATGCCCAGTTTGTTGCAAGGCGTGTTTGAATTCCTTTGGGGAACATGCAGTTCATTGCAAGAGCTCCCGGGCTTCAAGTTCAGACACGATATGGTTAGGGATGTCCTTTTGACGTTTGTAGGCGTGCTGGGATCTCCGCAAAGAAAGAAGCACCTATGAAATTTATGACTGAAGCGTTGGATGGAAGATCCACACTCAGACTAGCAGACGTTTTGGTGTTTGGATGGGTGGGAGGGAAACATGCATGTATGGATCTAACAGGGGTTTCTCTTTTCGTGGGTTTGAGTAGCCGAGGTTTTACATTAGGACAAGCTTCTTTGAAAGCCGCCTCATACAATGAAGCAAAACACGAGAAAGCGTGCATTAACAATCAACATATTTTTATTCCTTTCGCATTTGATACCTTTGGTTTCCTCATACAAAGTGGCAAAACGGACTAAAACGTATAAAAACGGACGAAAACATATAAAATGGATGAAAACATATAAAAACATACAGAAACGTCTAAAAACATATAAAACATATGAAGACGTAAGAAAACGGACAAAAACGTATAAAAATAGACGAAAACGTATGATAACGGATACTTATAAAAACGAATGAAAAAATATAAAAATGGATGAAAACGTATAATAACGGAAAAAAAACAAATAAAAAGTTTATGAAAACGTAAGAAAAATGGACGAAAATGTATGAAAATAGATGAAAACGTATAAAAACGGACAAAACCATATAAAAACGTACGAAAACGTAAGAAAGACGTATAAAACGGACGAAAACGTATAAAACAGATGAATACGTGTAAAAACGGATAAAACGTAAGAAAAACGGACGAAAGTGTATGAAAACGGATGAAAATGTATAAAAATATATAAAAACGGATAATAACGTATGAAAACATATAAAAACGGATGAAAATGTAAGAAAATTGTATAAAAACGGACGAAAATGTATAAAAACGAACAAAAATATATATAAACAGACAAACACATATTCAAAATTCTATCGAAAATATTGAAATTTAAGAAAAAAAATCAATCAAAAAAATTTTTTTTTTTAATATCTTTGAATATTTTTGAATTAAAAAATAATACTAATATTAATAACAATATATATATATATATATATATATATATATATATATATATATATATATATATATATATATATATATATATATATATATATATATATATATATATATATAAATGACTAAATACGTGATACCTCCCACACCACAGGGACCATATTATTAAAGGGTATTTATGTCACTTCAGCCATCTAAACTTCCACTTAACGGTCAAATTAACAAAAATAGTGATCAAGAGACTAAACCCATAATGGGTCAAAACCATAGAAAGAAGATATGCAAAACAAATATATAGAGACTAAATCTGTAAAACCTGATAAACTACATGGGCCATTTATGTAATTAACTCATAAGTTATTACTAGTATTAGATAAGAGAAGAGTTATTTTACATATCAAACTTTTCTTACATACCAAGGGACTCATCTCAACCATCCATCTAAAAATAAATCAATAGCTAAGATTAAAATCATCCTATTATTTCACATATTTTTTATAATTTAAATATCTCTTAAACCGTTAATCGTTAAGCAAAAATAACTACACCATCGCGACGAGCATTTAATTATCTTTTTATAGACGGGCACTTTGATATACTTTAAAAAAAGAAAAAAAAATCATTTTTCTCACCTTTTTTTGTCTTTTTTTTTAGTTTTTCTTCGATACTTGAATTTGTATGAAATATCATATATGATTTAACACTAATTTGAAGATCACATGTGATATTAGTGTTAAAATATCATAAGTGATACTAATGTTAAATTATATATGATAAATCACATATGATAATGATATACATATCATATATGATTTAACACTAATATCACATGTGGTATTCAAATTAGTGTTAAATCATATATGATATTTTAATGCAAATTTTAGTAACGTAAAAAAATGAAAAAAGCGAAAAAAACTTTAAAAAAAAAACGTGAAAAACACGAATTTTTTTTTTTGTCGAAAGTATATCAAAGTGCATATCTATAAAAAGATAATTAAATGCTCGTCGTAATGGTATATTTTATTTCGCTTGACGATTAACGGTTTGAAAGATATTTATATTTGAAAAAAATGATGAAAGTGGGGTTTTTAGCTGTTGGGATTAATCTCATCCATTAGATCTAATAAAAATGAAAGGTGAAAATTGATCCCTTGTCAAATGTAGAAAAGGGAATGTAACCAAAAGATTTGTCTTTTTGTGTTTATAATAAGTATTTATGTTCCCTGTCCAAATTGTAATTATGTGTCAACTATAAGGATTTCTTAAATCTTCATGCCCTTAGATAGAAAGAAAAATTGATAAAATGATAATTAAGAAAGATGTGGTAAGTAGTGTAGGGATTACTCCGGATGGTCTAATTAGATGGTCTAATTAGATGAACTTATCATGGAATTCTGACAAGTGCGAAAGGGTATAATGAGAATTTTTTCTCACTACATCAGCTTTATATCATTACTTTATAACTTTTTATCACTTTCTCTTATTTTATTTTATTTTTAATCCTGCGGTAATTTCTTTCTGTTCCCTTATTTATTTTTCTATTTTTTATTATTAAAAATACCACCAAACATTTATCCCCGCATAATACACTCACACAAATTAAAATAATGTTTTCTCTTTAAAAAGAGCAGGACTCTATCGTCGTTCGAAAGAGATTCTGTATGTTTGTCTTGGTTCCCGGCTTGAATGTTTGTCGTTCGAAACATTCATTGGAGGCTTCCCACAATGAATGGAGGCTTCCTTTCGGGAGAGGTGGGTTTCCTGCTCATTCCCGCATCACACCCTATATCCAATGAAAAAGGGACTAAATTGAAAAAAAGTAAACAATCGATAAACCAATACAAAAAAACATCATCTGAGTTCAAAAGTCTATGAAAACCAATGTGCTTTGATAGTCCTAAAGTGGTAAATAACACTTAGGGCCCGTTTGGTACATGACTTTTACCGGTTTGGATTAATAGATTCTTAAAACAAATTGTTTGGTACAAATCCATACCCCTGACATACTCCTAACAGCTGACATTTGACTCCCATTCTTCATTCGACCGTATTGTGGTGACTTTTTACTTGGTTTCCACAAAATGGACCAATCAAAAAAAGAAAATTATTTGATGGTTTTTTTTAGGCCACAAATTATTTAATTCTTTTTTTTATTTTTTATTTTTTAACTTTAAAAAAATATATAAAATAAACTTATCACTCATTTATTTTCTCTCTCTTCATTTAATTCAAAATCCAAATCCAAATCTAAATCCTAAACCCACTTACAAACCAAACGAGCCCTTAATTTAAAGTAAATTATAAAACTGAACCATTTACTCTTTTTTTAACAATGAACCTTTTTTATCATCTTATAAAAGTGACACATAGTAGTTTTGGAGTTGAGTATTTTTCACTTTATGTATATTAAGGGTGAGCATCGGTCCGGGACCGGACCGACAAAACCGAAGACCGAATTAAGGTAAAAACTGGGACCGAGACCGAGACCGAATGTAGTCGGTCCGGTCCGGTCTCGGTCGTTCCGTCGGTCGGACCGACCGTTTGGAGTCTACTAAGGCCAAAATAGTCGGTTTGTGGTCCGGACCGGACCGGACCGAAGACCGAATTAGCCCAAATGCATAAACCGAGGACCGGACCGAATGCAATCGGTCCGGTCCGGTCTCGGTCGGTCTGTCGGTCGGTCCAGTCCGTTCGGATCGTTTGCTCACCCCTAATGTATATAGTTAATGATTCCATATTTTTTGAAATCTTTGACTTTTGTTTCTAAGTAGCTACTCACCACATAATATCCACTCTACTCATATAACAACACTAGTACCAAAATCATATCCATAACTTCATCTTTGCGTTATCTATCTCAAAGATATCATCATCAACAAAAATAAATAAATAAATAAAAAATAAAAAATAAATAGTGTAACACACACTGTTATCTTTCTTAAAGACATCCCCATAACTTCTTCATCTTTTGCCAGTTATCTTCCTCAAAGACACTCATCCAACACTCACTCTTAGAGAAACGCTCAGGAAATCGCCGTCGCCTAGGAAAACGCCCTGCGAATCCTCGTCGCCCAGCAAAATCCGAGTAAATCGTGTCGCCCAGCAAATCGCCAGGAGTGTCCCTACACTTTTCACTCGCGTACAAATTCGCCTATATTTTTTAGAGACACGTGTACGGTTGAAATGGTTTTAAGACTTGAATCTGATGAAGATATGTAAAAGCTCAATTTGGTAAAATAAATGAGCGAATCGTAAAGTATATAAATGGGTCATTTAAGAAATTCTCTTTAATTTATATAACCTTCAGAAGCAATTAAATGGTTAACAACATTTCTCTCTTTTGTTGGTTAAAACTTGTTTTATATAACGTACAAAATTATACTCTCTCCGTCCTATTTTTATTGTCCACTATTGACTTTTTTAGTCATTCTTTTTCAACTTTGACCATAATTATTTTTATTTTGTGTTATATAATACTTGATGAAAAATATATGAATGTATTGGGTTTTAAAATGTATTTTCATTGGTATAATATTCATCAAATATTATATAACACAAATAAATATATTAATGGTCAAAGTTGAACAAAAAAGACTGGTCAAAGTCAAATGAGACAATAAACATGGGACGGAGGGAGTATTGTACATGCCACAAACCATTCATGGAGCAACAGCAAGCAAAATAGCTGAAAAACCCAACTTATCAAAATGCTATCAACATTCTAAAAAACAAAATCCAATCTCCAGACACAAACTCAAATCATATTCACGGTAAAATACAACCGATATGTGTCGGGTTTAGTAATGTAATAAACAAAAGCAATCTTTAACAATGTATGGGTAAAAGCTAATCATTCACATAATAAAATACAAACAGAGTTGAAAAGCAAACATTTTTTTAATTACATCTCTGATCATGAAGCTCGGGATAGTTTTCATGAAAACCTCGGTTTAGGCATGGAAGAGTTGTGTTGATGTTGATGATGAGGACCGAGCTTTTGAATCCAATGGCGAAGCCCCTTTTTAGGATCTAAAGAAGTCGGGTGTTGTAGAAGATTGAAATTTCCATCACGAGCTACTAAAGCTTCAAACTCTTCTAACACCTTCACGACCTGCCAGAATTCTGGCCTCTTTTCAGGATGTGTAGACCAGCATTGCTCGATTAATGCTCTCATTGCTGGAGGACAGTCACCCGGAATAGATGGTCGTAGATTCTGAAAAACGCCAAAATAAACAATCAAGGACAAGTAGCATTGAAAATCGAAAGATTGACCCAAAAGGCCAAAACACATGGAAACTAATGGTCATAAACAAGTACAAGGCATATGCGATGTAGAACTGATAGTCATTTAACATGTTTGGATAAATTTATTTTACACTGCGCATATGACTCGTGATCAGCTCTGTATAATTAATTTCACACCAGGCCCCAGTAAAGCCCTAAAGGTCATACCAAATTATCTATTTACCCAATCTTTGTACCGAATTTGAGACATTCATTTTTATCACACAAACGTTCTCTCTTTTGATCATTTTATGTATCACTCATAAAAAAATCAAACTTGCTAAACTATAAAGAACCATATTATCTAAATAATACCGCCTCAAACAGCAAAAGATCACCCCAAACACACTAGTCTTCTACTGCTCATTTTGTTACAACTTATTATCTTTAGGTGCTCAACACTCGGTCCAAACAATTAAAACCAGAAAAATGAACTGAGACATACCCAGGCCCCCCCGGGACTGGTTATGTACGTGTCCGGTTCACGATCCGTAACTAGAAAACATTCAGGTTCTCAGTCAGGTCTAGTTTAGTCACATTGAGGTTCAGTTTTGGTCAGATACTGTTCAAAAGTGGACTTTTCGCTTTATTTAAATGGAGCGATGTTTTTGAGGCAAGAAATTAAAGCTTGAGATGGATCTAGTGTGGTTCAATGTCTGGTTTTGGACTGATTGTTTTTAAGCTGGAACTGAGACAGCTAATATATTATCCGGTCATGGTTCTAGTATTTTTCAATTTTCAATTTTCAATTCAGGCCCAGTCCGATTTTAGGCCTTAGCACACCTCACCTATTACTATGATTACTCAATATGACATGATCACTATTAAAATGCATATCCAAACACCGAGCAAGAAAACCAAAAAAGAACGAATGAAGGAGATATACCTTATGAACCACAGCAAATGCAGCCTGAATTGGAGTCATATCTTTATATGGTATAGTCCCAGCGACCATCTCCCACAAGATGAGTCCAAACCCATATACATCAACCTTACGTCCATATGACTTTTTTTTAATCATCTCAGGTGCCATCCACCGATATGTTCCTGGATCATCTGCCAAAATATCGCAATATGCCTCTTCACAACCAATCCCAAAATCCGCAATTTTGAGCTGGAAATTCTCGTTTATAAGTATATTTTCAGGCTTGAGATCTCTATGAATAACGCCTTGTGAGTGAATGTATTCCATCCCACGAGCAATGTCTAAAGACATTTTAATAAGTTTTTCTAATGGAAGATATTCCTTTTCTTTTCCAGTATTATCTTCGAGCTTATGCAAGTATGCCCTCAATGAACCTTCTGAAAGGTACTCGGTGATAATACAGAAAACCGGTGGTTGTCTACACGCAGCTACAAACTGCAGCCATATAAAAACGGAAAAAAATGATACACATTTTTATATTGGTTAATAACATTTCTCTGTTATGCAAGCATGCAATAACTAACTCAACCACTTTGTTTTATCAATATTTGAGAAGCCAATGACAGAATCAAAAAATTAAACAATGTCATCTCGTGAACCAGTCTTTTCGATATCAAATAAACACGATGGGGCAGCGAGCATGTGTGATTATTACAGCTTAAAAGATCAAACACGAGTCATCAGTTACTTAAAGCAAAAGATAGGTTGGTAAAACCACAATTTAAAATAATGAGATTTGGATAATCAGATAATCATAGTCAGTTTGGCCAACAACTCAAAACTGATAACTGCAACTTTAAATTTAAAAACCGCAATAACAGTTTAAGGGTACATTCAAACACCTCTAAGTAAAAATCAGAATCATCTAATCACTTGCTTAAACTTAGAGTAGCTTGTTAAACTTCAATTTATCTCAAGGCTACACTTTTTTTTTTTTTTTTTTTGAACGAAAAGGCTACACCTTATTTGATTATCCAAATCTCACTATTTTAAATCTGAAGTCTAAACAATCAGAAATTTAGCTAACTAGAGATTGACTATTGTCACTTCAACTTGTTCAAAAAAGAATAAAAGAAGCTATTTTTACTTCAAAATCACAATAATCAGCTAAACTGCACATCCAAACAATGTTTAACAACTTACAAGTATCCATATATGACAAAATATGATTTTGGACAAAAGTTGCAAAAATCAGCTTAAAAGCACGTACAAGCATCTATTAACAAGTATATACATTCAATATATCACGTAAATATGCATATGATTTGAGGGACAGAAAAGATACCTTAATAACGTTTTGATGGTGTAGACGAGACAATAGATTAACTTCTCTTGTAAATTGATTCGCGAGTCGGACACCTAATTCTTCATTATCGTCATCATCAGGAACTCTAATAATTTTGACAGCAACAGCTTCATCATTATAAATCCCATGGTAAAGTTGACTATTTGCACCATGAGCAAATCTATGACCCAAAAACAGCTTCGAAAGATCAACCATATGATCATCAACCGTTTCAACCGATATAACTTTCCCTCCACCATGATCAAACAGCTTAGACCACGAATAATCCCTTTTCATCTTTTTCTTATCATTAATTTTCATCGAATTAAATTGTCTAAGTGGACTAGTACCATTCGGCGGAGACTTCAAATCACCCGACGTCATATTTCTCTGAAAAATCTTTTTCCCTTTAACCCCTTTTTCCGTTTCCACTCTTTGAGGATGTGGGGTAGAGAATCGCTTAGTACTAGACCTTGCTTCTTTAAAGGTATCTGGAACAGTTGTCTTAGGAGGCGGTGTTACTGTCCTATACCTATTTGTAACCGGATTCCTATCAATATGAAAACTGCTAAGGTCTGGTTTACGCTCCACAACTGCTTTCGTCGGTCTAGTTTTCGCACCCGCAAGCCGAATAGGCTCAACATCAGTTAAAAATGAGGCTAATCTTGCAGAATCTAATCTATGACAAACTGTATGAGAAAACTTTGTTCTTCTAATCCAAGAATTAGCCTCAGAAGCCATTTTTTACCCGGTTTTCGATTTGCTCGAAAACGAATTCTTATGCACAACACAACCCCATACAATCAAACAACCAAATAGTACTTAAAAGAATTATACCTTTAATGAACAATCCCTTTGGATCAAAGATGAAGACTTTTGATGTTCAAAAGTCAAACATCATCTTTCATACAAAGCCTGTAACATCACACAATTTTAACAACTAACAAAGAATATAATAAGAAACAATTAATATAAAATAAAAAAGCTTATGTTGTCATTTGAATTAAAAAATAAATCAAGAAACAGTCATGATTGCATGATATAAAATAATACCAAAAAAAAAACTATCAAAATATATAAACTTACCAAAAGGGTATTTAAATCTGATGCACTTCAAGAATCTTGAACCAAATTTTTTTTTAAAGATATAAAAATCCAATTTTTTTTATTTTTAAAAATCTGGGTATTTTATAAAAATTAAAAACCCATCTCCACCTTCTTATTCTCTCTCACTAAAAAAAACTCTAGAGAGAGAAAAAGAAAGATTTTTTCCTATAATGGGTGTTAGTATTATTCAAATGTGAAAAGAAATAATAAAATAAAATAAAGATTTGATTTCTATGAATAAAAATAAAAAATGGTTAGTAGATGATGATTCGGTGGGCCCGGAGGTGGTGGTATGCGGTGGGTGGTGGTGGTGGTGATGACGGTTGATGGTGTGTGGGACCTACTTTTGGTTAAAAGTCAAGAAAAAGAAACAAGCGAATTTATGGGTTGCTATTATTTAAAGTAAATAAAGAGAATAATGTACATACACTATTGTTTGTTGTTGTTGGTATATTATATAGAGAGAGAAAAAGAAAATGCTACCGTCACATCATTAGAATTGGGGTACGGAACAAACTCTAGAAAGCCAAATGGAAAATGTCATTCTATTCTTCTTTTTTGTTTATTGTGTCATTTAACACCTCTTACTTTACAACCATGGTCAGTTATGGCTCAAACTATAGGAAAGTTTTGTTTAGGTCTCTCAAGTTGGTGGGTGTTTCTGCATTTTCTGATATGATTGTAACGGCCAAACAACATACGAATAAAATGAATAATGGGATTAAGAATAATGGGATCGAAACTTTGAAATTGGAAAATAATAATTCAAACAAAATTTAGATCTAAACCTTGCAGAATAAAAAATGACAAGATAAAAAAAATAATAATAACTAAGTTTGGAAAGTTTCAGTTAAAAATTTCCGACGTAAGCATAAGTTTCAAGAATTTGGAGTTTAATGTCTAATTTCGTTATCATATTAGCTAAATTAAGATGGTGTACCTAGTTTTTTTCGTTATTGAGAAATAGTTGAAGGGTAAAACTTTAAGCCTCTAAATAAAGTTTTACAAAACCACAAAAACTTATTCTATACTTTTTATATATTTTATATGTTTTTGGGATATTGTATTCACATTTTTTTTTTATTTAATCATATTCTCATTTTGCATAACCTTTCTATTGATAAACTTTTTAATAATGTAATAATTAATATCAGTGTTGTAAAAATCGGCCTAAGGGCCGATTAATCGTATTAGACACTAGACGGTCCATAACGCCCGATTTTAGCCTAGTCGGCCAAATTAATCAGAATAGTTAAAGATCATGATAAATCGATTAAATCGAAAAAACTGGCCAACTCTATCAAGACGGAAAACTTTTCTTAAATATTAAAATTATGGCTTTTCTTCATTAAACACCACATTGTTCACAAAATCCGCACACACAACGATTTGAAAACACTTGAAGCAACAAGTAACACAAAATGTAAATGTATATTTGTTTTCCTTAGTTAGATTTAACGCGGGTTTGGGCTGTCGCGCGTTGCGGCAGAGCGTTTTAAACAATGTTTATTTTAAAAGGTTAAGGATCTTAAAATATTAAAAGAGCATTAAAGTCATTGATAAAATCTTAAGCTTCGTATTATAGTCTCATATGGCTTATTCGTAATGTTAATATCCGTTCAACCTATTCATGTGCATATCATCTGCCGACAAACCATAAATCGTAGGGTTGACTCGTAGTGTTCAGTGTTAAGCCCCAAAAGAAAAGATGCACAGTGCACTATCCATTTCTGTACCACGTGTCATTTTTTAGCAAAACTCTGAGCACGATATTGTTTATACACTTTTCCTTGCGGGCCATTTTCTCTCATAACAAGATTGTTATTTATGTACCATGTGTCATTTCTGTACTTTATATTTGTTTTAATGGTCGTTGCGGTGGAGCCTATTTAAGTCAGATATTTGGTTTAAATTATTCCCGTAATTTGTTTTGTTGTAGCAGAGCCACATGTTTGATAACTATGACGGACCCTTTTAGAGGGCGGGAGAGGGCCTTGGCCCTCCAAACTTTTGGGTCTTTAGTACATATTAGTATGTTGGTCGTGGATAGTTATTAGTTTCTTAACACAATTGTGAAGATCATTTATGAGCTCTAGGGATTAACAATAACAACGATAATAAGATGCACAACGGATTAAAGAAACATCATTGTTATTATTAAGGTTCTTCGTCATCATCTCTACTCTACTATAATACAAACCAAAAGCCCCAATCCTACTTGATCAATGTAGGACGATTATCTAACAGGGATCAAGGAAACCTTGATTACCTTGAGGCTAAACACTAACCATCTATCCCTTGGCGTCTACATGGTGTAAAAACACGTCTAGACACACACACATACATCGTTGGTGTTTACATCTTTTGACACACATAAACCTAAGTCCCATGTCCTCTTTATATACTAGAGGATTAGGGTTACAAATGACTACAAAGGACTAAACAATAAATTCTTCATTAACAAGTAAGTCCCTTGTGTTTCATTCTTCATCATTTGAAAAATTCTTCCTTTGTCTTCTTAAGTCCTTCATCTTTTACATGTTTTGTCTTATCAACTCAAATATTAGACCCAACAACAATGGTTTTGTATAAACATTGAAAACACGTAGCATCACCTTTTTAATTTAATTGTAAACATGTTTGATTCTGAATCACATTGCCTAGTTAATGCACCTTCGATAATATTTTTATCGAAGGTGCATTAACTAGATGGTCGATATCTATTCATAAATTTTTTGTGTATATTTTAAACCGCACATGAAAAAATATTTTTATCAACTAGATGCATTAATACTTGTGTATATTTTAATCAACTAGATGGTCGATAATATTTTTATCAACGACCACTACCACCACTCACCACCACTCACCACCGCCATCCACCACCACCCAAATACCACCACAATCACCAATCACAACCACCACCATCACCACACCCCACCGTCACCACTCACCACCGCCACCCACCACTATCACCTCACATCATCCTACCTCACCCACCATCCTAACTGTCACAATTCTCATTTTCCGGTCATTTCTCATACATCATTTGCATCACATTAATTCATTCATGACATTTCATTTCACATTAAACGCGTAAAATTTTATATTAATAAACGTTATCGCGTGAGTTATTATTTTGAATATTTAATCCGTTAATTTCAAAAATGATCCCGATATATTTTTATACTTATATTTAGTTTATAAAAACTATAATTTTGAGTTTAACTAGTGTTTTGAATTTATTTCGTATATAAATCGTTAAAGTTATATTATTACGACGTTTTTCTTAAAAATTACTCGATAATTATTTTATCACTCAAACTTCACAAGGAATGTATTTTTATAATTTTTATGATCTCATTACATTCTACTTTGGTCTATTAAAATCTCTTTACCTAAAATCTACCATTTACTTTACAAGTTACATTTTCCTACATTATTAACAATTACACAAATTATACTAGTATATTACTTACACATTTTAAAAAAAAACTAACTAAAACTAAAAACTAGACAAGATCCATGATTTGTGGATCTTGTCTTGCAAACAAATAGTCCAACTATAATTTACTCATCCATTTTTTTTTCCTTTCATTCTTCACTTTGCAAAAACCAAGAGATCAAATATCCCTTTTCTTCTCTCTACATTTTCGGCAGCCAAGAGCAAGGAAGGGACCCAAAAATTTTTCAAGACAAGTTATTTTAACAATCTAGTATACACTCTTGTTTAGGTTTTGAAATAAAAACCAAGAGTGTTTAGGCTAAACCTTGTTCTTTGCACCTCATCATATTAACTTGTAAGCTTGTTTCTTTCATTTTTTCATGTTTTTTTATCATCTCATATGTATCTTTTCATTTTGGAGCAACATGCAAGACATATGTGATTTATACCATTTTTACTTGATTTTAGAGTATATATATATATTTGGTCATCCTATAAATATCCCCTTGGTATTCTTTGGTCTTGATGATGTCTAGGAACCCATGACACCCTAAGAAGGTGTATGGTAGGATTAGATTAGTTTTGGAGTTGATTTGAAGGGATTAGAATAGGTTTTGTCCGAGAAAAACTATTTTCGATACGTATATTATATGTTCTGTCCTTGTTTCATTTTTCTGGAAATCCGACTTTAGTCACGACATTTTGGCCTTGATAATTAGAAAATATACTTTAAAACGAATCCGTGGCCGCTTGAACGGATTAAAACGGAGTTATAACGAAGCCGTGGTGAATTTTTAAAGTTTGACGACGAAAAATATAATTTTCAGAAAATTCAGCAACATGTTTTTACTTTATTCGAGTAAAAAACGAGCCTTAAGCTTCACAAATTATTTCGACTTGTCAAAAATATATTAGTATATTTCGATACGAAGCTAAGGACGTATTATACGTAGAAAACGGATTTGAAACGACAAATATATGCACGTTTTCATAAAATTGCCGTAACTATTATTTTCTGAAAAACTATATTATTTCTACGATACAAGTGTTACGGTAGCTGTAACGTCCATGTTGAGGGCTGTTTTTAACCATGATGCAAAACTTTTTGGAACGAATTGTCTTCTAATAAAATCAAGTTCACCGAGCATATTTTTCAAAACGATAAGCCGTTTGTATAGCGGAGTTGTAGTAAATTATTTATGGATGTTTAAACTTGGCCGAAACTCATTTTTTTCATAACAATTAGCCAAAATCACCATCTTTAACCCTTATTATCTTTATGTTCGAGACCTTTATGTCGAAAACTCCTGAACTGAAACTTCTAGATTTCGATACAAACTTTCCAAAACCGTCGAGTTCGTTCTCTAACGATCGACGTACACCATTTTACGACTAGTTTTCGGAGCCATTTTGTTAATTTCATGAAATTTCCGACGACTTTATTTTACGACGAAAAGTGATAATTTCACCATAAATCATTTCAAAACCATTGTAGGATGACATTTCGACTTAAATACTTGTAAAGTGCTTTTTGATTGGTCAAGACGTCAAACGAGTATTTTTCGACGATAAGTATTTTTTCAAAACCCGCAAATGGTATAAATAACATACGCAATGCATGCATAACATTACATTGCAACTCATTACATATCATATCATTCGTAATAGGTCCCGGTTAACGCATCACATTATACCTCGGTGTACTCACTCTTGTCGTCATACCAGTTTACCAAGTGAGTAATCACATCCCCTTTTTACCGTTTTATTATATTTTGGGGCTGAATGCATGAACCATACTTGAATTAAATTGATTCTTACTTTTGTGAACTCTTTTGACTAGAACTTGTGAACTCGACTTAAATCTTTGAACTTAATTACGAACTTTTGAACGGAACTCTTGAACTTAAATACAAACTTATGACTTGTTTGAACCTATTGAACCGTACGTGATATGACCTTGACCTAAAGTCTCCCATGTTCGGAGCATCACTATAAAGTCTCCCATGTTCGGAGCATCAACTTAAAGCCTCCCCCGTCCGGAGCAAAATGTCTCCCTATGGGAACGGAGCATTTTCAATTAAAGTCTCCCATGTTCGGAGCATCACTTAAAGCCTCCCGGTCCGAGCAAAATGTCTCCCTATGGGAACGGAGCATTTTCAATTAAAGTCTCCCTGTTCGGAGCATGCAAAGTCTCCCCTGTTCGGAGCATCAACTTAAAGTCTCCCCTGTTCGGAGCAGTGCAAAGTCTCCCATGTTCGGAGCATCTCTAAATTATTATATACTTGGTACTATATTGTGAACTATTTTGACTACTTCATACGCTATATTTTGTGCAATGGGTTGTGTACACACAGGTTGCAAGTTTTGTATGGGCGGAACTTGGAACTGAGTGGATATACAATGCCTTTGCTTTGGGAACTATTATGACCACTTACACTTGACTACTTGACGCACTATATTTTTTGTGCAATGGGTTGTGTACACACAGGTTGCAAGTTTTGTATGGGCGGAACTTGGAACTGAGTGGATACACAATGCCTTTGCTTTGTGGACCCTTTTCGTTGACCGAAAGCTTTGATTATTTCTTACGAGTTTTTTTTATTTCGCTAAACGTGTTTACTCACCAACTATTTTCATAGTTGACCCGTTTTTCTCTCATGCATTTCAGGTGATCGTTAGTAAGCTTTTCTATCAAGTCTTTCATATAGAAGTTTTCACTTGTCGCTACAAATCATTATGTTATAGAACTCAATATTTTGGAATCTAAACTTTGTAATATATTTGCCGATGACGGCTAAACTGGTATTGTAATGGAGTATTATTTCTTTTTAATCTTAACGTTGGTATGTTCTATTATCTTGTGCTTATGTTCCCTTCCGTTACACCTCGTATTTCCGCCTTCGGCGAGGGTGTGACAGATTGGTATCAAAGCCAAAGGTTATAGAGAATGCCGATTTTTCAAAAATAAAAAAATCACAGCTATAACCGGAATAAATTTTTTTTTATATATTATTTTATTAAACATTGAACACCATTCGAGTCAATTAGTCCTATCGTTGCATTGTTACTCATAAATTATACATAGCCTGATCAACTATGTCTAATTTATGAAGAACCATGCAATGATAAGAGTGGTAGTTTTGAATCATGTTTAGTCGAAGTCTTTTGAGTCGGTCACCTGAAGTTGCATTGGTCGGGTGGGTATGCATAGCATGTTTTACGTTCACGTCTACATTACCGTACCTTGTTCATATCTTCTCTTTTCCATCTTTCGACTTGTTAGAAATAGCATGTCCCTGATCCTGTCATATTTCGATCACTATAACACATTACCACCGTTCCGCACCTCATCTGACTTCGTTCGAATGTCGTTTACTCAACCCGATGTTTTGGTCCACTGAAAGATCATGGCTGCAAGAAACACACACTCAGGAGGTAATCGTCCAAACCTGGCATTGGCAATAGAAGGCCCACAAGATCAGAACATTGAAGTTTCCCCCGCACGTGGTCGAGCATTTTATCTGGATACCGAGGAAGCCCGCAACGCTTAACGGGTACATTCTTTCGAACAACCACTTTATTTCTGTGCGACATGATTTTGAGTGCATAACTTCCTTCCAATCTTTACCACGTTCACGACCTTGATTAATTTGAGACCTATTGATATCGACCTTAGTTGTTATATATTTTGTTGATTGGACTTGATTGTGTAAGCAAATCGAATATCGAGCGAATCTTTCAAAAGACTTCATTCAAGGATGTGGAATCCTACCTTTCTAACAATTTGTTTCCTAGCTTGATCTAGTGACAGTTCTTGTTTGATGAGTTGCGAAAGTCGAGCTAAGAAACAAGTTTACTCAAGTCGGTTTAGTTTAATCTCATGACAGTTCTTGTTTGATGAGTTGTGAGATTAGATTATAATCGACAACCTAAAGGTCTTTTGAGAGCTACGTTCGATATTGGGTAAGTTTACCCTATCAAATCTAATCACGAGCACGTACTTAGTTGTATGGGGAACCTGTACGCATGGGCATTGATATGATCATTTAGACTGTTCGTACGAGCATGAACTTTTAGAACTCTTGTCGAGGTTCGGACCATAGTATCGTTAATCGAATCACGAGGACGTGATTCCGCTGACATGGGAAGAATGTCACAATTCTCATTTTCCGGTCATTTCTCATACATCATTTGCATCACATTAATTCATTCATGACATTTCATTTCACATTTATCGCGTAAATTTTTATATTAAATAAACGTTATCGCGTGAGTTATTATTTTAAATATTTAATCCGTTAATTTCAAAAATGATCCCGATATATTTTTATACTTACATTTAGTTTATAAAAACTATAATTAGAGTTTACCTAGTGTTTTGAATTTATTTGGTATATAAATCGTTAAAGTTATATTATTACGACACTTTTCTTAAAAATTACTCGATAATTATTTTATCACTCAAACTTCACAAGGAATGTATTTTTATAATTTTTATGATCTCATTACATTCTACTTTGGTCTATTAAAAATCTCTTTTACCTAAAAACTACCATTTACCTTACAAGTTACATTTTCCTACATTATTAACAATTACACAAATTATACTAGTATATTACTTACACATTTTAAAAAAAAAAAAAAACTAACTAAAACTAAAAACTAGACAAGATCCATGATTTGTGGATCTTGTCTTGCAAACAAATAGTCCAACTATAATTTACTCATCCATTTTTTTTTTTCCTTTCATTCTTCACTTTGCAAAAACCAAGAGATCAAATATCCCTTTTCTTCTCTCTACATTTTCGGCAGCCAAGAGCAAGGAAGGGACCCAAAAATTTTTCAAGACAAGTTATCTTAACAATCTAGTATACACTCTTGTTTAGGTTTTGAAATAAAAACCAAGAGTGTTTAGGCTAAACCTTGTTCTTTGCACCTCATCATATTAACTTGTAAGCTTGTTTCTTTCATTTTTCATGTTTCTTTATCATCTCATATGTATCTTTTCATTTTTGGAGCAACATGCAAGACATATGTGATTTATACCATTTTTACTTGATTTTAGAGTATATATATATATTTGGTCATCCTATAAATATCCCCTTGGTATTCTTTGGTCTTGATGATGTCTAGGAACCCATGACACCCTAAGAAGGTGTATGGTAGGATTAGATTAGTTTTGGAGTTGATTTGAAGGGATTAGAATAGGTTTTGTCCGAGAAAAACTATTTTCGATACGTATATTATATGTTCTGTCCTTGTTTCATTTTTCTGGAAATCCGACTTTAGTCACGACATTTTGGCCTTGATAATTAGAAAATATACTTTAAAACGAATCCGTGGCCGCTTGAACGGATTAAAACGGAGTTATAACGAAGCCGTGGTGAATTTTTAAAGTTTGACGACGAAAAATATAATTTTCAGAAAATTCAGCAACATGTTTTTACTTTATTCGAGTTAAAAACGAGCCTTAAGCTTCACAAATTATTTCGACTTGTCAAAAATATATTAGTATATTTTGATACGAAGCTAAGGACGATTATAACGTAGAAAACGGATTTGAAACGACAAATATATGCACGTTTTCATAAAATTGCCGTAACTATTATTTTCTAAAAAACTATATTATTTCTACGATACAAGTGTTACGGTAGCTGTAACGTCCATGTTGAGGGCTGTTTTTAACCATGATGCAAAACTTTTTGGAACGAATTGTCTTCTAATAAAATCAAGTTCACCGAGCATATTTTTCAAAACGATAAGCCATTTGTATAGCGGAGTTGTAGTAAATTATTTATGGATGTTTAAACTTGGCCGAAACTCATTTTTTTCATAACAATTAGCCAAAATCACCATCTTTAACCCTTATTATCTTTATGTTCGAGACCTTTATGTCGAAAACTCCTGAACTGAAACTTCTAGATTTCGATACAAACTTTCCAAAACCGTCGAGTTCATTCTCTAACGATCGACGTACACCATTTTACGACTAGTTTTCGGAGCCATTTTGTTAATTTCATGAAATTTCCGACGACTTTATTTTACGACGAAAAGTGATAATTTCACCATAAATCATTTCAAAACCATTGTAGGATGACATTTCGACTTAAATACTTGTAAAGTGCTTTTTGATTGGTCAAGACGTCAAACGAGTATTTTTCGACGATAAGTATATTTTTCAAAACCCGCAAATGGTATAAATAACATACGCAATGCATGCATAACATTACATTGCAACTCATTACATATCATATCATTCGTAATAGGTCCCGGTTAACGCATCACATTATACCTCGGTGTACTCACTCTTGTCGTCATACCAGTTTACCAAGTGAGTAATCACATCCCCTTTTTACCGTTTTATTATATTTTGGGGCTGAATGCATGAACCATACTTGAATTAAATTGATTCTTACTTTTGTGAACTCTTTTGACTAGAACTTGTGAACTCGACTTAAATCTTTGAACTTAATTACGAACTTTTGAACGGAACTCTTGAACTTAAATACAAACTTATGACTTGTTTGAACCTATTGAACCGTACGTGATATGACCTTGACCTAAAGTCTCCCATGTTCGGAGCATCACTATAAAGTCTCCCATGTTCGGAGCATCACTTAAAGCCTCCCCGGTCCGGAGCAAAATGTCTCCCTATGGGAACGGAGCATTTTCAATTAAAGTCTCCCATGTTCGGAGCATCACTTAAAGCCTCCCCGGTCCGGAGCAAAATGTCTCCCTATGGGAACGGAGCATTTTCAATTAAAGTCTCCCCTGTTCGGAGCAGTGCAAAGTCTCCCCTGTTCGGAGCATCAACTTAAAGTCTCCCCTGTTCGGAGCAGTGCAAAGTCTCCCATGTTCGGAGCATCTCTAAATTATTATATACTTGGTACTATATTGTGAACTATTTTGACTACTTCATACGCTATATTTTGTGCAATGGGTTGTGTACACACAGGTTGCAAGTTTTGTATGGGCGGAACTTGGAACTGAGTGGATATACAATGCCTTTGCTTTGGGAACTATTATGACCACTTACACTTGACTACTTGACGCACTATATTTTTGTGCAATGGGTTGTGTACACACAGGTTGCAAGTTTTGTATGGGCGGAACTTGGAACTGAGTGGATACACAATGCCTTTGCTTTGTGGACCCTTTTCGTTGACCGAAAGCTTTGATTATTTCTTACGAGTTTTCTTATTTTGCTAAACGTGTTTACTCACCAACTATTTTCATAGTTGACCCGTTTTTCTCTCATGCATTTCAGGTGATCGTTAGTATGCTTTTCTATCAAGTCTTTCATATAGAAGTTTTCACTTGTCGCTACAAATCATTATGTTATAGAACTCAATATTTTGGAATCTAAACTTTGTAATATATTTGCCGATGACGGCTAAACTGGTATTGTAATGGAGTATTATTTCTTTTTAATCTTAACGTTGGTATGTTCTATTATCTTGTGCTTATGTTCCCTTCCGTTACACCTCGTATTTCCGCCTCCGGCGAGGGTGTGACACTAACACCACCCAACTACCACCACCATCAACAATCACCACCACCACCGCCACCACCACTCACCAGTAGACTATCAAGTGGTTGGGATGTCTCACCAACTGCCATATGCACCGACTTAGTCACTTTATTTAGTGGTGTAGCTCTTTGGGATGGTGGCAAATACTTGTTGTGCAGTGGGTAACCAGGAGGATACCCAAGTAGTTTGTAGCATTCTTCCTTTGGGTGTCCTTCTTTCTTAGAATAAGCACAAAAGTCCCTTTTCTGAAGCTATTCCTTTTGTCATTATGAGCTGTGTTTGGTGATGGATTATTTGGTGTGTTGTTTATGTAAGGTGGTATGCATGCATTCTTGAAGGTGTTTAATGCTATTGGAGCAGTTGGAGGGTGTTTGGGTGAAGTCCTTTGTTTTTCTTCCTACCTCAAAATAGGTAATGCTTTAGCTACCATAGGCAGTGGTTGTATCAACAAAATATGTCCTCTGATGTTAGTGTAGCAATCATCCAAACCCATGAGAAGCTGAAATGGTCTTTTCCTTGGCTCCCTTTCACCATTTTTCTTGTCATTCACATAAACACACTTACATGTACATGCATATGGTGCTTCAATTGCATCAAATTCATCCCATAAACCTTTTAATTTTTTTATTATACACTTTTATTGCCCAATTTGACTGCTTAAGCTCAACAATTTCATTTGCTATCTAATAAATTCTATGACCATCCAATTGAGAGTAGTTCTCATGTAGTTCATTCCATAATGAAAAAACAGAATTGACATAAATGAGGTGATTACCTATCTGTTCACATACAATGTTCAAGATCCATGAAATGAGCATATTATTGCCTTTTTCCCAGTATGCCCTAAAGTATGAGTCTGCAAATGGCTCCTCATATTCTCCATTGATTAATTTTAGTTTGTTCTTGGCACTTAAAGGGCTAATAACCTATTAAAGAACTATGCTTGTCAAAAATGGCAGTTCTACGTAACGAACTAAAAAAATAGCTCTTTTAGACATTAATGTTGACATTTTTGTCTTCCTTTAAGTATTATGACCATTTTACCCTTCCAAATTACATAAATGGTCCCTGTGAGTTTGCAAAAATTACAGCCATCATCCCTAGTCTAAATTACATAAATGGTCCCTGTCGTTTGGAAAAAATTGCGTCCATCATCCCTTACAACAATTACATCAGTTCACATAACGGATTCCATAACTACAAAAACAAATCAAAAACAAAAACAAAAAAAACAGAAAGAAAACTGTCACCAGATGGCATGAAAGATGGCATGAACATGAAAACAAACACTCTTTACAGTGATTATAGTCAAGAACATGAAAACAAACACTCTTCAGAGTGAAGCAAAAAAGTACAGTGTTAATGTCATTACAACAAAGATGGCATGAAAGTTTCCTAAGATGCTTTGTCCATGAGTTGTATGGGTGCCAGTATATTAGTCTTGCTTGTTTCAATAATACACCCATTCATCAACATCTCCTCTAGCATAAAATGAGCTTTCTCCAAATGAAACATTATATCCAAGTCACACTGAAAAAATGATAAATTACAAACATTAAAATGAGCAAATATGCAGGGTACTGTTGGAAGCAGTTGTGTATGCACGAAATGAAGACTTACCACATTGCCAAAATGTCGGTCCATAGTTTCAACTAAGAGGTGTATGAACCCTCTGGCACTGCAAATGCAAGACTTAGTGTTACTGCTAATGGTAAACCCTCCGGCACTGCAACCACTACAATGGTAACTGCAATAGCAAAGTATTCAAGCATCTCCATCGCATCATCTCCAGACCAAATCCATCAGGGCCTATTTGAAATCCTGTAGCTTTCACTTCCTCGGGTACACTGTAGGTTATACCTGGATACATTTACATATATATTAACATGAAAACTACTACAATAATGCAAGGTAGAACTTTCAATATATTGTCCAGATACATACCATTAAGAAATTGGATTGCCGCATGTGAAGCATCAACGTTCTTAGACTCTCCTACAAATTTAAATGAAATGTACGAATACAAGGAGCCTTAAGACAGTGTAACAGTTGGAATGACTACTGAATAGGCATTAAAGCAATATGTCTACAGAAACTATGCATACTGGTTATAAATGGCAACTAGAGTCCTATAAAAACACATATCTCCATAGTAACAAAGCATGAATAGCATCAAGCAAAATTATACAAAAGTGTAGCACAAGATGATTTCTTCAGAAATATAACTCAGATCAAAATATATGTTACAGATATTACCAGAACAGACAGACCATGATCATATAGAAAATAGCCAATATAGTCCCGAAAAAAGAATCTAAAAGAGATGCTAGATGAGATTGTCTACCCTTGGGAATCCTAAAGCTAATAAATGAGAAATAAGCAAAAGAAAAGCTGAAATAAGCACTAAATGAACAAGGAAATGCTCCTACCTAAACTAAATCACTAAAAGGAACCTAAGGGATCAAAATAAGCATATTTGAAACCTAAATAAGCACAAAAAATAAACTGATCTGCTGTATTGCTGTCATGCAGACCCAAAAACAGCCCAAACATGCCCAAATCGCCCACTTTCAACCCACAACAGCCATGGAAAATGATTTTTTTTTTAATTTTTTCCTTTTGACACAAGTTAAATCATCTAGATGGATTTCATTTTTTATTTTTGAAAAATTTTAAGCTCGACTTAAACTTGACTAAACTGCTTTCCCAAACTTGACAGAATCCATGATTTTGAAAAACAAAGAAAATTTAAAATCCATGGCAGCCCTAGTAAACTATTTTTTTGATTTTTTTCCTTTTGAAAAAAGTTTAATCAGCTAGGAAACTTACAATTTTTTTAATTTTTAAAATTTTTTCTCACAAATAAAACTTGACCAAACTGCTTAATTAAAAGCTGATCAGAGCCAAATTTTTTGAAACCAAAGTAAACCTTAAACTATTGTAAACTTGTTAAATCTTTTTCCTACTCAAAGAACTAGACTTAGATACTCTAAAAGTGTTTGACTTCACTGGTCAAAGTGGATAAAAACCACTTTGACCCATTTAAAAGGCTTAAACCAAACACCCCTTTAGGTGTAGAAACTAGATTTTTGAAACTGTGATAACTTGGAATTTGAGAGAATTAAATTTCAATTTTAACTAAAACTTAAAATTAGTTACAACAACTCATAGCATACTCTTAACAACTCTTTAGAACATAAAATGCAAATTAAATGAACGGTAACAAAAAGTAAGCTGCAAAAAAAATGGAATTAAACTGAAAATTGCATTTAATTAAAATTAAAGATTACATGAAATTAGACATGAGCTAGATGAGATACACTACTGAGATTCCTAAAAAGGCATGGGTCAAAATGAGCTTATAACCCACAAAACTTGCTTTTTACACTACCAACTACTTAATTAGAACCAGACATGGGTCAAAATGAGCTTATGACCCACAAAAAGCTTATTCCAAACACCCCTTAGGGGCAAAGAAGTTTTTTTTTGAAACTGTGGGAACTTGGGGTTTTTTTACCACCATGCAAATTATATAAAATCGCTTCTAATTCAATTTAGTCCACGAAATTTGTAAACAAATATGTTAATCGGTTTTAAAACAAATAAAGTAATAGAAATGGATTTAGGTTTTTGACATACCCAAGATACGAGAGAAAGAAAAGAAGACGAGCTGATGGTGAAACACGAATCATACACAATGGTGGTGACGTCGGCCAGTGGAGGAGTATAAAGGGTGGCGGCACCGGAATCATGGTGTCCGGTTATATGATGGCGACCAGAGAAGAGAGGAGGGTGTAGAGATGACGTCGGCCAGATAGTTGTGTTATGTGTGTGTTAAAATGAGCTAAAAACCCTAATTGGGTTATTCATATACTTGGGACAATGGATGCAATTTTATAAAATTCAAAGGTAAAATGGTCATCACATTTTTTTTACTCAATTGAATTCAAAGAGTTATTTTTTTAGTTCGCTACGTAGAACTGCCATTTTTTACAAGTATAGTGCTTTAATAGGTTATTAGCCCCATAGGGAAATTAGCATTGATTTTTCCAAGAAACATAGTTTTATGAACCATTGAGTTTCTTTTAGATGAGTAACATTCCAGGATGATCATTTTGATGAAAGTATTGTTAGGCCACCATAAGTTAACACAAGAATCAATATGTAAGAAATAGAGATGAAGGTGATCGGTTGAACACTAAACACACTCGATATAAGGATAAACAAAGGTTATGCGTATGAAATGTATTAAAGTGAACAACCAACATTCAAATGAAGGTTTATAACATTATTTATAGGGGAAAGGAGCTAGGGCAACATGTCTAGTCCCTTCCTTTCTTATTGGGCTTGGGCCAAGGCTTATGGGCTTTCTACGTAAGCCTTGACATTAATACAAACATAAAAGCCTAGTTTAAGCAACCTATTACATATTAATTACTAACACTTGAAATACAAGTTAGGAGTGATTCCGACAATCTCCCCCTAAGTGTTAGTAGTTAAGTGATGATTCCAACAATCTTGGATAAGTTGTTGGTGTTGATGTAATAGAATTTGCCTTGACGTCTTCTGACATTCCTCTTTCTTATGAGAAGAAGTGCCTTGATTCCAACAATCTCCCCAGTGTGAGGATCTTGTTTCTTTTGAAGTTTTCAGCTTTGACGTCTTCGTAATCTTTGTTCTTTGTTCTGGTGTGGATATGGTGATGTTATGTTGTTGTTGTCTGCTTCAGGTCCGCTTCATTACTCAGGCCTCTCCACATCTTTCTCCAACATGCTCACACGCTCTTTGACGTTGGATTTCAGTTTTGATGTAGTTCTCTTGGTCTTTAAAACTTTGTAGATTCTTTTGCTTTAGAAGAAGAATCATTCTGACTTTTGTGTTGCCTTTCGAGAGAACTTCAATTTGTGTTGTTGTTGGTATGAGCATGTGGAGAATCAGCACGATCATCTCCCAGGAGCATCCGTAAGAAGAAAACATAAGAATGGGTTAGTAAAAAAAACACCAATCGATCACTGTGGTCGTTTCTTTAGAGAATTGACCACTAAGATTGTTCTTCTGATGAATGTATTGATTCCATTCACCTTGGTCGGGCGAATCAGCCGTCCAAATTGTTGGGATATGAAAGTACTGAAGAATATGAAAGTACTGAAGATGGTCAAAGTACTGCTTATGTGAAGGTCAAAGTACTACTCAACATCAAAGTATTGCAAAGCTTAAAGACGGTTATAATAGAATGTTTTTTGGAAAGTAATGTTTATCTAGAATGTTCTTAGTTTAGTATTACTTGTCGTACAAGGATTAGAGTTGTAAACCGACTAGGGTTATCCTTATGCCTAAAAAAGGACCCCTAGATTGGCATTAGATATATGTTATTAGAATACGACTTTAGAGAGAATATTAGAGTTTATCAAGTTTGACATTAGAGTTGTTAGGGATTGTTAGTGAATCTATGTATCAAGCAGATTCAAAGTATTAATAAAATCGTTGAAGTTAAAGTTATTCTTCTTAGCTTTATTAAAGTAGTTTCCGCATACTTAGTAAAGTTATATCAGTGTTTCATTGTTAGTGACTTAGGATTTATCCAAGGTTGCTAAGCCCTTACAAGCTACATAGTTAGTTTGGTCAGAGTATATCGATCCAACAAGTGGTATCAGAGCTTGTTTAGAAACTATGATTAAGAAGAAACCCTTAAAACTGATTTATCAACAAACCCTAAAGATGTCGACTGAAGCTTCATCACCCCCTATCCATCACTACACTCATAATTCCTATCATCAAGAAGGGAGAATATGATCTCTGGAGCATGAAGATGAGGCAGTACATTGCTATTACAGACCATGCACTATGGAATGTAATTGTCAATGGTAATGAAGTTATTGAAGATCCTGTAGAAATTCCAGGACAACCTAAACCACCTAAGGCTGTCTTGCCAGCAGCTACAGTAAGAAATCAAGAAAAGGCTCTCAACATACTGTTATCTGCTATTCCTGATGATCACCTACTCAAGTTCCATGATGCTAAGGATGCAAAACAACTATGGGCTGCTCTCAAGACAAGATTTGGAGGTAATGATGCTTCCATGAAAATGCATAGAAATCTGTTAAAGCAATAGTTTGAAACATTCACTGTTGGTGAAAGAGAAAGTCTTGATGCTGCCTATGACAGATTCCAAAATCTTCTTAGTATGCTGGAGTTATACAAAGCAGAGGTATTTGTTGAAGATGTAAACCTGAAGTTCTTAAGAAGTCTGCCATCCGTATGGCATGTGATTGCTACTATGATCAGAGGACAACCTGGTTTGGACACTATGGACTTTGATGATCTCTACAACCACTTAAAGGTGTATGAGCATGAGATGAATGGCCAAACAAGTTCAAAATCTCACAGCATTGCTTTTGTGTCTTTTGAAAAGAAAGGCAGTACTTCCACTAAAAGTACTGCTTACCCTACTCAAAGTACTGTTGCTCAAAGTACTGTTGCTTATCCTTCCCCCACCTCATCATCAACAAAGACCATCCATTCCGATGAAGTTGTATGCTCATTCTTTGCTCAGCAAGCCACTTTACCCGTCACTTATGAAGAAGATTTGTCACAAATTGAAGAAGATGCTCTTGAAGAAATTGATATAAGGTGGCAAGTTGCTATGATCACTGCTAGGATCAAGAAGTTCATGACGAAAACAGGAAGAGGCATTGACTTCAAACCCAAACAGGGTATAACGTTTGACAAGTCCAAGATTGAATGCTTTAATTGTCAAAGAACTGGACACTTTGCAAGAGAATGCAAGTTTGCTAAATATCAGGCAAACAGAATGATTGAGAAACCCAAGCTTGAACTCAAGGAAATTCCTATCACTGAAACAAAAGCTTTGGTTGCTCAAGAAAATCTATCAGAGGTTGACTGGAGTGCTGAATTTGATGATGAACCAGTAACCTAATCTATGGTCACAGTGGAAGAGTTTGATTGGAGCACAGCTTTTGATGAGGAACCCGAATTTGCTGCTTTGGGAACAGGAGATGGTCTTGGAAGCTGTGATTGGAGCATGGAAAGTGAAGAAGAACCTGTTCTGCTCGCTATGGTAGCTACTTCACCAAGTTCACCCCTATCTCTGAGGTATGCTCTAAGTGTCATGATTTTTATCAAAAAGTGCTTAAAGATTATGTAAGTGAAAGAGATAATTGTAGAAGGGCTAGGTCTGAGGTAGCTGGTTATCAAATTACTTTAGAGTCAATGGAAGCCAAAATAATAACTCATGAAAATAATAAAATGGCTTGGGCAGAAAAGTATGAACAACAGGATTATCAATTAAAATTGAGTGAATGGAAGTTAGGATGTAAGGTTTCTGAACATGAAAAGATGACTAAGGAAAGGGATGAATTGTTAGAAAAATTTGCTGCTTGGGGAAAATCTGGCCTTTCACATGTTAGTTTTGTTGAAAAACAGAAAAGAGCACACATTAAAACTGGCCTAGGTTTTGGTATGGATTTTAGTAGCACTAGAGAGAACCCACCTAGTGATCAGGAACAACTTGATTATGAGGATATAACAACTAGTGATGATGAACTCATTAACTATGTAGAGAACACATCTAGTAATGAAGAATCTATTAGTCAAACACCTCCTGAATTTAAGAAATACAAAGGTTATCATGCAGTTCCTCCACCAACTGGTAGTTTTCAACCACTTAGGACAGATGTTTCTTGTTTTGGAGTAGACAACTTAAAGTTTAGGAAAAAGCTTACCGGGAAATCTAATTCAGGTCTATCTAGTTCTGAAAAAGAAACAGTTGAGAAACCTAAGGATGATAATGTTAAGAGTCAAGCAGTACCTTCTTCTCAAAGTACTGCTAAACATTCAGCAGTACCTTCAAGAAACATTTTTCAAAATACTGCTAAACCTTTTTGGGATAATTTTGGTCAAAATATTTTTCATAATTCACCAAAAAGTCAGGTTAGGTTTGGTCATAGAACTAAAGGAAGAAATTGTGGGAGTATGGGTCAAAAATTTTGTTTTGTTTGTTATAGTCCTGATCATTTGATTAAGGACTGTGACTTTCACTCAGAGTATCTAAGCAAATTCCCAAAGACCAGATCTGCCAACCAAAAACCAAGGGAGAATAAACCAGTTTGGAATCATTCACATAGGGTTAACCACAGCAACTTCTCAAAAGACTATAGGTACCCTCACCAGAGAAGACCTTTTTCAAAATCACCAGTACCCTCAAACACTTTTCAAGGTACTGATAAGCCAAAAGTTTCTCAAGCAGTACCTTCTCAAAGTACTGCTAGATTTTCACCCAATCAAGGTACTGCTAGCACTTTTTGGAATGGAAGCCCTAGGAGATCCAACTACTATCAATCTAGAAGGCGTTACACCTCAAAAAGAGTATCTGGATCAAATAAATCTACCCAGAAAGTTAAAACTAGTTGGGTTAAGAAAGAAAGTACTGATGGGGAACAAACAGTACTTTCAGCAAGTAAAAGTAAAACAAAGATTTTTGTTGAAAATAATAAAGAGAATTTTGATGAAAAAGAGATTTTTGCAAACCCAACACAAGTTTTGGAACAACCAAAGATAATTGATCATGTGTTTAAAGACAGTGGAAATTACATACTTAAAGAATTTAAGTATGTAACTCCACAAGGGGAACACAAGTCAGTAATGGCTTGGGTTCCTAAAATTAACTAACTCTTTTATCTTTGTGCAGGGCAACCCAGAAGAGGAGCTTAAAGATCATTTAATTGTTGATAGTGGTTGCTCTAGAAGCATGACAGGAGACAAAGAGATTCTGTCAGACTTTAGATCTTATTTTGGAGGAAGAGTTGCATTTGGGAATGATCCTAGTGGAGGTAGAATTACTGGCAAAGGAACCATCAAGACAGGAAGTATAGATTTTGAAAATGTTCGTTATGTAAAGGAGCTCATGTTCAACCTTTTGTCAGTCTCTCAGATCTGTGACAAGAAGCACCCTGTGTTATTCACTGACACAGAATGTCTTATTCTTTCCCCTGAATTCAAGCTTGTTGATAATAACTTGGTAATACTAAGAGTACCAAGAACCAATGATGTGTACAGTCTGGATATGAAGAGTCTTAACTCTTCTGAAAGAGCAACATGTTTAGTAGCAAAGGCAACACTTGAAGAAGCACATCTGTGGCATAGAAGATTAGGCCATGTGAATTTCAAGAATATCAACAAGTTGGTTAAAGGAAATTTAGTTAGAGGTTTACCTTCTAAAACATACAAGAATGATCACTCATGTTTGGCGTGCAAGAAGGGTAAACAACACAAAGCATCATGCAAGAAGATTGAGGACAGAACAATTAGAGATCCTTTAGAGTTGCTACATATGGATTTGTTTGGACCTGTTTCTGTTGCAAGTCTAAACAAGAAGAAGTACTGCTTAGTTGTAACAGATGATTGCAGTAGATTTAGTTGGGTCTTTTTCTTGGGATTTAAAGATGAAACCTTTGATGCTATTCATGATCTTATAATAGCCCTTGAAAACCAATTGAGACTCAAAGTAAGAGGTATTAGATGTGATAATGGGACTGAATTCAAGAACAAGTTTCTGGATGAATTTTGTGCCAAGAAAGGAATCAAGAGAGAGTTTAGTATTGCTAGAACTCCACATCAGAATGGTGTTGCAGAGAGAAAGAACAGAACTTTGATAGAAGCAGCCAAAACAATGCTTGCAGATTCACAATTACCTATTCAATTTTGGGCTGAAGCTGTAAGTACTGCTTGCTATGTGTTGAATAGAGTATTAGTCACTAAACCTCAGATGAAGACACCTTATGAGTTGCTTATGGGAAACAAACCTAACATACATTTTATGAAACCTTTTGGATGTCCTCTGACTATTCTCAGTACTCTTGATGCTTTGGGAAAATTTAATGGGAAGTCAGATGAAGGATACTTATAGGGATACTGTACCAATAGCAAAGGATTTAGAGTGTACAACAGGGTTACCAAAAAGGTTCAAGATTGTCTTCATGTTGAATTTTTAGAAGATCAAGAAAATCAAAAGGGCAAAGGTCCTGATTGGATGTTTGATCTTGATGTTTTGACTCCTTCTATGAATTATGTTCCTGTTAGAGAAGAAAATCAAGTTGTTCACACAGAAGAAGATTTACAATACATTGTTCATGGAGTCAATATTAAACCTGATGCTGTTCCTGATGAAGAACCCATAACTATTGACAAGGAGAAAAGTACTGATGAACCAAAATCCACTTTGTTTGCTGAGGATCAAGCTATTCAAGATGAGCTTAATAGGATGCTTTTTCAAGAAACAATAGCACAATCTTATGAGGATGAACAAAGAAGAGCTTATGAAGAAATAAAGAAAAAGGGTAAGTCTACAGAATACCCTCACAGTACTTTGGATCACAGTACTTTGGATCAAAGTACTGCTCCACCAATTGACAGTACTTCTGATGATTTGTATGATCCTAACATGCCTGGATTAGACGACATTGGTGATGAATTAGATGATGAAGGTATTTTCTAAAATTCCAATGAAGGAGCTGATTTCACAAATTTGGATGATGATCTTGAAGTTCCATAGACTCCTACATTAAGAATTCATAAAGATCATCCCACTGGTCAAATCATTGGACCTTCTACATCAGGGGTGCTCACAAGAATCAAGGCTAAAGGCTTCTCTAAGCCACATAATGGTTTACTTAGCTTTGTGTATAAATAAAACAGGTTGAATCATAAGGATCAACAAACGTGTTTATTCACTTGTTTTATCTCTCAAGAAGAACCCAAGAATGTAGCTCAAGCATGAACTAAAGAGAGTTGGGTTGAAGCCATGCAAGAAGAACTTCTTCAATTTAAACTTCAAGAAGTTTGGGTACTCTGTGATCTACCAGATGGAAAGAAAGTCATTGGTACAAGATGGGTTTTCAGAGTTAAGAGAGATGAAAGAGGGAATGTCATCAAGAACAAAGCAAGATTAGTTGCTCAAAAATATAGACAAGAAGAAGGAGTGGACTATGATGAAGTGTTTGCCCCTGTCACAAGGATTGAAGCCATTATAATATTCCTTGCTTTTGCTTCATATATGGGCTTTCTTGTTTATCAAATGGATGTCAAAAGTGCCTTTCTTTATGGCAAGATTACAGAGGAGGTCTATGTCAAACAACCTCCTGGTTTTGAGGATCCTGCCCATCCAAACAAAGTCTACAAAGTTGTTAAGGCACTGTATGGCCTTCATCAAGCACCTAGAGCTTGGTATGAAAGACTCTCCACTTTCTTATTGCAACATGGTTACAGGAGAGGAGCAATTGATAAGACTTTATTTATCAAGAGAGACAAGAAGGATATCATGCTTGTTCAAGTCTACGTAGATGATATCATCTTTGGAGCTACAAAACAGTCTATGGTGAAAGAATTTGAGCAGCTGATGCAACAAGAATTTCAAATGAGTTCCATGGGTGAATTAACTTTCTTTTTGGGGCTTCAAGTTAAACAATCAGAAGCTGGAATTTTCATTAGTCAAGACAAGTATGTCACTGACATTCTTAAGAAGTTTAACTTTGATGCTATGAAGCCGGTCACCACACCCATAAAATCTATCAACTCATTGGGCAAGGATGAAGATGGTCAACCTATAGAAGTCAAGCTTTACAGATCTATGATTGGCGGTCTTATGTACTTAATTGCATCAAGACCTGATATCATGTTTGCTGTCTGTTTATGTGCAAGATATCAAGTCTCACCTAAGGTCTCTCATATGAATGCAGTCAAGAGGATTTTTAGTTATTTGAAACAACAACCTAAGTTAGGGTTGTGGTATCCAAAGGATTCACCTTTTCACTTGGAAGCTTTTTTAGATAGTGATTATGCAGGTGATAATTATGATAGAAGATCAACCACTGGAGGATGCCAGTATCTTGGAAGAAGATTAGTTTCATGGCAGTGTAAGAAGCAAACTATTGCAGCAACATCATCTACTAAAGCAGAATATGTTGCTGCTGCAAGCTTTTGTAGACAAGTACTGTGGATGCAGAATCAACTCTTGGATTATGGGTTCAACTTCAAGAACAGTCCCATCAACATTGATAATGAGAGTACAATTTGCATTGTGAAGAATCCAGTTTATCACTCCAAGACCAAGAACATTCAGATTAGGCATCACTTTATTAGAGATTGTTATGAGCATAGACTCATTAATGTTGTCAAGGTCCACACAAATGACAATGTAGTTGATCTACTCACAAAGGGATTTGATGTTTCAAGATTCAATCACTTGGTGGTGAGTATTGGTATGATTAAAAATTAAGATACAATTAAGGGGAGGACTTATTAGTTAGTTAGATAGTCCTATGCATTGTTTAAGAGGAGGATAAACAATGTCTTTTTGATATTTTTGCCATTGTGAAGAAGAGGATGGAAAAGTACTGCTTATTGTTTCTCTGAAAGTACTGCTGTGAAAGTAGTGCTTTGGAAAGTACTGCTTACGTGGAAAGCACCACTAGTCTTATCAACGTACTGTTCCAACGGTCAAAAGATGGGGTAAAATTCAAACAAACGGTAACTGCGTTAATTGGGCTGCGATTTTTTAAATCTCACCTATAAATAACTACCCTCCGATTTTCCCTCTCATCTTTATACTTATCAATCTTTTCCTTATTTCTCTCTTATTCACATTCACTATTCATCAAACCATTTTCTCTTATAACACAACAATGGCAAATCGAAACACAGTTAGCAAGCATAACATGGTGGCCAACTTAGATAAAACACCTTAAAATGTTTAGTTTCATGACATAATTGATTTCCTCACTGGATCATTAATCAACTATGCTCTTTTGGTCCAACCTGATGTTATTGAGCCTTGGATTCAACAATTTTGGGCAACTGCTAGATCTCATAAGGAAGATGATGAATCATACATTCAGGATAAAGTTGCTGGGAAACTTGTTAAAGTTAGTGAAGCCTCTATTAGAGAAGATTTGCTGTTTGATGATGAGGAAGGGGCTATTCGTTTTGACAAACAACTTATTTGGGATACCTTAAAGGATATTGGGTATGAAGGGTCTTTAACTGAAACAACTTTCAAGAAAACCTTGTTTAGTCCACACTGGAAGTACCTCGTTCATGTATTACTTCATTGCCTAAGTTCAAAGAGTACTTCCTGGGAGCAATTTGGATCAAATATTGCATCTGCCTTAGTGGGATTAGCTACCAATCGCCTCTTCAACTTTTCTAGACTGATTCTTGATGGTATGCTCTCCCATATCTCCAATGGTTCACCATGGTTAATGTATCCAAGATTTGTTCAAGTTTTCTTGAACAAAAAACTTCAGGATGTACCAAAACCTTCGATCTTGTTACCTGTTGTAGTCCAACCACCAAAAGTATTCACCTTCATGGCTAGAAAGAGTGACAAATTCTCTAGGAGGAATACACCTTTGACTACTCACATGATGGAAATTGTACAAGAAGTTAGAGATGAAGCTGCTGCAAGTGAAGAACATGAGCTTTCAGAATCAAGAGAAAGTACTGCTTCTCCACAAGGTACTGCTTCACAGGAAGGTACTGCAGCTCAACCTACTCTATCTCCACAAGATATTGCTCATGGTGATTCAGAACCTGAGGTTAACCCACCATCCTTTCCCAATGATTATACTTCCACAGATGGGAATCAAACATCTAGAGGAGATGAGGGAGATATACCTCCTGAGGGGTTGGTTCTGGATAACTATGTTTTGACAAGGGAATTGGTGAGATTGAAGAAAGCTACTGAAGCTCAAGCTGCCCAACTTATGAAGTTGAACACCAAATTTAGAAGATTGAAGAAATTTGTATGGCCTTTAGTTCAACATCACAGGTTGTGGGTAAAGTCACAGAAGAAGAAAGGAAAAAAATTTAAAAAGACTTCAAAGGGCAAGAAAATCCAAAAGCAGTCTTCATTCCAATTGGGGAGGAAATTGGAACAAGAAAATTTGAATGAACATGCTGAACATTATGAAGAACGAGAGATTGAACCTCAAGGTAC
Source organism: Chrysanthemum makinoi (assembly GCA_910596185.1). Taxonomy (NCBI): domain Eukaryota; kingdom Viridiplantae; phylum Streptophyta; class Magnoliopsida; order Asterales; family Asteraceae; genus Chrysanthemum; species Chrysanthemum makinoi. The sequence continues at coordinate 250,070,056 of OU343225.1, read as the reverse complement.
TGAAGCTCAAGTTAATATTCGAAGTACTGAGCCTAAGCCTCAAAGTACTGGCGTGCAAAGTATTGGTGTTCAAAGTACTGATGATCAAGGTGCTGGTGATCAAGGTGCTGCTCTTCAAGGAACATATAGACAAGAGCTTATTACACCAAGGACTCTAAATTTTGAAGAAGAAGCTGGTCCCTCAACAGTCCTATCAGAAGAGGAAGCTGACACACCCAAAGTAGAGCACACTGCAAATGGTGATGAGACTGTTGCTCAAATATTACAAAACCTATCAAGACCAAGGGGTGTTAGTATTCCAGGAGTTGCTGAAGAACAACCTCAAGCTTCTCAACCTGCCTTAGATCCTAAAGACAAAGGTAAAGGTAAATTGGTTGAAACTAAGAAGAAGAAGAAACTAACTTTGGCTAAAATAAGAGCTATTGAAGTAGCTAAGAATGAAGAAGCTGCTAAGAAATTTCAAGCTGAATATGATGCTGAGGTTGCTCTACCAGTGAAGGAACCTGAACCTGCTACACCAGAAAAGCCAGCTGTTATATCACAAAGACCACCAAGTATTGCTAAGGAAAGAAACACTATAATGGCTTATCTGAAGGGTCAAAGATATACTGGATTACAGAAGCTGAAGTATTTAGAGATGAAAGATTTATATGATGCTGTTAGAGAAGCTTATCAAAAGCAAGTTGATAGTATTATTTCTTTTAAAGATGATGATAAGCTGAAGGAGGATGCTAGAAAAAGAAGCTTAAAGAGAAAAAGAACAACTGAAGATGAACAACCATCAAAGAAGGTAGAATTGAGATCAGATACAGTTGATGAGCTGAGGAATTATCTTAGAGTTGTAGATTTTGAGCATCCTAAGTCCAAAGATGTTGTAGCAAAGAAGTAAAAGATATCTACATTTGAAGTCGTAGAATCAAAGGAAGGAGATTACCTTATGTTCCATAGAGAAGATGAAAGCTTCAGAACATTTAATCTATTATGGGACATATTACACATGATAGATAGAGCTGATCTGTTTCATTTATACCAACTGGTGCAAGAATATTTTGAACACATTCCATCAAATGAAATTGGTTTAGTCTTGCTTGGAGACCTCACAACCATCTGGGAAACTGAAGAAACAAGCACTGGTGAAATCTGGCAAAACCAAGAAGTTTGGGAGATTACCAGCTGGAGATTCTTTGAAGAATCTGGAGCGCATGTTTTGGAGATGGAAGACGGGACTATGATTCACATGCTAGCAGAAAGACGATATCCACTTACAAGAGATCTTATGAGAAGAATGCTAGATCATGGTATGGAGGTTGAAGAAGAGAATGACACAGCTCTCATGGTCATTGAACTATTCATTAAATGGACAATTATGGCTGATGACGATGAATAAATACTGGTATGATTTATAATTATATAAGTTTTTGAAAAATCAGTATTTTATTCAAAGTACTGCTGATCAAACAGTACTTTAACCAAAGTACTGCTTGCAGCACAAAACCAGTAAACGATTTTTAATAAGCAAACTTTTGTTAAGTACAAAATATTTTGAAACAAAAGTTAACAGCAACCAATGGTTTTTGAGATGGTTTTAATTGATAAAAGTGCTCTACACTAACGCAACAAAAGGTTATGAGTTCACCATGTCTAACAAAAGGACTGGCTAATCCATGAGCAAACGGCCCTGGAAAAGATATCTCAAATCCGTTGATGGTTGACAACTTGCCAATAAGTTGTATGGTAATCAACTCACCATATCTGTTATAGTAAAGAGTTGGCTAGCCCACAAGAAAAATGGCTTGTGGTAAAGGCTGTGGAAAAACCATTTATATGGTAATTAGTTCACCATGGTTGCAAGAACTAACTAGTCCAAAAGGGTACAGCTTTTGGTAAAGACAAAACAAATCCGTTGATAGCTGATGATTTGCTAAAAATCATATGGTTATCAATGTACCATGGTTTTACACACCTAAACATTGGCTACTCTAGAGTTAATGGCTTTGGTAAAGAGACATCAAAATCCATTAAATTTTCAATGATTCACCTCTCACAGGAGTTTACACACCTGGAAGTGATGAGAATAGACTGAAACTTTATGATCTGATGTACAATTTGCCATATGTTGCTGAGTAGCTGAAAAGATGAAGATTGCTGATAGTTTCTGAAAAGGATTGCTTATAAAGACTACTTTGATGATGATAATACAAGCACAGAGAAGATAAAGACACAATCTTTCCTTGAAGACAAAGATGTTAAAGATACAATTAAAAAGGAACTTGAAATCAAGCAAGTAGAATTCAAGTTAGGGGAGGATTGTTGGGATATGAAAGTATTGAAGAATATGAAAGTACTGAAGATGGTCAAAGTACTGCATATGTGAAGCTCAAAGTACTGCTCAACATCAAAGTACTGCAAAGCTTAAAGACGGTTATAATAGAATATTTTATGGAAAGTAATGTTCATCTAGAATGTTCTTAGTTTAGTATTACTTGTCGTACAAGGATTAGAGTTGTAAACCGACTAGGGTTATCCTTATGCCTATAAAAGGACCCCTAGATTGGCATTAGATATATGTTCTTAGAATACGACTTTAGAGAGAATATTAGAGTTTATCAAGTTCGATATTAGAGTTGTTAGGGATTGTTAGTGAATCTGTGTATCAAGCAGATTCAAAGTATTAATAAAATCGTTGAAGTTAAAGTTATTCTTCTTAGCTTTATTAAAGTAGTTTTCGCATACTTAGTAAAGTTATATCAGTGTTTCATTGTTAGTGACTTAGGATTTATTCGAGGTTGCTAAGCCCTTACAAGCTACATAGTTAGTTTAGTCAGAGTATATCGATCCAACACAAATCCCATAAGGGACAGTTGGCATTACATTGAACAAGTTTAAGTAGTGACCCACATCTTCAGGACTCGATTCTTGAAAGGAATCTCCTTAGCGGGATTTCCAGCACTTACAGGTTCAAACTTTGAGCGTGTTAACAGCATAATGTGAAAATACATCTCTAATTCTTGCAAAGGCTGTTCCTGAACTGGAGTCCCTCAAGTAGGATAACACGATGTACCGAAGTACAACTACAGTTCAGGTGAGTCGCTGAGGTACACCGAAGCATCACCTCACGACTGTAGACTGTTTGAGACAACACTAAGCGTAACACACAAGGAGTTACCGAAGCGACCTGTTGTCAGGGCTATTTGATGTTGACCCTGGCAGGAGTTTCCATTCAATCATTCAGGATCACATTTGTGAACCCCTCATAAATGTTCTCGACAGATTGCTAAGATCTGTGAAGGACTCGATAATGTATCACTTGCGTCCTTAATGTTGAACGACAAGTGATGAAATGTCAAGTGTTCCTAAGAGATCTTTTGATGAATCTCGTGGCTCTAGACTCAATAGTGCGCTTTGGTTTTCCTGAGTAGAGACTAGGGAGAGGGTCTCCTTCTTCAATACCAGCAATCTCTAAGAGAATGCCGATAGTTTACGTAGGGTTCCCTGTGAGAATGAAACAAGTTTCTGTTGAGAGAAACTTGAGTGGCTAAGAAGGTTTAGTGCATGCGTCACTGGGTCCATGATTACTTTAATCTTCAATACCGGTGTCATCTAGTGACAACCAGTAGCATATGAATTGAACCCGGTGTCTGCCCTAAGTTGAATAATTTGGAGGGCTATTTCTTTTCACCCTTTTCTTTACTTTTCTTTTTAATTCTTCAATTCCTTCTTTCTCCAATTCTCATTTTCTCCTTTTTATAATCATACCTAAGGACTTCTAAATTCTAACTATCGGTAGTGTCCTTGGGTAGATCCCTCCGGCTCTGGCGGATCAAAGGACGGTTATTCCTAACCTTAGTCACCTTATTACTCCATGACTATCCTATGTTGCCATAAAACCATTTTCTTGAAAATCTCTCAAAGTGTTTATGAGTGAAAACATTTTGTAACACTTTGAGAGTTTTATATTTTCATAAATACTCCTCCTCCACATGTGCTCAAGTGTTTTGACAGAAATCTGCACAGTGAGGGTAGAGCGCGCACTTTTGAATTGATCGACTCAAGATAGACAATTCCCCGCGAGACACGGTTACGTTGCATAGTTAAAGAGATGCATTGTCAGATTTTAGGTGACAACTAGCTCTAATAACTACCTTGAAGGTGTGGACAAACCTTGAAAAGATTGTCAAACCCGTCAAATTTCTTGTCTATCAAGAGTTTCTCGAAGAGGTACAATCTACTCGGATAAGTCTTGGAAGACAAATCTTTTCGATGTATGACAGTTCAGATCTCGTCAATTCAAGGGTTAAGTCTTTGCACATGAAGATTCATTTACATTTACAACATATTTGTATCACACAATTTTTCTCCCCCTCAAGAATGGCATATAAATGTTAATTTTGATGAAATTTTGATATCGAATATGTCCATTTCGAGTTTTGTGGGAAGAGTTCCACGAAGAACGTTTTGTGAACAAAGATTTTTTAGCAAATACTCCCCCTCAACAAGTATTATTAACTTTTTGAGGTTTTGAAAACATAAGAGGAAGTACTTGTTCTTTTGAGCAAAACTTTGAAAAATGAAAGTTTTAATAAGTTTTACTCAAAAGTAAGAAGCTTTCGCTCCTTTTATAAGGATTATGGCACTGATGCGTACCACAGGGTCCTTTCATTACAAGTACGGGTTGTAAACTGTTATGTGTGCACAAGCCATAGTTAATATACAAATTATACAATCCAAATGTCAATCAAAATAGTTTAAAGAGTACCAGACAATCATTCAATAAGACCAGGAGTTCTCTCTTGACGTTGATATCCCGTAAGCGAGAAACTCTCTCTTCCACCCACAAAGCTTTCCAACCTCCGCATCTGATCCCGATGAAACAATCTTTCATCTAGCCTCGTGATTATCTTCTTAGCATCCCTCCTTTCCTTAGAATTCCACCGCTTCTTTGACCCAATTCCTTGCTGTATGTCCTTCAACCGATATGCTAACCCATCACGAACCAACTTCAACGTGTGATCGCAGAACTTGTGAACCTCTTTGTACGCCATGAAGCAGTTGTGGTGAAGTTCACTGCTGTAAACAACTCCAAACTTCGGTTTCTTCAAAATGGTGTACTGAGATAGTTGGTTTATGTCGGGAAAGTACGGTTTTGTGAGGTTGACTTGTTTCTGGTAAGATTCCACAGCAAGTTGAAGATCTTCAACACGTTCCTGGATCACTCTGCTTCGAATGAATATCAACAAGGCTGTGATGTACTGGAGCTGAATGTTGGTGGAGAATTGTCTCATCCGACCTTGAACCTTAGCAAGGTACATGTCTTCGATGTCGTTGAGCGACAACCTCGGAAAATCAGCTTCAGTAAAGTCATATTCTTGGTCATCTTGGCGTTTGACTTTGATCTCCTTCAAGAATGAGTAATCCCACTTTGTAGCCAGAGTGACATTCATGATAGCAACGATCCGTTTATCACTAAACACCTCCTTGTTTGACTTTAGAACTTGGCAGCTTCTGTAGTATAGTCTTCTCCTTTTTGGCCAATGGTGAATTCCATACATAGCATCAATATCATAATCCACCACTTTGTCAACGAACATTCTGGCGGCTTCTTCTTCGATGGAAACATTGTTGGAGAAGATTGCTGCTAGGATGTTGAAGGTGAGTGATGTAGCTTTCTTCTTGCTGACGTCGCTACCGTGCTGCAGAAACTCTAGGTCATTGTTGAAGAAGTATTGGTAGGGAATCTTGGGTTGCTCTGGTCGGCCAATAGTTGGTAGCGGTTTGGTCCAGTCAGTATAATATGGAGTCTTATCCTTTCTTGTGAAGTCAATGTTCGATTCGAGGTTGATCTAGTCAATGTTGTTAGACATGGTTCGAGCGATGTTGTCGAGATGGTATTCGACTTCAATAGCTCTGTCGAGGCTGTCTTTTAGTAACTGAAATGCATCATTCTTGATCCGGCGTAGCTCCCCTTTTGTCATCTTTTTAACCTTGAACTTGTCTTGGATAATCTTAACATGCTCCATAGTTCGACCATCTACCTGTTCTTGGCCTTCCGGTAATCGAGGTGTGACATCAACAAGGTTGCTAAACCATTCATATTCTATAGAATCATCTTCATCCAACCAGGATAAAACTGAAGTAGATCTTTTCTTCTTAGGCTTGGAGGATGATTCTGTTTGTTGCTTCGTTGATGGTGGGGCAGATGGCTGTTGCTGGGGCTCGGGAATTTCTTCGTCATCACCACCGGTGTATTCAAAGTGATCACCAATTTTCTCCAATGGTGGTGGTGACTCAGACTCCTGAGGTTTACCAGATGTAGAAGTTTGTTGAGTTGCTCCAGTAGTGGTGGTGGCATTGATGATGATGACTCGCCAGTTTTCTTTGGACGTTTAGCATTTGGGTCTTTGTCCGTATCATCATCATCTCTTGGTCGCTTTTCCTGACCAGCTTCTTCCTTGCATGTTGTCTTTAGTTGATATGCAAGCAATGCCTCAAAGAGTTTTGATTCATCAGATGTGAAAGTTGGAGATCGAGGAGATATCTGCAATATCAGCTGTGAGATCAAATCAGCTTCAGTGACATTAGGAGGAGGAACTGGTCGGGTTTGCATAACCACAGGTGTTGTTGCAATTGTTTGCCTGACCAATGTCTTCAGATATGGGTAGAGTTGTTTTGCAAACATTTCTTTAGTTACACCAGGGACAGTTTGGAGAAGGAAATGATGAGTATAGTCCCTAATCTGCTTGTCCATTTCTCCTTTTATGTCTCTATTGAGGAATTGCTTGATCTGGTCTCTCTCCTCAATAAAATTGTTCATCTCTTGACCAAGTAAATTGACCCTGTCAGCAAGCTGATTCAACTTTTTATTTACCACGTTTAGTCTTCTTACTTGCTTAACGGCCTTTTGGATTTTGGTCTAGGCACGAGATGCCCATGTATCAGTTGGTTTCTTGACCAACTTGGATGATGATCTGGTGGTTGTTTCTTTAGAAGGTGGTAGTGAAGAGTGTGATGATGATTCTGTTGTGGAAGGGTCTTGAGGTTGCTCCGAGGATGATTCCGGATTGTGTTCAGGGTTATCTTGAAGATAGCTATCTACTTCCTCTTTAGCTCGTGCCTCTTCCTCAGCCTTTTCCTTTGCCGCTTTCTCCACATCTTCACCAGTGATCTTCTCCGTCTTTTATGGTACATCTTCCTCAAAGTCAAACTTAACCTCATACTCTTGCTGCTGCTGCTCTGTCGATTCTGTTGTGGTGGCACCAGTTCCCTTATCGGGTTGATTAACCGCATCAAGAACTGGTGTGATAAGAGCTCCACCACTGGAACCTCCAGGGCCTCTGGTTTGTTGAAGGTTGAATTCCTTAGCAGCATGTTCTATCCTCAAATGCTTAAGAGTTTTGTGGTATTGTTGTTGTTCATCCTTTGGGTCTTTATCTTCATCAGTGTCTTCCTCTTCTTCTTCAGTCACTGGTTTCTTCCCTTTGTCTGATTGGGGACTTGGTGGTTTATCTTCAGACATTGGTGAGGATGTTTCCTCGATTGCTGTTTCAGAGTAGTAAACCACCTCTTCAGACTTAGTAGCTTCAGAGTCGTCGTCCTCTGGAGTATCTTCAGGTTTAATTTGGGGATGGACAATCTGAGTTGTGACTCTTGTCTTGCGGGAAGGGTTCCTTTTGGGATACTTGTGAGCACTCCCAGTGCTTCCAGTACTGCCAGTGCTGCCTGATCTTCTAGTCTTCTTGGTAGGAACAGCATAAGTCTTCTCATTCATAAACCCGACTTTACCTGCACTCACTGCTTCTTGATATCATAGATATGACGGAAGACTCTTGATTGTGTCGGTGAGAAGACAGTCCAGTAACACTGCACCTTGCTTGCGTATTGATGAGTCCTTAAATCTGACAACATTCAATGTAGGGTCATATAACACGGAATGATTCTTGGGGTCATTAATTCTCATGGGGATGTCCCGATTTCGCCCAAGAATATTCTGAATCAACAACTTCGTATATCTAATAATGGGAACCTTTGACCCAGGCTTCTTGAGATGCTGCATCATATCTTCCCATATCAGGCTTGCATAGTCAATGTGTTGTTTGTTGACCATTCCCCAGAAAGTTTGCAGATGCATGAGTTTATGATGCTCATGACCGCTGTCTCTTCCAGATACAGACTTAGCGATCATAATGTACAATGTCCTCCAAGGTTGAGGTATGTTCTTCAGATCGATAGTGGAGTAATTGGTGATGACTCTGGCAGCTTCATCATAGCCAATGTCGACCATGAATTGCATTATGGCCTCTTCATTCGGAGTTGGTACATAGTCAGCAGGCTGAATAGCAGGCAGAAGAAGAATAGTTCAAAGATCTGCTACCTTGACAGTGACTTCCTTGTCGTTGAGAGTCACTTTGACAGCATCTTGTCCATCAATCTTTTCCGTTGTTTCCCAAAATTGATGGATATAGATTTTGGGTATTGTTGCTGAGTTGGTTAGCATATTACTGTAGGGATGAACTTTGAGGATATCCACAACAACTCTTCATGATGATTCCGAGCAAGTGAAGTTCTCAAAATCGACCCGGAGATAGTTCTTTCTAGTCGATTTGTTGTAACCAGTTGGGAAGATATCTTCCATTGTGAGTTCATTTGGTGCGTTGATATTTTCCATGATGACGTCCATTTCGTGATCTGAAAGGTATTGAGACTAAAGAACCAACATATCGAAAGACATTATGTTAGTCAAAAGTTGATTTTATTGTCCCATTATTGAAGTTGTTATGTTAATGAATGTTACGAGTCCAAAGTCACATATAGTCCAATAATCCAAAGTTGGCGTGATAAGTTACGTGAGTATGTTAATTTTGAATTTTAAAGTCTGTTGGGTTTGTTATTTTGAGTTGATAATACAAAACTAATGTGCAACAATGAAAAAGAATGAAACTTGAGGGACTTAAGAAGACAAAGGGATATTCTACAAAAATATGGAGATTACAGGATATTTTATATATGTAGGAAGATTTCTTTGTATTATTTGGTCTTATACCTTTGTAACCCTAGTATCTTTATTATATAAAGAGATACAGGGAATTGGTTTTATTGTGTGTCAAACAATGTAAACATCAGACAAAGGGGTGTGTGTGTGGTCTAGGGCGTAGTAAGTTGTAAACGCCTAGACTATAGTGTTTTTGTTGGTTAGCCTCAAGGTCTTTGATCCTGTTATAGTTAGGTAACCGTACTACCTTGATCACGTAGTATTGGGGCTGTGGTGATTGTTTTGTAGAGTAGAGATGATGACGAAGAAACCTTGGTTAATAACACTTGATTTGTGTTAATCCGCTGCGTATATGTTAATCATTGTTATTGTGCTTTATTGATAATCCTAGATAAGGTCTAAAAAACCTCGAGCATCGATTATAACATGTGGTTTCAGAGCGGGTTGCTCTTGATATCTAGGATTTCGCAAGGTTTCTTGAAGAAGAAGAAATTTTCGCAACTGGTTCAATTTTCGTAATGCTTCTGCTGGTCAGTTTTCAAGAGGTCATAAATTTTTTGTTAACCGTTGGATCGGGATGTAATTTTTGCTGGAGCTTCTCTATATACCCATCTAAGTTTTGACCGGAGGGATCTTTGATTGGAACTCTAAATCGAAAGTTATTCAGTGTCAAAAATTGCTACAGAGGAGGTATTTTGATATTTGAATTTTAGGGTTTATCATGAAGTAATAATTTAATATGCATGTGATTTGAGTTGATTCTATTTTTTGATTGGTGATCATATTTATTACTTCATGAATTAACAAGAGTTACGAGTGATTTGAATGATAAACAATTTATCATGGTGTGTTCAGTGGTATGTTAAAAAGGATTTGATATCTTTTGCATAATAATATCCTTTTGTTGAGGATTTAATAATAATCTCGTACTATTAATTGTCTCATGGGTTAATGGAAGATTATTATTGGCTGATGGTTAGTCGATTTCTATCTCAATGTGGCGACAAAGGATAAAACAATTAAAACATGGCATCAAATTGTTGCCTAGTGCATGTTATTTATACTCTTTATCTGATGGTCGGTGGAGTATTATTTTAAGGATTCAAGATGGATATTGATAACGCTCAAATTGTGCATGTTTTTAGTAGCGTTATCTGTGCTTTTATGTGTGTTATTTGGTTATAATCATATGCTGTTAATGCTTAATCGTACAAATGCGTTTGCTATTCATTTGTAGCCAAGTACAGGAAAGTGGAGAAAAATGCGGAAAAGGAAGTAAAATACGAAGATTTCTCCATGTACGAAGAATTCCCGACAAATGAAGACTTGCGGAGTATATTCGAGAAGATAAAGTCATCAAGTTAGTGGTCCAAAGACTCAAGAATAAAGTTCAAGAAGGAAAACAAGAAAGAAATGAAGAAAAGAAGCTAAAACGAAGACATATTGGAAGACTCGTTGTTCCCGACACACCTTCACCATTTTGGCCATAACTTTGCATACGGACTCCGTTTGACCCCCCGTTCGCGGCCACAGAAAGCTAAGAGAAAGATCTACAACTTTGCCGTTTATTACTTTTTGTGATTTTGCTCCAACCGATCGGTCGAGACCCGTAACCGATTCGGTTGGAGAATGGTCACGTAGACCAACCGATTCGGTTGGAGCTCAACCGGATCCGGTTGGAGGTCCTGTTTCAGCCATTTCTGCACTACTAAGACTCCAAATGTGTTCCAAATGATTCTAGTCCCTTCTTACATGGTTTCTAGTCCCTTCCAAGCTCCTTGGCCTCCAAGAAATGCATTGAATACCCTAGGCCTTGGTAGTAGTATAAATAGAACCCATTTGGCACCTCATTTCATCATCCCTCTCCATATTTCTCATCCCTTTCATCCACCACTCCTCTCTAGGTGTGAAATTCAAGCCTCCACCCTTAAGGACGAATTTCCACCTAGAGAGCAAACCACAACTTGAGAGATC
>OU343225.1:250012740-250058996 GCA_910596185.1 Chrysanthemum makinoi | reverse complement strand
CTTCATAAGGTGTCGGTGGCAGTTCCTGCAGTTCTCCATACCAAACTTCATCAAATTGTCCCTCCAGATTTATCCTGACTGGATAAAATACCATCAGGTTTCTACTAACTTGGAGACCCAAAAAGAAAGTAAGCTCCCCTATAGCACTCATCTGAAACTCTCCCTTCATCAGTTCCTCAAACTCCCTGAACCAAGCTCTTTAATGAGGAGTGGATCCAAATATAATGTCATCCACATCACTTGCACAAGAATATGTTTGTGGAATTCTTCTTGAGGAAAAGTGTCTTGTCAATGGCACCTCTTCTATAACCATGCTTCAGCAGAAATGCTGAAAGCCTAGCATACCATGCTCTTGGTGCCTGATGTAGTCCATAGAGAGCTTTTACAACCTTGTAAACATGATGTGGATGATTTGGGTCTTCAAATCCTTTGGGTTGAGTAACATAAACCTCCTCTTCTATTTCACCATATAGAAAAGCACCTTCGACATCCATTTGATATACCATGAACCCCATGTAAGATGCATAGGCCAAGAAGATTCTAATGGCCTCAACTCTAGCAACAGGTGCAAATACTTCATCATAATCAATTCCTTCCTCTTGCCTGAACCCCTGAGCCACTAATCTTCCTTTGTTTTTAATCACAACACCCCTTGCATCTCTTTTATTTTTCAAAATCCATTTTGTCCCAATAGCATACTTCCATCGTGGGTAGTGGTACAAGATCCAAACCTGGTGATTTTTGAATTGTTGCATCTCCTCTTGCATTGCTTCAAGCCAACTTGAATCTTCAAGAGATTGAGTAACACTGGTTGGTTCAACTTGAGAAAGAAAACAAGCAAACAATAATGCTTAAGTCTGTGTGATTGTCCCTTTGCTGGTTTGAGACATAGGAAAGAAAAGCAACTTGACCATATTTAGAACTTGTCGCAGTCCTTCTAGTTCTAGCTGGTGCTAAGGATAACCAATAACATTGGATTGAGATGACGGGGTTGATTCCTTTTTGTGCATGGGGTTGACTTCAATAGATGTATCAAGATTAGTCCTGATTGGCTCAAAATCTGTCATGGGAAGGTAAGGTGAAGATGCCAGCTTTTGGTTGATGATTTCCAAGATCTGAAGGACTTGGAAAGGCAAAGTCTGTGGACACTCTAGTAGAAATGGGAGACCCTTCAGGAGAAAGCAGGAACCCCAGGAGAATCATGATTTCCACGGACTGTTTCTCTAGCAATCTCTCCACCAAGCCTCTCAGCATCTAGGTTAGCTGCATACTTGATAAGGTTTTAAAATGTACCTTTTTGAGGGGTCATTTAAGCCCTTATTTGATCACTTTTGTATCCATTATTACTTAATATCGTTCTTTTTCACTTTTTAGGTATCTTGAAGGCAAATTGCTGTAATGGCACTTATTTGGACGAAAAGGCGCGGATATACGAAGAAAATGGCCAAAGTCAAGAAATCGAGACACTCAAGCTGCTGAAGTACAAGGTGGCGGCGTCAACTGCTAAAGCTAACGGCACGCCGTCGGAGCATTTTGTGACGGGGCCAGAAGTCAATTTCTTATTTTCAAGTGCCGGTGTCAAGCTTTAAAAGAGTAGGCCGTCGCAACTCAGACGGCCTAGATTTGATCGAGACGGCGTCACGCACAAGGTGACGCCGTCGCAACTAACGTGCCAAGACGAAACCCTAATGACGGCGATCCGCCGGCGTCACAAAACATAAGGTGGCCCTTGTGGATATGTAATCTTATATATAGAATCCGAATTTTTCAGTTTTAGTGTGTAGTCTTTTGGAGTAAAACCTAAACCGAACCAAGGCTGTCTTGTACAGTATTTTAGGGTTCAAACCCTATCTTACATCAAAATAAGTGTTTTACTTCATTAATTCAATTATGTCTTTGATTATTTGTGTGTATGCTTGCATGTTCTCCATGTCTGACTAATTTACTTGTGTGTTTGCTTAGGGAATATGAAACTTAATTATTGAATATTGATTGGTTGTCTCTTATCTTAATTGTTAATGATCTAGTAATGCGATAGGTCATTAGTTGTGTACTTAATGCTTGATTAATCTTTGTGAACCTTAGGTTATAGCACCTAGAGCGGTTGTAAGCTAAACCATCCAAAGAGGCCTTAGAGTTAGAGTTTATATTCCATAGTGGGTTTTGTAGACGAGACCCTTTGGTAAGTTCAAAGAGTTAGGGATAAGCATACCCTACAACTTTAGACACACACCGATTAAGAATAAGGGCGTGACAATTCAACCACCATAGGAGATAATTAAGGAGTAGTAAACCTTAAACACATCTTTAAACTATCATACGAGCACACAATAATTAGACATAGACTACATACACCTTAGATTAGATAATTAGATAAGTAGAGTAATCGGTAGAAATACCAACCCCCAAATCCAACCCCCGAGATTCGTACCTTTCCATTTCCTAAAAAACATAAAAAGATAAAAATAATCATCCTCAACCCTAACCTTAGCGTAGTAACTTCTCACTAGCATTCCTATTCCCCTAGAGAGCGATATCAATACCGTGGCTTAACCTAATACTACTACAACGATTAGGTTCCCTGCCTAGGGTGTTATAAAACTTGCTCGAAGAAAAGGAAGTTCCTTTGACCCCGAACGACGCGTGTAACGTTATCAATACTCTTGCTTCTGAAGCCTAGCAAGATCCTCTGCATAGTGTGACTCATCTTCACTCTCATCAAAAGTAACTTTAGAAGTATCACATGCAAAATGGTTAGGGGAGAAGGAAGGTACAATAATAGGTTGTTCATCATCCTCAAACTCACTATCTGAGTCTGCATCCATGGTACCAGCATTGTCGATTGGGAGACTACTGGTGTACTGCATTTTGATTAGCAACATATCGGAATAACCAAGTAATTAGTTAAGTAATCCGGTCAAAGACCAAACATGACCTTGACCTTGCACATTAGGCTTATCTTCTAGATACCTCAGGTTAAGTGTCTCCTCAATCTTTCTAGAATTCAAATTATATACCACGTAAGCCTTAGTATGAGCGGATAACCTAAAATATACCCTCATCAGCTTTCTCATCAAATTTACCCAATGGATCACTTGTGTTCAAAATGGTCACTTGACACCCAAACGGTTTGAAGTAATGTATAGCAGGAACTTTCCCTGTGAGAAGTTCATAAGGTGTCTTGAAGTGAGGTCTAGTAATGGATACCCTGTTCAGTACATAACACACTGTGCTAACTGCTTCAGTCCAAAACATAGTGGGTAATTTGGAGTCTGCAAACATGGATCTTGCTGCCTCTATTAAGGTTCTATTCTTTCTTTCATCTACCCCATTTTGTTGTGGGGTTCTTGGAGTGCTATAGTCCCTTTTGATGCCTTTAGACTTACAGAGTTCTATTAAACTGACATTCTTGAACTCTGCCCCATTATCACACCAAATTCCTTTAACCTTTTTGTCCAACTGGTTTTCAACAAGGGTAATGAACTCTTTCAACACTTGAGATGTTTCATCTTTAATTCTCAGAAAGAATACCCAACAAACCTGCTATAGTCATCGGTGATTACCAGACAAAATACTTGTGATCAATACTTGACTTTGGTTGGACAAAGAGATCCATATCGCAACTACGGGTTTCTGAAATAATCCACAGCAGTAATGGCTTTGTATAAGGCTTTGTGTTGCTTTCCTTTGTTGCAGGCAACACAGTTATGTTCATTGGTGAAAACTTTGGAAGGAAGTCCTTCAACTAGACCAAGTTTAGAAAGTTTGTTGATGGTCTTGAAGTTCACATGTTCCATCCTTCTATGCCATTTTGTAGACTCATCCAGGGATGCTTTGGCCACCAAACAAGTTAGGTCACCTTATGGTTGAACATCATTCAAGTTGAATGTGTATAGATTGTGATTTCTAGGAACTCTCACGGAAATTGATGTATCTTCTGGTAGTTTGAAGTCTTTAGATAGCACAAGACATTCATCCTCAGAGAAGAATACTTTGTTCTTGGTGTCACAAATTTTTGAGGCCCGAGAACAAGTTGAGTGTTGCACTTTCCTTTACATAGTACACATTCTCAAAATCCAGTAGAGGTGTTTTGATGGTGCCTTTCTGTCACACCCCCAAATTACCTGTTTTGCAGCGGAATGGAATTCCTGGGGGTTGGCTGTCATAGCATCAAAGTTACAGTTATATCGAACGACCTAAAGTGTCATTTTGAAAATATCGTTTGATTCTGTAAAATAATCCCGAGTTTACAAAACATAAGTACCAATAGATTTCCAAGGTACCAAAATAAGTTTGTTACAATCAAACGATAGTTAAGTGCATAAAATATAGATGAGGCAGCGTCGACACAGCGACTCTATGATAAATCCACATGCATGCCATGAAGTGATGTCTTAGATACCGAGATAAAACATGCTAAAAG
Source organism: Chrysanthemum makinoi (assembly GCA_910596185.1). Classification (NCBI taxonomy): domain Eukaryota; kingdom Viridiplantae; phylum Streptophyta; class Magnoliopsida; order Asterales; family Asteraceae; genus Chrysanthemum; species Chrysanthemum makinoi. The sequence continues at coordinate 250,054,573 of OU343225.1, read as the reverse complement.
TGTCAACACAATGGTTGAGTGATTTCATAGAGTTTGTTTAACAAGTAAAGCTTTTAAAAAAAACGTTCATGCAACAAAGGCAAAGTTCTTGGTCATATAGAATAGTCCACAAAGCAAAGGCATCGTAAATCCACTCAGTTCCATGTTCCGCCCATACAAACTTGCAGCCTTTGGTGTTCACAACCATTGCACAAATATAGTAGTCTGTTTATGTTCATGCACATGTTGTCAAATGAGTCACAAAGCAAAGGCATTGTAAACCACTCAGTTCAAGTCCCGCCCATACAAAACTTGCAACCTGTGTGTTCACAACCGACTACTAAAAATAGTATGTCAATTATGTATGCATGTATCATAGTAGTTAAAAGTATAAATGTTTCAAGTATGTAACTAGTATATTGATCACGTACACGTGCATCAAAACTTATGCAATTAACCATGAGTCTCTATTCCATCTCCAGAAACCTCAGGTGGGTATGATGCTCACAAGGAAAGTAATAGCATTAGTTTTACTTCATCTCTGAAACCCAATGCATGTGTTATCCAAAGAGACTTATCATGCAAACGAGGGGACTGCTTCGTGTATGTTAGGAGACTTTCAAGTTTAGTATAACACAATCAAGTATAACGCAATCAAGTATATAACACAATCAAGTATAAAGCAATCAAGTATATAACACAATCAAGTATAATGCAATCAAGTATATAACACAATCAAATATAATGCAATCAAGTATATAACACAATCAAGTATAAATGCTATCAAGTATTATGCAATCAAGTATAAAAAGTATAGCGTAGCATAAAAGTGTAAATGTTTTGAGTATTTGTATTTGTAAAAGCAAGTAGTTGAGCATGTATCTCCCCAAAAGTTTGTAAACAATTAATAGAATGTGGGGTTATGAAAACTCACGGTGATCAGTAAAAGTTTAGAGTACTTATAAAAGTAAATGAAAATAGTTGAGCATGTATCTCCCCAAAGAGTTTGTAAAACAATTAAGTAATAGAAAGTGGGGCTATGAAACTCACCTGGTGCAATGTTTATGATGACAAAAGTAGATCAACTGAAATGAGGTGCGATCTCTATCCGCAACCTAATATGAATGATGTGCTTTAATATAAGTCATGAAACAATGTCCGTGCATGCAATCCACATGTAATCTATACCACTTATGCGCTTTTGAAAAATAGAATTTATCGTTAAAATATATGTTTATGACATCTCGTCATGTTATAAAATACATTACAAGTATTTACGTTGACATGATATCTTACGATAATCATTTAATGATTTATTATGAAATTATAACTTTTCGTCGTAAAATAATGTCATTTGACAATTTCATGAAAGTGACTAAGCGGCCTCGAAAAGCTAGTCGTAAAATGGTGCACGTCGAGTGTTAGGAAGCAAACTCAATGGTTTTGGGAAGCTTGTATCATTATCTCAAAGTTTTAGCATTTAAGTTTTCATCCTAGAGGTCTCGATCATGGAGAAAAACATAGGTAAAGTATGGTACTTGTATCCGAAATAATGTTTAAGGGTGGTTTTCGGCAAAGTTTAAGTGACCGTATTTTATTCATTACAACTCCGTTTGACGAACGGTTGGACATTTTGGCAAATATGCTTGGCGAACTTACTTTTACTAGAAGACATTGCGTTATAAAAAGTACTACATCCTGTTAAAACACCCTCAACATGGTCCTTCGTTCCGTAGTATGTGTAGAATTAAATATATTAATTTGCTTATATAAAGTTACGGCAACTTTGTTTAAACGCGTGTAATTTAATCGTTACAAGTCCGTTTTACATACATCCTCCGATTCGTATTAAAGTTACTAATATTTGATAAGTCGACACAATTCATAACGCTTAAGACTCATTTTTGACTCGTAAAAAGTTGAGAATACTTGCTGAATTTCCTGGAACAAATAGTTTTCGTCGTCAAACTTCAAAAATTCATAACTTCTTCGTTATAGCTCCGTTTTAACCCGTTCAAGCGACCACGTTTTCGTTTTAAAGTATATTATCCAAATATCTAGCTCAAAATATTTTGCTTACTGTCGAAAATTCCAGAATTCAAAAATATGGACAGACCCTTATGTAAACTTGTCGAAATGAGTTTTTCTCGCGCCAAACCTATTCTAACCAATTCAAAACAACTCCGAAGCTATTCAAATCCTACCATAAACCTTCTTAGGGTGTCATGGGTTCCTAGATATCACCAAAAGTGATATGTTACAAGGGATAATTTATAGGATGATCATATATCAATATAAGTAATAAAAACATTAAAAGTGGTATAAACTCATATGTAACATGCTTTATTTCTTGCAAAAATGATGAAATAATATAAAGATGAATATGAAAGAATTATGAAAATCATGAATTGCTTACTTGTATGATTATGTGAAAGAAAGTGATGAAAACCTTATTAATCTATAGGTTTTTATTTCAAAACCTTAACATAGATCACTCTATGAACTTGATAATCACATGGACTTCAAAAATTAATGGTTTCTTCATGGTGTTCTTGATGTGGCCGGTTCTAGGGGAGAAGAGGAAGAAGAGAGGAACTTCTTTTACACCTTGGATATTTAGTTGTGTGTGTAACTTGTAACTAATATAATATGTATACATAGGATATTTAGTACCAAAATGTGTGTGAGTCACCATGTATGTCGACACATACATTAAAAAAAAAGACTAGATGAATTTTGATCATTTAAGCATGTGTAGGTAGAAGTAAAGGTGCAATTATTTTGGGATAATTGGTAACTTGTGTACATATTTAAGCATTTAGGGTAACGTTAGCTAAAATAAATTTTAACGGGTCAAAATAAAACATATTGAAGTCATAAAAATGATAAAAATATATTTCTTGCAAAATTTGACTGACATAATAATTATCGTGTAGTTTTTAAGAAAACCATCGTAATTATATAAATATAACAATTTATTTACGAAATAAATTTAAAACACCGGGTGAACTAATAATATTATTTTTATAATCTTAATATGAGTATAAAAATATGTTGGGATAATTTTTGGAAGTATCGGATCAATTGTTCAAAATAATTAATTACGCGATAGCGTTTATTTAATATGAAAATTACGCGTTTAATGTAAAATGCAAAATCATGCATGAACTAATATGATGACAATGATGCTAATGAAACGTAGACTAAACCTAGTCTATATGAAATGTCCATGATGATTGTTTATGAATTCGCAGCTAAACCCCTAAGGTTACGCGAATTTAATACTCGTAAACCTAGTTTACGAAAAATGATGAAATAGTAAATATGAGCAATGACCGGAAATTGAGAATTGTGACACTTTCCCAGTGATCCTACCATCACTTCCACCAAAAGTCACATTGCCTCCTCCTTCTATGGGTACAAAATTATACATCATATCTCTGTTTCCTGACATGCTTCTTGAACAACCACTATCAACAATGCCAACTTCCTTATGCATAAGAGGATGATCCTACAACAACAACAAAAATATATACAAAATATTAGTACACTATAGAGGCTCAAGTCATCACTGACTTGAGCCTGCCTTGTGGATCATTAGAGTAATGCCATGCAGATGTATAAGATCCACCATTGTTCTTGGGTTTCCATTGAAATTTAGGTCCCTTTTGAGTCCAAGAACAACCTGATGAGGGCTTCACATTAGTCTAGATTTCTTTTGACCAGCACCTGCACCCATTCTTTGCTCATGAAAATTACAATCCTTAATCAAATGAAATTTGCTTCCACAAACAAAACATGTCTTCTTTTTAGAAGATTTATTCAAAGTAAAAGATGTTCTATTACATGCAAAATCATTCAAACCACAAACATTAACAGAATTGTTTTTAACAAACTTAAAAGCATTATTGTGCAAAGAATGGAAAGACAAGTCTTCAGAAGAAACTGTCTTGGAAGTTGATTCATCAACAGCAACTCTAAAAGGCTTGTAAGAAGTCTTGGGTGTAGGCTTGGGCAAGGTCTTGGGAAGGTCTAACTTGTCATTTGAATCACACCTGGTAGTAGAAGTAAACCCTTGGTCAGAGGACTTGTCACTGTCACAACAAGAGACAAAGTCAGTAGATGAAGAATCAGGGTCTGGCAAGTCTTTTGACTTTTTGCCATAAAGATGGTGTGATCCATCAAAGTCAACTATGAGGGAAAGGTCAATGGGCATATGTTCACCTCTAATAGGTCCAGGGACAGCATGTAATGTTCCTTCTTTGACATAATTAGCTAAACCTGCTGGTGTAGTTTTACGCCCATCATGCCTAACTTCTAATCCTACATACTTTTGAAAACCTGAACCTATCCCTGAGGTCTCAGATTGACTACTATAGATATGTCTAGCTAGATTATTACCTGATATTAACCATTCTTTATGTCTAGCTACTTCCTTATCTAGTTTCTCTTTAAGCACTTGATTTTCAGAAACTACCTCAGCTTTTTCTTTCTCAGTACGTTTTAAATCAATTTTAGCACAATCTAAATCACTTTGTAACACCCTGATCTTTTCATCATAAGCCAATTGATTCTTTTGAAACCAAACTTTTTGTCTTTCTAATGTTTTTAAAGCCTGTTTATAAGCCTCAACTTCTACATAACATTCATTATATTTAGGTTTCAATTCATCATAGGCTTCTTTAAGTTCATTATATCTTTCACTACAACCAAAAACACAATTATGTACCTGAGAGATGCCCATCAAGGCAACTTGATCATTCCTATCCTCTGAAGTACAGCTTGCCAGCAATCCAATATTCTCATAACCAGGACCTTCATCATTCTCATGCTCATGCATCTTCCAGTCAACATGGTCATCCATAGTGACAAGAGTTGTAGAGGGTCCAGCCTTCGAAGTTCCAGATTCCTTTTGAATCTGCTGATAGGAAGAATATCTCACCTCATCACCAGCCTTCCTATCCTTGCATTCTCTAGAGATGTGACCCATCTGTTCACAAGTAAAGCACTTGACCTTGCCTTTCTTAAATCTTGTTGGATCTCTTCCTTGGAAACCAAACTTTCTCCCAGACTTACTCTCAAACTTCTTGATGTTCATTGAGAGCATAGCCAGTTGCCACTTCAAATTCATCTCTTCCATGTCAAATGGATCCACCTGTTCAAAGTCCTCAAAGGCTAGTTGCTGCTCAGTGTCATAATCAGCAACAAAAGAGTGAATCACATCTTCTAATACACCACTGGATTTAGGTTGAGAACTTGATGAAGTTGTAGTGTAGGATGATGATGCTGAGGAAACAGGACTTGGAGCATAAGTCATCCTATTTTAGGAGGCCCCAACAAATCTTTGACTAGGAGTGGATAAGCGAAGGGACTTTCACATCAGGCTCAAGAGACTTAAGTATGTTGTATAGTTCATCAAAAGTGAGCATATCCAGCCCACCTTTACCTTTGAGGGCAATGCTTACTTGCAACCAAGATGCAGTAAAGATCTCAAGAACTTTGAGTTGCGTCATCATCATTATCTGGCTTTGCCTTCTGCTGATTCAATTGACTCAATATCTTATGGAACCTGTCATACCCCTTGTGGATACCTTCCTCTTCAGAGATATGAAATTCTTGAAACTGTTGTTTTAGCATTGATTTCCTCATTCTCCTTGACTCCTCATCCCCACCAAACCTAGCCTTGACTGCCATCCATATGTCTTTTGCATCCTGCATGTAATGAAAATCACCCAAGTGATCCTCAGGTATAGCATGAAGGAGAATAGTTCTGACTTTATTCTCTCTCTGGACAGCCAATATCTCTTCAACAGATTTGGGAGGAAGGATGGTAACCTTACCATCAGGATCTGTGATATGCCTCTTCAAACTGTTCCCCTTCTTCACAATTTCCCAGAGATTCCAATCAATGTTGGAGATCCAATTCTGCATCTTCATTGCCCACAAATCATATTCCTCCTTCTTTAGGTATGGGAACTTTGCATTGCTGTTTGAAAGACTAAGTTGTTGCAGAGATTTGTTGTTTTGGTTGTTGGTGACCTCAATGTCATCGTCTGATCCAGGCATGGTGAATGTTGTTTTGGTTGTAAGAGTGTACATAAAAGATTGTTCTTAGTATCACAGAGACTCTCCCGAGGCTCTGATACCACTTGTTGAACCTAAAGATCTTGATAGATCTTTGAGCACTCGTAGATCGTTAGTTATGCTTATGTAATCACAAACACACTAAAAGACAGTCTATATAACTTGTATTCAAGCGGAAATTAAACACAAGAACAAGCACAAATAACTAAGAACACTTTGATCCTCTATGGATCTTTTAATAATACTAAAACTTTGTTTTTCAACTCGTACATAACTCATACTATTGTGTTCCTTTTATAGACAAGGAACCCTAACCCGTTTCCCAAGAAACATATAAATATAAAACTAAATAAGATATACATTATAACTTCCTAATAAAGCTCATGCATATCCTAACTAACTATAGAATACGCGGAATATCGATCTCTACAGAAACCATCTACACGGTTTTATAACTTTAGTAGAATTAAGTCTTCAGCAGAATCCTCGCACTTCAGCAGAATCCATCGGCAGTAACTTCAGCATAATTCGTACTTAGTAGAATTCCCAACACTTTTCTTTATTTTTCTTTTTAATTCTTCAACTCCTTCTTTCTTCGATTCTCATTTTCTCCTTTTTATTATCATACCTAAGGACTTCTAAATACTAACTATTGGTGGTGTCCTTGGGTAGATCCCTCCGGCTCTGGCGGATCATAGGACGTTTATTCCTAAACTTAGTCACCTTATAACTCCATGACTATCCTATGTTTCCATAAAACCATTTTCTCGAAAATCTCTCAAAGTGTTTATGAATTAAAACTTGTTTGTAACACTTCGAGATTTTTGCTTTTTCAAAAATACTCCCCTTCCACACGTGCTTAAGAATTTTGACAGAAATCTGCACGGAGAAGGAAGAGCTCGCACTTTTTGAATTGATCGACACAAGATAGACAATTTCTCGCGAGACACGGTTACGTTGTATAGTTAAAGAGTTGCATTGTCGGCTTTTAGGTGACAACTAGCTCTAATAACTACCTTGAAGGTGTGGACAAACCTTAAAAAAGGTTGTCAAACCCGTCAAAGTTCGTGTCAATCAAAAGTTTCTCGAAGAGGTACAATCTACTCGGATAAGTCTTGGAAGACAAATCTTTTCGATGTATGACAGTTTAGATCTCGTCAATTCATGGGTTAAGTCTTAGCAAGATTCCATCATATTTACAACATGTTTATATCACACAATTTTTCTCCCCCTAAAAAATGACATATATGTGTTATTTTTTATGAAATTTTTGATATCAAATATGACCATTTCGAGTTTTGTGGGAAGATTTCCACGAAGAACGTTTTGTGAACAAAGATTTTTTTTAAATACTCCTCCTTAACAAGTAATATTAACTTTTGAGGTTTTGAAACATAAGGGGAAGTACTTGTTCTTTTGAGCAAAACTTTAAAAAGTGAAAGTTTTGATAAGTTTTACTCAAAAGTAAAAAGCTTTCGCTCTTTTTATAGGATTGTGGCACTGTTATGTGTGCACAAGCCATAGTCAATATACAAATCATATAATCCAAATGTCAATCAAGAAATAGTTTAAAGAGTACCAGACAATCCTTCAATAAGACCTGAAGTTCTCTCTTGACGTTGATAACCCGTAAGAGGGAAGCTCTCTCTTCCACCCACAAAGCTCTCCAACCTCTGCATCTGATCCGGATGAAACAATCTTTCATCTATCCTTGTGATTATCTTCTTAGCATCCCTCCTTTCCTTAGAACTCAACCACTTCTTTGACCCAATTCCTTGCTTGATGTCTTTCAACCGATACGCTAACCCATCATGAACCAACTTCAACGTGTGATCGCAGAACTTGTAAAGCTCGTTGTAATCCATGAAGCAGTTGTGGTGAAGTTCACGGCGGTAAACAACTCCAAACTTCGGTTTCTTTAAAATGGTGTACTGAGATAGTTGGTTTATATCGGGAAAGTGTAGTAACGGTTTTGTGAGGTTGACTAGTTTCTGGTAAGATTCCACAGCAAGTTGAAGATCTTCAACATGTTCATGGATCACTCTGCTTTGAATGAATATCAACAATGACGTGATGTATTGGAGTTGAATATTGGTGGAGAATTGTCTCATCCGACCTTGTACCTTAGCAAGGTACATGTCTTCGATGTCGTTGAGCGACAACCTCGGAAAATCAGCTTCCTTAAATTCATATTCTTGCTCGTCCTTGTGTTTGACTTTGATCTCCTTCAGGAATGAGTAATCCCACTTTGTAGCCAGAGTGACATTCATGACAGCAATGATCCTTTTATCACTGAACACCTCTTTGTTTGACTTTTAAACTTGGCAGCTTCTGTAGTATAGTCTTCTCCTTTCTGGCCAATGGTGAATGCCATACTGAGCATCAAGATCATAATCCACCACATTGTCAACAAACATTCTGGCGGCTTCTTCTTTGATGGCAGCATTGTTGGAGAAGACTACTGCTAGGATGTTGAAGGTGAGTGATGTAGCATATCTCTTGCTGATGTCGCTACCGTGTTGCAGAAATTCAAGGTCATTGTTGAAGAAGTATTGGTAGGGAATCCTGGGTTGCTCTGGTCGACCAATGGTTGGTAGTGGTTTGGTCCAGTCTGTGTAATATGGAGTCTTATCCTTTCTTATGAAGTCAATGTTCGATTCGGGGTTGAGCAAATCAATGTTGTTAGACATAGCTCGTGCGATGTTGTCGAGATGGTATTCGACTTCAATGGCACTATCGGAGCTGTCTTTTAGCAGTTAAAACGCATCATTCTTTATCCGGCGTAGCTCCCCTTTCATTATCTTTTTAACCTTGAAGTTGTCCTGGATAATTTTACAATGCTCCATAGTACGACCATCTACCAGTTCTTGGCCTTCCGGTAATCGAGGAGTAGCATCAACAAGCTTGCTGAACCATTCATATTCATCGATGTCATCTTCATCTAACCAGGAGACGACAGAGCTCGATCTCGTCTTCTTTGGTTTGGATGATGGTCCTGGTTGTTGCTTAGTTTTTGTTGTAAATGAGGGCTATTGTTGGGGCTCGGGAATTTCTTCATCATCACCACCGGTGTATACAAAGTGATCACCAGTTTTCTCCAATGGTGGTTGTGACTCAGACTCCTGAGGTTTATCAGATGTAGACGTCTTCTGAGATGCTTGTAAAGTGGAAGTGGTCTTTGGTGGTGGTGGAGGTATAGATGAGGACTTGCCTGTTTTCTTTGGACGTTTAGCCTTTGGATCCTTGTCCATATAATCATCGTCTCTTGGTTGCTTTTCCTGACCAGCTGCTTCCTTGCAAGTTGTCTTTAGTTGATATGCAAGCAATGCCTCAAAGAGTTTTGATTCATCAGATGTGAAAATTAGAGATCGAGGAGACATCTGCAATATCAGCTGTGAAATTAAGTCAGCTTCAGTGACATTAGGAGGTTGAACTGGTCGAGTTTGCATAACCACCGATGTTGTAGTAATTTTTTGCCTGACCATTGTCTTCAGATATGGATAAAGTTGTTTTGCAAACATTTCTTTCGTTACTCCAAGGACAGTTTTGAGAAGGAACTGATGAGTATACTCCCTAATTTGCTCGTCCATTTCTCCTTTTATGTCGCTGTTAAGGAATAACTAGATCTGTTCTCTTTGCTCCATGAAATTGTTCATCTCATTACCAAGTAAGTTGACCCTGTCAGCAAGCTGATTCAACTTTTTGTCAATTGCGTTACATCTTCTTGCTTGCTTGACAGCCTTTTGGATCTTGGTCTTGGCACGAGAGGCCCAAGTATCAGTGGGTTTCTTGATTAATTTAGATGATGATCTGGTGGTTGTTTCTTTAGATGGTGGTGGTGAGGAGTGAGATGATGAATCAGTTGTGGATGGGTCTTGAGGTGGCTCTGAAGATTGTTTAGGATTATGATCAGGATTATCTCAAATGTAGTTTTCTGTTTCAATTTGAATCCTTTCATCTTCATCAGCTTTAGCCCGAGCTTCTTCTTCAGCCTTTTCCTTAGCCGCTTTCTCCACATCTTCATCTGTGCTCTTCTCTGTCTTTTCCTGTTCGTCTTACTCAAAGTCGAATGGAACCTCATACTCTTGCTGCTGCTACTCTATAGATTCCTCAGTGGTGGTACCAGTTCCCTTATCGAGTTGATTAACCGCATCAAGAACTGGTGTGATTAGTGCTCCACCTCTGGAACCTCCAGGGCCTCTGGTTTGCTGAAGGTTGAATTCCTTTGCAACATGCTCTAACCTCTGCTGCTTAAGAGTTTTCTGGAATTGTTGTTCATCCTATGGGTCTTCTTCATCAGAACTTTCTTCTTCCTCTTCAGCCACTGGTATCTTCCCTTTATCTGATTTGGGACTTGGTGGTTTGCCATCTGACCTCGGTGAGGTTGTATCATCTGTAGCTGTTTCGGAATAGTAAACCACCTCTTCGGACTTAGTAGCTTTATAGTCGTCATCCTCTAGAGTCGTTTCTAGTTTAGGATTAGGATGAGTGACCTGGGATGGGATTCTTTTCTTGAAGCTTGGATGCCTCTTTGGATACTTATGAGCGCTCTCAGTGCTTCCTGTACCACCAGTGCTTCCTGACCTTCTAGTCTTCTTGGCAGGAACATCTAAAGTCTTCTCATCCATAAAACCGACTTTAACTGCACTCACTGCTTCTTGATATCGTAGATACGATGGAAGACTCTTGATAGTGTCAGTGAGAAGGCAGTCCAGTAACACTGCACCTTGCTTCTTTGTTGATGAGTCCTGAAATCTGACAATGTTTAAAGTAAGCTCATACAACACAGAATGATTCCTGGGGTCGTTTATTCTCATGGGGATGTCCCGATTCTGCCCAAGAATATTCTGAATCAACAACTTCGTATATCTGATAAAGGGAACCTTTGACCCAGGCTTCTTAAGATGCGACATCATATCTTCCCATATCAGGCTTCCATAGTCTATGTGCTATTTGTTGACCATTCCCTAGAAAGTTTGCAGGTGCATGAGTTTAGGATGCTCATGACCGCTGTCTCTTCCAGATACAGACTTAGCGATCATGTTGTAGAATGTTCTCCAAGGTTGAGGAATGTTCTTCAGATCGACAGTGGAGTGCTTGGTGATGACTCCAGCAGCTTCATCGTAGCTGATGTCGACCATGAATTGCATTATTTCCTCTTCATTCGGAGTAGGTACATAGTCAGTAGGCTGAATAGCAGGCAGAAGAAGAATAGTACGAAGATTTGCTACCGTGACAGTGACTTCCTTGTCGTTGAGAGTCACTTTAACAGCATCTTGTCTATCAACCTTTTCTATTGTTTCCCAGAATTGATGGATGTAGATTTCAGAAAGTTGCTGTTTGGTAAGCATATTCTGTAGGGGTGAACTTTAAGGATATCCACAGCAATTCTGCATGATGATTCTGAGCAGGTGAAGTTCTCAAAATCGACCCTGAGATTGTTCTTTCGAATTGATTTGCTGTAACCAGTTGGAAAATATCTTCCATTGTGAGTTCATTTGGTGCGTTGACATTTTCCATGATGACATCCATTTCGTGATCTGAAGGGTATTGAGACAAAAGAACCAACATATCGAAAGACATTATGTTAGTCAAAAGTTGATTTTATTGTCCAATTATTGAAGTTGTTATGTTTATGAATGTTACGAGTCCAAAGTGACATATTGTCGAATAGTCCAAAGTTGACGTGATAAGTTACGTGATTATGTTAATTTTTAATGTTAAAGTCTAAAGTTTACTTAATCACACAACGTTTTAACTTTTGTAGCTTATTAGTGACATTTTGGTTTTGTGACATTATGAGTAACTTATTACAAGTTTGTACGCGTAACATTTCAAAAGTTAAGTTACAAATTGGCTTAGGCGTAAGCAAGTAAGCTTATGCGTAAACCAGGTAACCTTAAGCGTAGACATAAGCTTATGCGTAGGAGATACCCTTAGGCGTAAGAGAAGGCTTACGCGTAGGATAGAACTCTTAGCATAAGGCTTACGCGTAGGCTTAGGTTAAGGACTTACGCGTAAGGTTTACTCGTAAGAGTAGCCCTTAGGCATAGGAGTCCAAGTTTACACATATCCTTCATAGGATACGCGTATTCCATTGTAGACCTTTACGCGTAAGTGTTACGCGTAAGATTTCTCTTATGTGTAACATCTACGCATAAGGTGTTCCATATGCTTAAGCCAAGACACCTTTATCTGAATCTTGTACGCGTAGAAGCCTAAAATAGTTTAATCATAACACTCATATTAACATGTATTCAATCACTTTCAATATCACAAGCATGACATGCATAAACCAGTTACGCGTAAAGAGTAATAGTCTTAGGCGTAAGTTTCAAAAACCCTAAGAACATATTCCACGAGTAAGTAATTCAACGATAGAAAACCAACCAAACTTTTTCAGAGCTATCTTAGATGCAAAAGGAGTAAGTTTCCACAAGTTATAACATCTAACACACACAGAATCAAAAGTACCCAAATTTACGCATACTTAAACCCTAAACATTGATTCTTAAGTTTGGTTGTTTCTGGGCATGATACCATAGTGAAATTAATCAATTAAACTTGCAACTAGAATGTCCTAAGCACCTAATTAACCTAAAACACTCACAAATGAAAATACCTAAATCCACGCATAAACCCTAAATTTTGAAAAATGTTTAAAATGGATTTCCGGGTTGAAATTTTTGATGAAAAAGTGAATAATACTTGATTGTTAACACTTAGGCACTATCCATTTCATCAACAACAGACAATATTGATTCCTTGTTCATACGCGTATGCGTAGAACACTAAATCATGCATATCTCAAAATCTAACCATTGGTTTCGTGTGAAATTTAAAACCAATGTTAGGAATCACATTTAGAAACATTTTTCACTTACAAATTTCAAGTTTGAAGCACGGATTTGAACGTTGAATTTTAAGCGTGGATGAGGTGGTTGAAAATATTAAATGTGTGTAATAAATGAGTTAGTGTAGTTCGGTGAATGATTTTGTTAAAATAAGTTTTTAATTTTGACACATTTGGCCCTTCCACCTCAACTATTTTCAACCAAGACCCATAACTTCCACTTTGGTTTAACAAAACATGATTGTTTGGAAAGGAACTTGACGACACTCCCCCTCGACTTTAGAAATGATGAAATTTTACAAATTTTAGTTCGAGGAGAGTATTAAACAAGAAACGTATCCACCATTTTCAAAGAAACAACATCTTTTGGTAACATGCAAGTACAAGGTTTTATGAGACTTAAAAATATTTACATTCTCCCCCTCAACACTTATTCGGGAAAAATAATGAAAGTTTTAATAGAACAAATTATTGACGGAAGATTCGTACTTGCAATGTTTGAAAGAATTTAGATAGAAGAATATTTTTGTATTTTATCAGATTTAATATTTTTCTATTTTTGTTTTTTAAGAGTTTATTCACAAAAGAGGTTTTGGTGTTTGACTGGTTTTAAGATTGTGTTAAAAGTTCGTCCAGTTTCTCTGGAGTCAAACACTTGATGCCAATCCGGTGGATCAAATCAATAAACCTAGTAGGAGCCAAGGCTTTGATGAGAAGATCCGGCAGTTGGTGTTCAGTACCTACAAAATATAATTCAACGGTACCCTTTTCCACATGCTCTTTGATGAAATGATATCGAAGATCGATGTGCTTGGACTTAGAATGTTGAACGGTGTCGCACGAGATCACAATAGCACTTCGATTGTCACAGTACACCGGGATTCTGTCAAATACGTAACCATAATCTTTGAGTTGTGTTCTCATCCAAATGACTTGAGCACAACACGCTGACATGGCTACATATTCTGCTTCTATTGAGGACAGCGATGTATAATCTTGCTTTTTCGATTGCCATGACACCAATTTATCACCAAGGAATTTCAAACCACCTGAAGTACTTTTCCGAGAATCTAAGCATCCTGCATGATCAGTGTCTGAAAAAGCTATTAGTTCAAAACCAGAATCCTTCGGATACCAGATCCCCAAATTAATGGTTCCCTTTATGTATCGGAGGATTCTTTTAGCCTCAAAGAGGTGTTTTTCAGTTGGTCGCTACTAATAACGGGAGCAAAGATATATAGAAAATACAACTTCAGGTCTACTGGCTGTTAGATACATGAGAAACCCAATAATACTTTGGTATTTGGTAGGGTAAACCAATTTCCCATGCAAATCAGCGTCCAGTTTGTTTGTATGGGCCATTGGTGTGGCATAGGTATCACAGCTTTGCATTCCATGTTTGTTTAAAATTTCAAGAGCATATTTGGACTGACTTAAGAAAATACCACGGGGTGATTGATGAACTTGTAGTCCTAAGAAGAACGTAAGTTCACCCATCATTGATATTTCATAATGTGTTTTCATAAGTTTAGAAAAAGCGTTTGAGTACTTTTTATGGGTCGTCATCCACATAAATTTAAACGATTAAAATGTGTGTCCCGTGATATTGTATAAACAGTGTTGGGTCGACCGATCCTTTGACAAAATTATGAGATAGGAGAAAGGATGATAACTCATCATACCACGCCCGAGGGGCTTGTTTGAGACCGTAGAGAGCTTTGTTCAGTTTGTAGACATGATTAGGGAATTCTGGATCAACAAATCCTTCTGGCTAACTAACATATACCGTTTCCTTCAGTTTACCATTCAGAAAAGCAGTTTTGACATCCATCTGATAGACCGTGAAGTTCATGTGAGCCGCGAATGCCAAAAAAATCCGTACAGCCTCAAGTCTAGCAACCGGAGCGAATGATTCTTCGAAGTCAATCCCCTCTTCTTGTCTATAACCCTTAGCCACCAGACGTGACTTATTTCTGATAACCGTACCCTCAGCATCTAACTTGTTTTTCCAAATCCATTTGAGACCAATGACGTAGACCCCTGTTGGTCGTGCAACCAATTCCCATACTTCAAGACATTTAAACTGATTCAGTTCTTCTTGCATGGATTCAATATAGTTGTCATAAGTCATTACTTCTTTAATGTTTTTGGGTTCAGATTGACAAACGGTAAGTGCATAAACATAAATGCAATGTTCACCATCAGTCTGAAGGCGTTGTCTAGTTATGACAGGTTGATTCGGGTTTCCAATAATGTTCACAAGAGGATGGTCTTTAGTCCAACGATTTGAGGAGGGTTGATGTTGATATAAATTATGCAGATTACGTGGATTCAAATGGCTTTCGATGATTCTGCAACATCTGAAGTTGTAGATTCATTAGCGAAAGGGTTAAAGAACGCATTTGGATCATAATCTGGGGGTGCAGGTACATCTTGATGCAGAAGATCATCAGCTGGATCAGCGTTATTGGATGTGGTTTGTTCGGCTGTTGTTGTAGAATCAATTGGAGGTGCTTCATCAATAGTTGTTGTTGTTTCAGGTGTATCAGGTATTGGATTATGATCAGGTTGAGCAGTGGAAACATTTGATACATCTGGAGCACGTTGATCAATATCATCACTAAACAGAGGAGCAAATAGCTGTTCCATTTGACGACGAGTAAGCTGTAAGCTTGGTTCAGCTGATGATGGGCTTTGGGGGAAGTTAAAACGGTTATGTCCGGGTTTCAAGATGTTTTGCTCAGAAGCCATTTCTGTAAGCTCATCAAAATTAGCATGCATCGTTTCCATAATTTTCCTTGTACGACGTTTCCAGATCTGGTATCCTTTTGAGTTTTTACAGTAACCAACGAAGACTCCGATGTCAGCTTTATCCTTGAGCTTTCCAAAATCATCACGATCATTATTCGGGTAACAGTGAGAACCAAATACATGAAAGTGTTTGAGATTCGGTTTGCGGTTATGGATAAGCTCATAAGGTGGTTTGTTGTGGCTTTTATTTATCATAGAGCGGTTTTGAGTGTAGCATGCAGTTGACATGGCTTCTGCCCACAAGTAATCTGGAAGTTTTGCATTTATTAACATCGTTCTTGTAGCTTCCACTGACGTACGGTTTCGTCTTTCAACAACTCCATTTTGTTCTGGTGTCCGTGCAATGGATGTTTGATGCTCAATTCCCACTTTCTCATAGTATTCTCGAAGAGTTTGATTTACAAATTCAGTTCCTCTATCTATTCTGATTTGTCTAACTGTGTTCAGGAGCTGAACTTGAATTTTCGTGAGAAAGGTGATGATCATTTGTGGAGCTTGATCTTTACTTCTAAGAAAATAAACCCAAGTCCATCTTGAGTAGTCATCCATAATTACTAGAATGTAGCGTTCGCCATTAATCATCTGCACACGCATCGGGCCACACAAATCCATGTGAAGTAGATGAAGCACATGGTGAGAGCTGTGTTCCACCTTTGAAGGAAAGTGAGCATGAGGGCTTTTCCCTTGTTCATAAGCTGAGCATAGATGGTCCAGAATACCGAAACCTTGGAAGACCTTCAACTAGTTTGTATCGTGCAAGTTTGGTTATGGTTTGAAAGTTCAAGTGTGAAAGTCGACAGTGCCATACCCATGATTTTGTTGATGTTGCCTTAGAAAGTAGAAAAATGGGAGATGAAGCAATCATTTCTTGCATTGATATTGTGTAAAGGCTTGATGTGCGGGTTCCAGATATGAGATCATTTCCTTGTAAATCACGAATGAAACAAGTTTTCTCCCTAAAAGCAACTTCCAAATCACCATCACAAAATTGTACGACTGAAAAGAGATTGTGACCGAGACCTTCCACATAATAAACCCTGCTAATTTCGATGTTCCCATTGATGTAAGTAGCCCATGATAGCTACGAAGTGATCATTCCCGAACCGACAGTACGAGTATGAACTTTGAAACAAAGTTTGATAACAGTTTGAGATTTCTGTCATGTGCCGGAACATCCGCTATCAACAATCCAGGGGATGATCTGTATCACTGCATTACACACGACGCGACACGGTGGAATAGAGGTAGAGGTGGAACCCGAAGAGTTAGAGGGTTTCGTTACAGTTACAGTTGAAATACACATGTTAATGGTTTTAGGAATCCATTTAAATCCGGGTGTATTTTGTAACCATCTCTTCCAAGTCCAACTAGTCTTTGCTTTGGTCTTAGTAAATGCACTAGGTGATATTTTCTTCCTAGGAGGTGAAGTGGGTTATATGGGTACATCAATGATTGTAGCAGAAACACTAGAGGGCGGTTTACCTAGCATAGACTTAGAAGCATTAGTGGGCCTAGAGTTAATCCGTTTTCTAGTATTCCTCTTACGAGATAAGATAGATTTAGCAACACATTTATCATGACAACCAGAAAACATGCTTTTACAACAACCAACACAAGATACTTCAAACATAAAATTCAAAGTACTTAAAGATTCAGCATTCGTTATATCACTTTTTCTATTACATTTGTCTAACGCAATGTCTAAAGTGGGTGCAACTTGAGTGTTATTCAAGGTCCTAAGGTGTTCTTCTACTTCAGAGGTCTTTATTGTTCTTCTCTTACGTTGCAACTTCCTATTCTTCCTGATTTTGCTCTTAAACTGTGAAGTGCTAACGTTGGGAAAAGAGGCAACTATTCTTGTATCAGTGGAAGGAAGCACATTAGTATCTTGTGGTTTGTCATTAGGCGTTCTAGTGTCGATTTTAAACATTCCAGGTGCAAGAACATCGGGTTACTAGACTTATCTTGTTCATACTTCCCTAACTTTGCTTTTAACTCAACAATAGTGTGCAGCAATTCTTGATTTTCAGAGTGAACATTTCCACTAACGTTTAAGACTTCTTTAGTGTATGCAAGGTGATTATCAAGTTCTTGTGATGCCTTAGCACGAGTTTTTTTGAGCAAATAAAATATGACACCATATTCAGTTTTGACTTTGGCAATTTCTTGTTCATATTTAGAAATTTGACATTTTAAAGACACGTTTTCATCATCCAGTTGTTCAAGTTTTGGATCAAAAGATTTTTCACGCAACTGATTAATTTTGTTTTGCAAAGCAAGTTCTCGATTTTGACAATCTTTTTGACACCATTGAAGACGACGTTTTGCATTCGAAATTTCATTTAACAAACGCTCATTTTCAATTTTCAAAGACTCGATTTGCGGCACATTATCGATATTCTCAACATTATCAACAGAGTCAACATCAATATAGTCAAATGCATATGCAACCATATGTAATAACACTACATTGATGGTATCAGTACATATAACATCTTCCAAGAGTCGATCAACATGATTTCTTAACATTTTCTTTTAACATTTAGTATTTGAAATCGATGTTTCTGTTTTCTCAAAAACTGCTTTCATAAGTCCAATCTCCTTTTGAAGATCCCGTTCCCAATAGATTGCACACATTTTTAAATTTCAGACATGGGGTAAAAGTCTTTTCTGAAAAATATCTCTTTTATTTCGCGCATGTGGCGTTTGAAAATGTTCAGCTTTTATTTTAGAATTAACTTCAATTTCACGTTCCAGAAGTTTGATGTCAGACATGAATGTATCAAAATATTTAAGAACTTGACATCGTTCGGGTAATGATTTTACTTCACTAAAGGAAGGTAATGGACCATTAATTTGTGCAACATTGTGTCAGGGACCATCATTAGAAAAGGGCTCAGGAAGTGGTGTGATAACCCAAGGTATGTTAGTATGATCTTGTTGTTTTACAAATGGTATGATTTTTGAGTAATCGAATGGTTTGTTATATTCAACATTTTCCAATTTTAATCGACTCTCAGCATCAGCATCTGTTTCCTCATCACGATTATATTCAACAACACTCATAATTGAATCATCAATTCTATGTTCTGCACTGTAAACTTGAGGATTTGGTTTGAATGCTCTATGTGAAAATTTTGGTTTGTAATCAGCAAGAATTGGTCCATATCCATTTGGATTTGGTTTAAAAGTAAACTTTTGAATTGTTGTGATTAACTCACCATGTTTGTAAACAACATTTCGAAACTCTTTGATTTTGTTTTGTAAATCGACAATTTCATCAAGATACTCATCTATTTGTCTCCTCGAATACTTTTTGTACTCACAAAACTATTTTTGACAAGTTAACAACTCAGACTTGGCTTTTTGAGTTTCTGAAGTGAGAGCGTTAAGTTGTTGTTTATGATCAAATTTAAGTTGTTCTATTTGAGAAAGCAATGTATTCTTGGATGCAACTAGATCACATATCTGTTTTTCCAGAGATTTTTCATTTTGGTATAATTTTGCAAAAGCGACTTCAAAACTTTGTTCATGTTTTTCTTTGGTTTCAAATATGTTGAGTTGGAACTTATAGCATTCATTATCCTTAGTCAAGAGTGCAAATTTATCTTGTAGTTTCTTATTGATCTCATTGCACTTTTCCAGTTGAGATTGGGTGGTCTAAAATAAGTTGGTCATGAGCTCAAGATCTGGATTAGACAAAGGTTCATCTTGTTCAACTTGAGTCTCAACATAATCATTATTTAGATCCTCAAATATGACCACGGAGTCAACTTGATTATCAATAGTAACCATGAGGTCATCTTGATCGTCAAATATAACAACGGGAACCATTTGATTATCGTCGGAATGAGATATGGAAGGCTCGTGTTGAACACTCTGTGCCTCATCGGATGCAGATGTTGACGGAGATATCAGATCATTAATGAGTATATTTGGATCCTGTACTTGAGACAAGCCATCAGTGTCATACACTGGGTCTGTGTCACTCATGTGGAGCTCTTGCATGTTTGCCATTAACATCACATCTGCATTAGCTTGTAAGTCCTCCATGTCATCATCAGAATCTGCGTCAGCCATGAAGCTCTGTTCCTTGTTGGTAAGTGTTCCACCAGCTTCATCCTTGAGAGCTAAGAGTAAAGCCTCTTTGTGATAAGCGCTGCCTCTTGTTCTCGGCTTTGGGCATGCATTAGCCAGATGACCCTTCTCATTGCAGTTGTAGCATCGGAGACCATTAACCCCAGTCTGAACATTTCCCTGATCAACCACTTGAACCCGTTATTATGGAACACCCATGTTATTCTTTCCATTAACATTAAACCCTTGACCACTACCCATTGGACGACCATTTCCACGATTCTGAACCTCAACTCTTCTATTGTTAACAACTGGGTGATTTCTTGTGTTTGAGGAGGTACGAATGCGATTATTGGATTTGTTTGCGAATCTTCCGAAGGCTCTAGCAATCATGACAAATCCTTGATTCAATGCATCGAAGGCTTCCGCATCCTCATTTGATACACTATAGAGTGCTTGATCATTGTTGTTGTTGTATGGAACCAATTGAGTTTCTTGTGATTGTTACTGTGATAGATCATATGGTGTAATCTGAGCAGTTGGTTGTGGAGGGTTTGTGAAGACAGTTGGCAAGGTCGGAAATTAAGGATAACATGCTTGAGTGTACAAAGCAAGAGTTTGATTATCTGGGAGTGATGGAGAAGCAGGGACTCCACGGATAATTCTATCTTTTTCTACTTCCTTTTGATGGTGCTTCAAATAGTTATACAACAATCCGTAAGTAGCTTAATGAAGATTCTTTGCTTGACGGATGAATGTAACGTACTTCTCCCAATCAGGACCAAGACAACTCAGAAACTTTGTGTTGATTGCAATCCTTGGTGTGACAACTCGCAATTTCAGGTCATTTTTCAAATTTACTATTCATCTCGGGAATTTACTATTCACCGGTTACTATTCAAAATTTTACTATTCATCATTTTCGAAGTCGAAGTAATATTCTGAGAACGTATTTCAAAATTTACTATTCACGAAATACTATTCATTCCCGGAGAAAATCACTATTCAAGTTTCATTATTCATCATTTGTTGTAAACTAGGTTTACGAGTATCAAATTCGCGTAACCTTAATGGTTTAGCTGCGAATTCATGAACATATCATCAAGGACATTCCATATAGACTAGGTTTAGTCTACATATCATTAGCATCATTATCATCATATTAATTCATGCATGGTTTTGCATATTACATTAAACGTATAATTTCATATTAAATAAACGCTATCGCGTAATTAATTATTTTGAACAATTGATCCGATACTTCCAAAAATTATCCCGATATATATTTTTATACTCATATTAAGATTATAAAAAATAATATTATGAGTTTACCCAGTGTTTTAAATTTATTTTGTATATAAATTGTTATATTTATATTATTACGACGGTTTTCGTAAATACTACACGATAATTATTATTTCACTCAAATTTTGCAAAAATGTATTTTTATAATTTTTATGACTTCAATATGTTTTATTTTGATCCGTTAAAATTTATTTTTAGCTAACGCTACTGTACAAGCTTAAATATTTACACAAGT
Organism: Chrysanthemum makinoi; assembly: GCA_910596185.1. Lineage (NCBI taxonomy): Eukaryota > Viridiplantae > Streptophyta > Magnoliopsida > Asterales > Asteraceae > Chrysanthemum > Chrysanthemum makinoi. Next base: position 250,033,229 of record OU343225.1, on the reverse strand, counting down.
TATTACTTATCCTTAAATAACTACATCCTTTACTTTACCTATACTTAATAAAAATAAAAAAAATGTATCCTTAGCCTACAAAACACCCTTGTCGACAACAAGGGTGATTCACACCATTTAATACAAATATCTTTCACTTATATTAATATTATACATACATATTTACAAGACTCTTCACATATATCATCATATCTTTAAGTGTAAAACAAAAACACTCTCTTCCTCACTTGATCTAAGAACCGGCCATACCAAGAAGAACAAAGGAAACCATAAATTTTTCTAGCTCAAGTATTATCAAGCTCAACTAGTAATCTATTTCAAGGTTTTGAAATAAAAACCTATAGATTAATAAAGTTTTCATCACTTTCTTTCACATAATCATTCAAGTAAGCTTTTCATATACTTTACCAATCTTTGTTGATCATTCACGAGTTATTTTTATTATGCTTGAAAGAAAACATGCATGTTACATATGAGTCTATACCACTTTTAGTGTTTTTATTACTTATTATGAATAATAATCATCCTATAATTAATCCCTTGTAACATATCACTTTTGGTGACGTCTAGGAACCCATGACACCCTAAGAAGGTGTATGGTAGGATTATAATAGCTTCGGAGTTGTTTTGAATTGGTTGGAATAGGTTTGGCGCGAGAAAAACTCATTTCGACAAGTTTTCTTAAGGGTCTGTCCATATTTTTTGAAATCTGGAATTCGACAAATAGATAAAAAATTTTGGCCTAGATATTTAGAAAATACACTTTAAAACGAAAACGTGGCCGCTTGAATGGGTTAAAACGGAGCTATAACGAAAACGTTATGCTATTTACAAGTTAGACGACGAAAACTATAAAATTCTGAAAATTCAGCATGTTATGTCTACTTTTTACGAGTAAAAAATGAGGCTTAGGCGTTATGAATTGTGTCGACTTATCAAAAATATATTAGTATACTTTGATACGAAACTAAGGACATATAAAACGTAGAAAACGGATTTGTAACGATTAAATTACACACGTTTACACAAAGTTGCCGTAACTTTATTATATAAGAAAAACTAATATATTTCTATTAGCCAAACCTTACGGCAACAAGACATCATGTTGAGGGTCGTTTTTAACATTGATGTAATACTTTTTATAAAGTGATGTCTTTTAGTAAAAATAAGTACGCCTAGCATATTTTCTAAAATGTCCGACCGTTCGTCAAGCTGAGTTGTAATGAATAAAATACGGTTACTTAAACTTTGCCGAAAACCACCCTTAAACAATATTTTGGACACAAGTACCATACTTTCCCTATATTTTTCTCTGTGATCGAGACCTCTAGGATGAAAACTTAAATGCTAAAACTTTGAGATAATGATACAAGCTTCCCAAAACCGTTGAGTTCGTTTCCTAACACTCGACGTGCACCATTTTACGACTAGCTTTTCAAGGCCGTTTTGTCACTTTCATGAAATTTTCAATGACATTATTTTACGACGAAAAGTTATAATTTCATAATAAATCATTAAATGATTATCGTAAGATATCATTTCAACGTAAATACTTGTAAAGTATTTTATAGCATGACGAGATGTCATAAACATATATTTCGACGATAAATTCTATTTTCAAAAGCGTACAAGTGGTATAGATTACATGTGGATTTGCATGCACGACATTGTTTCATGATTTACATTAGAACATATCATTCATAATAGGTCACGGTCAGAGGTTGCGCCTCATTTCAATATTGCCATTATATCATCATTATCATTGCAACATGTGAGTTTTCATAGCCCCGATTTATTCAAGTTTTTACTTTATTTCAAACCTACGGGGAGAATACATTGCACATCATTTTTATTACGATACCAAGTATATCAAATTCATTACATTGCTTAAGTTACCTCATGCCAATTGAATGTCCCCATTATATAACATGAACCGTTAATTTCATAGAAGCGAGGGTGAGTGGATAGATCTATCGAGGGTGACTCCTCCATCCGGGTTGGTGGATTCCAACTCGTTAAACGAATGCATTTCATTTAATATCATTATTTGAGTTGTTTGGCAAACACTCTGTTGGGGCGAATATCATGCATCTAGTTTCGATGTCATGGACTTATTGCAATTGTAACATTTTTGTGACATATTTGTCATACATAATTTATACTTGTGGTAGCCGTATTAAACATTTACCTAAACTCTATGAACTCACTCAACCATTGTGTTGACACTTTTAGCAATGTATTTTCAGGTAACTAAGAAATTCGCATCATGGCACGAATAAGGAACCCTCATAGAGTCGCGGCGTCGATGCGTCTCATTGTATATTATGGCATTTCAAAACATCGTTTGGACTTGTAATAAACTTATTTCCACAAACTTTATCAACTTTTAGGACCTATCTTGTAACTATGAATGTTTTAAATAAATATCAAACGATGTGTTTTTAAAACGACACTTTAGGTCGTTCAATATAACTGTGATTGTGATGCTATGACAGTCAATCCCCAGGAATTCCATTCCGCTGCAAAACAGGTAATTTGGGGGTGTGATAGATTGGCATCAGAGCTTCGGTTATAGAGAACTAGGTTGCATCATTGACCCTAGATTATAACTACGTCATCATAGCATCTCATCATTTCATCATAAGTGCATATTCACTTTACATGCGGTTTCATACGCACATTTTGCGAGTTATTTACTTTCATTTCAAAATCGATTGTCACATAGATGCCTTCAAATACCTATCCTATCATACTCACATCAGACACCAACGTGGAGAATGACCTGTCATTCCATATCACAATTGTAACATCAGTTGACTCAACACCGATAACATCAGATGATGAGACTGAACCCTTTTAGGAGGACGAAGTTGCACCTACACCATCACGATCACCATTGATTCACTGTAGGATCAGGACAATTTTTATCATTCTGTTGGGATAGATCATACCATTTGGTAGGACTTACAGGCTTAGTCCTAATGGACCTATTAGTCATACATTTAATTTTCCGCTTAGGAAGCGTGCATATTTTGACACACCACTACCATCTACCACTAAGACTACAGAAACTACACTATCTTATAGATTTGAGGACTGTGAGAGTTTCAAAGTTGTTGTTGCTAGACAGCCTACTACTCCTACACTTGAGGCATGATTAGACCACCGACAGGAACCGATAATAAGTACCTTTCTAGCTAATGTAATCTTTATCATTTATTATCTCCACGTTAATCACAACCTTTGTTTATTTCATTCCCTATTCCAATTTCCCACTTTTCAATCATTTCGCAACAATATACCACTATCTTACTAGGGGTTAGGCCAACTTTATTCTTGACCAATTAGGAGACTATTATCATTCTATGAGGTTTCCCCGTGTATCCTACAAACCATTCAACAAATTATATTTCAAGTTACTTTGCTACTACTTCATAACATTATTTCACTTAATTTTATTTCAAGCTATTCTACACTATCTTAGAAACATTGTTTCATGAAGTTTTTAAAACAAAGTTGTTTCGGTACCACCCTATCAATTGGCTTTCAGTCATTTTATCAACTATTTAATATCATCATGCGAAACGATTTTCATGTTACTCTGAAAAATTATTGAGCCATTATCTTACAAAACAAAACGTTGAATACCATCTAAAACTTCAGAGAAACATAATACCATTTCAACAAAACCAAGCATCACATCATTTGTCCTCGATTATACATGGCCTGATCACCTATGTATAATTTAGGAAGAATTATGTCATGAAAACAATCTTCACTCAAAAGTAAAGCTTTGTAATCAGATAAATTGTTCATAAACATTTCTTTTTGTTAACACTCTATAGAAGACTACGCCATTCATCCCTCACTCAACCAATAAGTTAGAATTTTCCGTGACCTTTTAGGACCCGGCTTCCTAAAAAAAAACCATCTGAAGAGAGATTCCTCGTACAAGAAAACAATGAAAGGATTTCAGATTTCCACCAGACTAAAGTACTGTAAAATGAAGATCTTTCAAAACCTACAACAACTTAAGCCATCACGGGACAATCCCAAAAAAACAAAACAAAAAAACACGGAAAAAAAAAAATCGAAAAAAAAACCGAACCACTATTTTTGTTTAGTAGCCAACATTCTACCTTTCAAAAGTACTAGCAAGACCAGTTATAAGATTAGTACAAAGGCGAATACACACTAAGCAACACTAAGGGTAAACCAATTCTACCTGAACTACAGACATCACTAAACTGGCCTCAACAATATGTGAACTTCCTCTACATGAGTTCCCTTTTTTTTAAGGAAATTTGTTAACAAAAATTTAGGTTATCGATATAAACTCCCTAAGCATTGTGTTCTCTAGAAATTACGGATAACCTCACTTTCATATCAAAAAGATGCAACATGTTTGAACATAACAACAGAATGACACTCCATTATCCTACAAGTGAAATTAGAACAAACATTCTTGACATAGTATAAGTGATATCTATGTTTATGCTAGCATGATAACAATTTAAGTGATGAAATAATTTTCAAGCACTCAATATCAGAAGATCTTGAAAATCAATCACTACACCACAATCACTTAAATATTTAAGGTTTTGTGACTTTACAACATAGAGCATGGAAACACTTCGATAATCAAACAATAAACATTTTAGTCATGGAGACTAAGCACCTTAGGCAAGTAAGACTCAAGTAATGACATTCGCCAGAACTAGAAACGCGAGGTCACAGCTGTTACCCATAATCTATTCCTATCTATAAGGTCCTTTTGACCAGTTAACATTTTGAAATTTGGCATGAGACACGTGGTATCAATTCAGTTGTACCTATTACAAGCTATTCGATTCACCTTAGACTTCTGATAATCATTTTAAGATTCCTTTGAAATTCACTAGACATGATTACCGCTTATCTCTGACCAATGGTTGAAGAGAGACAATTCCAACATTTTAAGATATACTCAAGGCATGTGTGATTTCTAGAAATGATTAGGCAAATCATTCTTCATCGACAAGTTCCCTTACAACAATAGTCAACACATGAACATATTGACTACACCAATTGAGACACTCTATGGTCGAGGTGTCAATCACTTCTTGGTCAAAACCGAGAAGTCTAACTCCTTCGTCCATAAACGACAACCAAAATGTAAGTACAAATCAAGAATCGATTTACAAACAACAACAAATAGCTAGATAAGCTAATTCGATGTCTGTGCCAAAATATTGGAAGTATGTTCCATAAGTTAAAACCATTAGAATATCAAGTTGGCATGATTTATGTTTCAAAGTCCCGGTCTTGGAAAGCGTGGTCAGATTCAGAAAACAACGGACGACCTGTCGACTCAAATATCCTCACCTTCACCGATAACACAGTAAGAACCTAACATGGAAGAAATTGAAATTGAATTCCTTTTGGATGGGCAAATGTGACAACTTCGAATTCGGGTCATTTTTCAAATTTACTATTCATCCGAATTTACTATTCACCGTTACTATTCAAAATTTTACTATTCATCGTTTTTGAAGTCAAGTAATATTACGAGCGTATTTCAAATTTACTATTCACAAAACACTATTCATTCCCGGAGAAAATCACTATTCAAGTTTCATTATTCATCATTTGTTGTAAACTAGGTTTATGAGTATCAAATTCAGCGTAACCTTAATGGTTTAGGCTGAATTCATGAACATATCGTCAAGGACATTCCATATAGACTAGGTTTAGTCTACATATCATTAGCATCATTATAATCATATTAGTTCATGCATGGTTTTGCATATTACATTAAACGTATAATTTCATATTAAATACTTCTCAGCGTAATTAATTATTTTGAACAATTGATCCGATACTTCCAAAAATTATCCCGATATATATTTTTATACTCATATTAAGATTATAAAAAATAATATTATGAGTTTACCCAGTGTTTTAAATTTATTTTGTATATAAATTGTTATATTAATATTATTTACGACGGTTTTAAGGAAATACTACACGTAATTATTATTTCCTTTCAATTTTGCAAGAATGTATTTTTATAATTTTTATGACTTCAATATGTTTTATTTTGATCCGTTAAAATTTGTTTTTAGCTAACGCTACTCTACAAGCTTAAATATTTACACAAGTTATTACTTATCCTTAAATAACTACATCTTTTACTTTACCTATACTTAATAAAAAAAAATGTATCCTTAGCCTACAAAACACCCTTGGGACAACAATTGATTCCACATTTAATACAATATCTTCACTTATATTAATATTATACATACATATTTACAAGACTCTTCACATATATCATCATATCTTTAAGTGTAAAACAAAAACACTCTCTTCCTCACTTGATCTAAGAACCGGCCATACCAGGAAGAACAAAGGAAACCATAAATGTTTCTAGCTCAAGTATTATCAAGCTCAACTAGTAATCTATTTCAAGGTTTTGAAATAAAAACCTATAGATTAATAAAGTTTTCATCACTTTCTTTCACATAATCATTCAAGTAAGCTTTTCATATACTTTACCAATCTTTCTTGATCATTCATGAGTTATTCTTATTATGCTTGAAAGAAAACATGCATGTTACATATGAGTCTATACCACTTTTAGTGTTTTTATTGCTTATTATGAATAATAATCATCCTATAATTAATCCCTTGCAACATATCACTTTTGGTGACGTCTAGGAACCCATGACATCCTAAGAAGGTGTATGGTAGGATTAGAATAGCTTCGGAATTGTTTTGAATTGGTTGGAATAGGTTTGGCGCGAGAAAAACTCATTTCGACAAGTTTTCTTAAGGGTCTGTCCATATTTTTGAAATCTGGAAATTTCGACAGTATATAAAAAATTTTGGCCTAGATATTTAGAAAATAAACTTTAAAACTGAAAAGCGGTCGCTGGAAGGTTAAAAAGCAGGCTATATGAAAGTTATGCTATTTACAAGTTAGACAATGAAAACTATAAAATTCTGAAAAATTCAGCATGTTATGTCTACTTTTTCTGAGTAAAAAATGAGCTTAGGCGTAGGAATGTAATGGACTTATCAAAAATATATTAGTATACTTTGATACTAATCTAAGGACATATAAAAAGCAGAAAACGGTTTGTAACGATTAAATTACATTTTACAAAGTTGTCGTAACTTTATTATATAAGAAAAACTAATATATTTCTATTAGCCAAACCTTGACAACAAGAGACCATGTTGAGGTCGTTTTAACATTGATGTAGTACTTTTTATAAAGTGATGTCTTCTAGTAAAATAAGTTCGCTGGCATATTTTCTAAAATGCCGTTGCAGTCAAAGCGGAGTTGTAATGAATAAAATACGGTTACTTAAACTTTGCGAAAACCACCCTTAAACGATATTTTGGACAAAAGTACCATACTTTACCTATATTTTTTCTCCGTGTCGGACCTCTAGGATGAAAACTTAAATGCTAAATCTTTGAGATAATGATACAAGCTTCCCAAAACCGTTGAGTTCGTTTCCCTAACACTCGACGTGCACCATTTTACAACTAGCTTTTCAAGGCCGTTTAGTCACTTTCATGAAATTTTCAATGACATTATTTTACTGCGAAAAGTTATAATTTTATAATAAATCATTAAATGATTATCGTAAGATATCATTTCAACGTAAATACTTGTAAAGTATTTTATAACATGACGAGATGTCATAAACATATATTACGACGATAAATTCTATTTTCAAAGCGCAAGTGGTATAGATTACATGTGGATTTTTCATACCCGACATTGTTTCATGATTTACATTAGAACATATCATTCATAATAGGTCACGGTCAGAGGTTGCGCCTCATTTGAAGTGCATTATATCATCATTATCATTGCAACAGGTGAGTTTTCATAGCCTTGATTTATTCAAGTTTTTACTTTATTTCAAACCTCGGGGAGAATACATTACATCATTTTTATTACGATACTAAGTATATCAAATTCATTACATTGCTTAAGTTACCTCATGCCAATTGAATGTCCCATTATATAACATGAACCGTTAATTTCATAAAAGCGAGGGTGAGTGGATAGATCTATCGAGGGTGACTCCTCCATCCGGGTTGGTGGATTCCAAATGGTTAAATGGATGCATTTCATTTAATATCATTATTTGAGTTGTTTGGCAAACACTCGTTGGGGCTTAACATCATGATCAGTCTAGTTTCGGTGTCATGGACTTATTGCAATTGTAACATTTTTGTGACATATTTGTCATACATAATTTATACTTGTGGTAGTCGTATTCAACATTTACCTAAACTCTATGAACTCACTCAACCATTGTGTTGACACATGTATTTTGAGTAACTAAGACATTCATCATGGCACGAATAAGGAACTCTAATAGAGTTTGGTCGAGCGTCGTTCATATATTATGGCATTTCAAAACATCATTTGGACTTGTAATAAACTTATTTCCGCAAACTTTATCCACTTTTGGGACCTATCTTGTAACTCTGAATGTTTTAAATAAATATCAAACGAAGTGTTTTTAAAACGACACTTTAGGTCGCTTCAATATAACGTGATTGTGATGCTTGAGTGATCCAGTCAGAATTCCATTAGCAAATGTAATTTGGGGGTGTGACACTTGGCATAATGATATTATGTTTGTCTAAGGCATTGATGATGTCTGAAAAACGATGATAGTATGACTCTAATGATTCCCCTGGTTCAATCATGAAGTTTTCATATGCTAAGTAGATTTTGAATTCCATGTCTTCTTGATTGAGTTCATGGACTTCCATAGAAGATGAATGTGCCACATTGCTTTAGATCTTCGGTATCAACACTACGGAAGTATCGGATTAAGTAACCCAAAAGGATATATTGCATTGCAAGTTCATGCCTTCTAAGTGAAGAAGTTGGTCATGAAGTAAGTTGATCAAGGCCGACAACGTTGGTAACATCATCTCTTGTTGGATTAGCATTCGATCTCCGGTGTATAGTGATAGTAGGCATCGAAAAGGACTCAAGTATGACCTTCAGCAATCTTACCAATGGTTTCTGAGATCACAAAACCTAAAAACCTATTACCCATTGATCGTAGTTTTAGGAGTAAGCATTGGAGGTTATTACGGATCCAGCTTCATGAATGGATTGTTGGCTACTTAAAGCTTCACACATCTTTGCAAACCAACAAGGTTCCTTTTGCGTTGTGACATTCATAGCATACTGCTTTGGATACACGATATTGGAAGTAGTTACAATGTTGAACTTGTTGACGAGGTTAGGTTGACTTTGTCCGGTGGAAGAGGTTTGCTCTTGAGGAAGTACATTTGAGATGGTGGTTGAAATTGTTGTTGAAATTGTTGCAATTGTTGTTGAGATGGTGGAGGATATTGTTGATATTGTTGTTGTTGTTGAGGATACTCATAAGGAAAGTAGTGAGAGTGTAATTGGTTTAGACATCTTGAAACTTGTCTTGATGATGGATCTTTGTAGTGAATGAAACTTGAGTTTGTTGATGAAGTATTCTTAATAGTAGAAAACCAACTTAGGCATAGAAAATGACCCTACGTGTAATCCTTTTTGGGACACGAACTAACGCTCGGGAGTCACGCTTATCATTATACTGATAAAACTTAGGTTTAGCGCGTAAACCGAGGCTCAATAGTAAGAACCTTATCGTAAGATTTCCTTAGACGTAAGAGGAGCTTATGTGAGGAAATGGGAAAGTGTTTACTCATAAGCTTTTATGCTTAGAAGCGTAAAACTAGGTTTTACCAAAGATCCTTTACACTTATCCAGTGTAAAAGATATCAAAAGTCGAATTGTTTTCAGCTTAACCAAGCAAAAGAAAACAGAGTAAACCAACAAACGAAAATCAAAGGAAGAAAATCTTATGCGTGAGGAACTTGCTTAGGCGAGACAGGAGACTTAGGATTAAACCTTCTGTAAAACTAGGGTTTTACTAGGCGTAGAAAGTACAAAAATTTACCAAAACTGATTTTTATGCCCAAAAGTGTTTTGTAACATGATTTTATCGATGAAATAGCTTCAAAATCACCAAAATAACAAGAAAGTTTGAAACTTGATTATCCAAAACTATTTTTCACCTTACGCGTATACAAGTACACACGAATTCAACCAATCTTAAAAACTAATCTACACACGTAAAGTTTGAAACTTGATGCAAAAAACTTAAACTTTAACACTAAATAAACCTTAAACAACAAGAATCTTGAGTTTACAAGTGTAAAAACTAAAGCTTTAAGCGTCTGAAAGTTTATTTCACTAAAAACCCACACATATAGAAACCAAACTTCAAAAACAAAAGTGTTTCACCTAACTAGATGACAATTGATACCACTATTAGGTCACCATAACTTAACACAAGGATCAATATGTAAGAAATAAGATGAAAGAGAAATTGGTTGAACACACACACAATACACACGTATGAATACTAGAAGTTTAGACTTAGGATATTAAGAGAAATGAACAACCAACCTTCATGAGAAGGTTTACATTAGTATTTATAGGGGAAGGGAGCTAGGGCAACATGTCTAGTCCCTTCCTTCATTATTGGGCTTGGGCCAAAGCACATGGGCTTTCTACGTAAGCCTTGTCATTAATACAAACATAAAAGCCTAGTTTAAGCAACCTATTACATACTATATACTAAAACTTGAAATTCAAGTTAGGAGTGATTCCAACAGTCATGGACCCTGGGACATGGGTCATGGATCTTACCCATTGTGATGTTATGCATGATGCAATGAGCATGGTCCATGGGTCATGGGTTATGGGTTTTGGGTTATGGATATTCCAAACTATTTTGTATGTTTATTTGGTTAGTTTACAACTATGTATTTTTTATAAAAATGTAAGTAACAAAAGTTACTTATAAGTGTTTTATAAACATGCTTTTGGTTTTATACAAACTATTTTACTAGATGTGTTTAATGGTTTATTAGGGGTTTGATCATAACACAACATAACAAACATGTACGAACCTGTGTTGTAGCATACAAGGATTTGAGACTTCGAGAGGTGTTGAAAGTATGTTGAGACAAAATATGATTACGAGTAACTTGTACATTTTACGTTATGTATTACAAGATACATGGTTTGTCATCAACAAAACAAATGAAACTCTATTGATTAAATATCGTAATATTTGCACTAATAGACACAATTATTATAAAATTAATACAATAACACCAATTATATATGTTAGGATTTAGAAAATCCAGTCATTAAAGTGTCGGTCACCTCAAGTATATGTAATCGTTAGAAAGCTCGTAGTCATAGTTACTTTATGTTAGTTAGTATTTAGTTAAGTAACACCGTGGAGGACGGACGGGTCTTTACCCACTGTATGCCTGATCCACAGCCCGTAGGTGGCGTTTTATGTAAGGTACTATAAATACCCTTTACCTCCCAAGGTAGAGGGTTGGAGCTCTGGTATGTGCTAAAACACATACCTTTTCTTTATCAAAACTGACCCAAAACAACCAAGAAAAAGCCGTTTATTGCTAATATTTGTGGTTTTCTTGAGTTTATGCATGAGCAGGTACGGATATGTAAAAACACACAAAAGAAATCCAAAACCGAAGAAAACCGAGCACGAGAGAGAGAAGTGTGCAAAAGCCGATGCTGGAATGCTATTTATTGATTTGAAGCTCAAAAGTGCATTTTACGGTTTCGGATCAAGATTGGAAATTTACACATTTCACCTTTACCTTTACCACCTTTACACTTTATACATTTCACTTACTTATCTTACCTAATTCACCCTCACCCTTTCCTAATTTACATCATTGGTCCCTGAAGTTTTAGCTTATACACATTTGGTCCTTGATAGTTAAATGGATTACTAAAACAAATCCTAAGTCTAAAACAATCCAAGTCCAATCAATATCAAAAACCATGGCCCAATAAACCCTTCACCCGGTCCACTATCAAATCCTAAAACCCTTCAACCCGTAACCAATAATACCAGTTTAATTTACCCATTTCCAACCCTTTACCCGTACTCCTAACGTTCAAACAAATACCACACCAAGTCAAACAATAATTAATAAAACCAAACGCGCCCAAAAGGATAAACCTCCATGGTTTCACTGTTTACCATCTTTCACCATTTACCCTGCTCCCGGTTTTTAACCCACACTTAAATACTTCTAGAAGACCTCTGACAACGTGTCAGAGGTGTGACAGCCAAGAATGCCAGCATGGCAGAATAGAGCTTGTTGATTGGTTGCGCCACATCATTCACATGATCCAAAGGCTTAGATTAGAGATGGTGACAAAGTCAGAAGATCAATGGTGTGGATTAGAGTTGCCAGAACCTTCCCAAAGCCTCATTTCATTATTTATACTGGATCATCCACAAGTGAGAGGGTCCATTTTCTCACAGCTTTTAGAGATTATGTTACCATTTTAATTGTCATTCTGTTTTTTGTAGTGTAATCTCTAGTTAAATTTGTAATTTCATTTTGTTTAATGCAATATTAATTTTACTTTGTCTCAACTTTTTACAAAAGCTTTAATTTGATTCTCAATGCTGATTTTACAAGTTCTAAACTGATTTGTTAAGCTCATATAAACTTTTGTAAGCTTATATAAGCTTAATTTTGTACTCAATTGCTCTTAATTCCTAGTTTCAAAAAGTCTTGAAAAGTCAACTGTTAAGTTCATTTTAATCTTAGTGCAATTTGTGTTTAAAAGCTTTAGAGTAGAAGTAATTCAGTCTTTAGAAGCTCTTTTCAGTCAAAATTCTCAAGGTTTAATGCTCAGTTTGATTTTAAAATCAGTTTGCACTCTAAAAGGTGTTTGGTTAATGTGTGTTTTCTAGCATTTTAGTAATCACATCATGAATTTGAGAGCATTAGTTTCAGTTGTTGTTTCTAGAGTTTTAGCAACCAATTTCTCAAGTTTTATAGTCAAAAGTTGTGTTTTCAAATGATTTACCAAAACTGTCTAAGTTCCATCTGTCCCAAATTGCCAGTTAATCATGGTTTTGTAAGTTCTCAATCAACTCTAAAGTTTGGATAAACTTATGTTTCTTATAGCTTGAGTACCATAGTTAATATGTTATTAGCTTGTCTACCGTTTAGAAGTTGTAGGATAGCTTGAAAACAGGTCCTCTTCATAATTATTTATTTTCTTTGTCATTATTTTCATCCTTTTATTTGCTACCTGTTAGCTTAATGTAGTGGTAGAGATTGCTTAGTTTTGGATTTCATTAGATAGACTCTAGCTTAGGTTAAGTAAGTTCAGCTTTTAGATGCCTTAGCGTACTTATAGGTTAGCTTATTTTGGTCTCCAACTAGCTTCTTCCGTCTTTTTTTCTGCTTGTGGCCTTGAGTTCTATATAGCCATTTTTGTTTTTGCCTCTAACTTCTTCACCTTAAGCCCTATTTAGCTGTAATTTTGGATATAGCATCTTTGGTTGGTTATCTTGAGATCCACACTTTTGGTTTTCATTTTAGCTTATTGAATAAGCAGCCACGTAAGCTTAAACATAGGGCGGATTCATTTGTTTTAGCAGTATAGCTTGCTTAATCTTAGGTAGCCTGTGGATTAGAGGTTAGGACTAGCTGTAGTTAGTTGCTAGAAGTTAGTTTTAGCATACATTAGCTTCATTATCAGTTGGTGCATTTATAGCTTATTTGCTTATTTTCTATAGCTTATTTCATAACAGCTTACATAGCTTGATTCTTCCTTCCACTTAAGCCCATGTTTTTATATTTTTCATAGCTTTAGAATAAGATTTTAGAATTTTCCTGAGTTTTTCATAATTTTTGGTCACTTGCTCACTATTTTTCTTTATTAAATTCAGTTTTAGGCATTTTTAAATAGCTTTAATTGCAAATAAATTTAAAAATGTTCTAAAAATACAATTTAAATTTTATTAGGTTTAGAATATTCAAAAAAGCATAAAAAAGATTTTTCCCTATTTTTCCCCTTTTATTTGGTATTTTCCACAATTTAAATTAGATTAAAATAGTTTTAAATTAGTAGAAATTAGAAAATTAATCTAAAAATAAAAAATTAGTTTTAAAAAGTCTTTTGAGTTATTTTAGATTTTTAGAAAATAGATTCATATTTTTTTCTTTGATTTTTATAATTTTTAGTATTTTAAATTAGTTTTATTAGTTAAAATTTATTTTTAATTTTAATAAAATCAAGAAAAATCCAAAAAAAAATAGTTTTAATTCTAAATTAGTTTTCACATTACATTTTTAGAGTAAAAGTAATTTTAGGCATCTTTAGGATATAATTTAGACGTAGTTGCATTTTAATTACGTTTTGTTAATTACGCTTTTAAATGTCGCATTTAGGATTTCCGTAGTGTAATTTCCCTTTTATGCTTCCCTTGCCCCGTAGTTTAGAAAACTTCATTTTATCCCCTTCTCTATTCAAATCCGATAATCGAGCGTGAGTTGAAATTCCATTCAACCCTCGCTCTGAACGATCTCGTGCTCAAACCTAACACGCTTGAGTTACTGATACTACACACTTCTCATCTATTATTGATCGAGTAACCGCTTAAAGTTTCTTACGGGTTAGTCATTCACAAGTGGCTAGTGTGAGATAACTTGACGTTTGGCTGATATCAATTTTGGCCATGCTGGGAGGGCTTGTAGAGTTTTCAGATTCCGCCTGGCAAGTGCATTTGAAGATCCTTCCAGTGAAGTTACCGCCTTTTTGTAAATATATCTTTTCAAAACCCAAAGATTTTCCTTTTCAAAATATGTTTTCAAAACCCAAAATATTCTTTCTACCCTCTGACCCACAATTCTTTATCCCTTCCCTCTTATTCAGTGATAATTCGATGTCTTCGCCTTACCATTATGGTTGTCAATGGTGTGGTGGACCTCAAAATGGTGGAATTGTCCCGTTGTAGCATTGTGAATATGAAACTTTGTTCAGTAACATCCCACAATGATACAACCAATTTCCTTAATCCCCTTACCATGAGACGGAGTCATACTCATGTGAAGTTGTGGAGGTCCTCACCAAGGTTTTCAATGTCAAGCCCAAATTAACAATACAACCTTTAGTTATGAACCTTATCCATATACTTCACTGAACCCAAATGCAAACAATCATATTGTTGTGAGTATTGTGGAGGTCCGCACTTTAATTCCGATTGTCAGATGCAAAACCCGCTTCTACTGGTGGTGTTCCTTGAATACTGACTATCCTTATGACCCACCTCCACAATACCAAGAAATTCAACCACAACCTCGATAATTTCTCCGTAAATTCAAAGATGTCTTAAAATACTCAAGAATTTGTTAATGAATATGAACATCGAAGATGAGCATCTCAAACGAAAGATCTATGTTAGAATTACTCGAAGAAAGAAAAAGCGAGCAGCCTCGGATTAGAAAAGTGTCTTTGAAATCACTAATTGAGGAGCAAGCACTTAAAAGACGTGC
This sequence comes from Chrysanthemum makinoi, assembly GCA_910596185.1. Lineage (NCBI taxonomy): Eukaryota > Viridiplantae > Streptophyta > Magnoliopsida > Asterales > Asteraceae > Chrysanthemum > Chrysanthemum makinoi. Next base: position 250,017,797 of record OU343225.1, on the reverse strand, counting down.
CCGATGGCTCGAGACTTACATCGATGATGATGATGAGGATTCCATCCAAATGAAAGAACATTATGAAAGTTTGTCGGTCAATCCACTCCCGCTTCAGCCTTTCATTTCCGACCCTTCCCTCTCCGCGGTTGGGGAGAAGTGACATCTTTGGGAGAGGTCGATAATCATAATTCTACGCATATAGTTACACCTGGCTGACTACCATAATGGGGACAAACCTCTTAGTACTATTCCAGAACGAATCTTCTTGTGTTGAGAGCCTTATCCCAATCCCAAGAGAGTCCGAGGTTGTAGATGATATTTGTGATGAGCTTTCTCTTGATATTTCACATGATCATGATGAGATGTTTTCCCGATACCGAGGATGTATCCTCGCTGGTTGTGATTCGCTTTATGTGATTCTCTTGACATTTCAGAGTTACTTCCTAGATTTTCAAATCCACATTTAAATTCAATGATGACTATACCTTTAAGTTAATCCTCTTTTCACCAAGATTTTGAGTCCGATTCGGAGACCACAACTAAGTGGTGGATATTGCTAGCTCTCAGCACACCACTTGTCCCATCTCTGTTCCACCTTTCTCTCCGCCGTGATGTTATGCAAGATGAAGAAAGTGATGAATCGACAAAAGATATGAGATTGATGAATTGACTAAAAGTGGTTGAAGACTATATTCTTGATAATCTGGCGGATGATATGGAAGAAATCGACTTATTGATGATCCACATCGCCGTATTGAGAGTGACGGTGCATGACTCTAATCAAGATATCCTTTTTCTTCAAAGCTTGCTTAATGATGATTCTCCTCCTCCTGAGTCGACCCTCACTTATCCCGCTGAGCACACATGTGAGGACAAGATTTTCAACCCCGGATACGGCGCTGATGAGTTTTATGCTAAAATGTCATTCGAGATAAGGATCCTCCCTTGGATGCCTCCGCTGATGAGCCTTTTGAGTCACACTTCTCTGCACCATGGACTCGCTTTCTTGGAGATTCTCTTTTGATCCTTCATCCCTGTCATAAAGCGCCTCGATGATGGATCGATCTTTCATATGCCTTATGTGAGTTTGGGAGGAGTCATTCTTTATGTGCTTGAGCCCGACATTTTCTTCACCACCCAACCCACCCAGTCCTCATTCTTTGGAATGAGGACACCGCTTTTGACCCCCGGCATCTCTACCACTTTCTTCCCAGGACAAATGAATTCGGGACGAGGGCTAGCTTACTCGCTTAAGAAAACAGAAAGAGCCGTGGGAGGCACCCCATGCTTATCTCTATCTTCTTTCTATTTTCTAATAAGTGACGAAGGGTCGCCTCTTCGATTTCTCGTGTTTGGTTGTTTGTGATGTTGTGTTTAGATGTTCCCGATGAAGACTACCGTGTCAGTTTGTCTTTTCTCCACTCGAAGTTTCATGATCGATGCCGATGGAACGATATCCTAATCTTATCGACTAACGTTTATCTTCTAGCATACTTAATAAACGGCTTTTAGATTTTCGTTGATACCTTGCTTTAAACATTGAGGACAATGTTTCATTTTAGTCTGGGGTAGGGTAATCTTCGATTTGATTTGACCCTTTGCTTATTTTTGTCGTGATACTCGCAACCCTTTTTTCCTTAGAAAATAAAAATTGTGCAAAAATGAGAAAAATTTAAAAATTTTTGTAAGCTTTTGTTGAGTCTTTTTGATTGAAAAGTTAGCCAGCTCTTAGATAAAGTATAAAATGCTAATTCTAAATCACAAGGCCAAGATTTTGCAAGTTTCCTGAGTGACTTTTAAATATGCATAACTATTTTCATTAGACCGAAGCATTTTAAGTTAATATATTTTGACACCTTGTTGACTTTCCAGTGAGAGTAGGAATAGAATTCACGACTTGAGGGTGTTGAGCCCTAGCTTGTTCCTTAACCATAGATAATCTAAAATTATCGTAACATCTCATGGATCTCATTATTTGGATTTTAAATTTGCGAGATCGAGAAATGATAGAGTTACTTATGAGTTTAGATGCTAAGCGTGGAGTAGTTGGTTCTCTTTAGAGCCCATTGGAGGTACTTATGGCTTTTGCTCCCACAAAATTGTTTCACCCCATATGCTTAATAAATAATTAGAGATGTTGAGTTTTGGTGATAGTTAGTTCTTTATCTTCTTAAAAGATTCTTTGTTTTAAAAATTGGGTACACATCAAGGATCCGTAATGAATAAGAAATAAGTAATAAAGTGATATGTGAAATGTAATAAGTAAAGTTGTGAGCTGCTGAGATGGGACCGCTTGATCTTTAGCCGGGATTGGTGGGGTCTTAGCCTAGCCACCGATCCTCATTTCATGAAGCCTATAGTCTTGAAATTATCCCGTGAAGCTCCGTAGTTCATAGCTCATACCCTAAAAGTCTAAGTTCTAAAAAAAAAAAAAAAAAAAAAAAAAAATTGAAAAATGAAAAGTTAGAATAAAATGAAATTGAAAGTCAAAAGTTCGTGCAGACTAAAAGAATTTAAAACCAGTGATGGAAATCATTTTCACGACAATGGTTCTTGAGAGAAGGCGGATAACTAATTATCGACTTAGCTTTGTATCTTTATCGGAATAAAAGTTATCGAAACGAGAATTTGAAGAAATTCATTTCTCACAAAAATAAAAAAATCTAGAGGAAAATAGGAAAATGGGAACAAAAGGTATTTACACAAGTAACTTCCATGGGTAGTGTTAGCATCTAGAATCATATTTAACAATGATTTCGATTTTACGCTTAGTTTGGAACTTGTGAAAAATCAGGGGACGATATTCTATCCGTATGGTCACTTCACTTGCGTGTTGTGTTTTCTACTCCGTGATCCTTACATGTCGTTTGAAAAATGTTGGAGTTATTGATCGACATGAAAGTTTAACAAACCGTCATTCATAACCAGAATGTGCTTAACCGTAATATCTATACATGTGAAATTAAAAGGTAGCGGGTTTTAGAATTAAGGCTTTCTTAATCTCTTTTGAGGAATCTTTGCTACTTCTTCATAGGTTTAGTAGAAAGAGATTGAAATCCTTGGTTTTAGAAGCGTGAGTTGATTGCATTGCGTAAGGACACGACAATGGTTTTAGTGCGGGGTATTTTGGTATGTGCTAAAACACATACCTTTTCTTTATCAAAACTGACCCAAAACAACCAAGAAAAAGCCGTTTATTGCTAATATTTATGGTTTTCTTGAGTTTAGCATGTGCAGGTAGGATATGTAAAAACACAAAAAGCCAAACAGAAGAAAACCAGAACGAGAGAGATGTGCAAAAAGCCGATCTTTGGGAATGCTATTTATTGGATTTGAAGCTCAAAAGTGTATTTTACGGATTTCTGGATCAAGATTGGAAATTTACACATTTCACCTTTACCTTTACCACATTTCACTTACTTATCTTACCCAATTCACCCTCACCCTTTCCTAATTTACATCATTGGTCCCTGAAGTTTTAGCTTATACACATTTGGTCCTTGATAGTTAAATGGATTACTAAAACAAATCCTAAGTCTAAAACAATCCAAAGTCCAATCCAATATCAAAAACCATGGCCCAATAAACCCTTCACCCGGTCCACTATCAAATCCTAAAACCCTTCAACCCGTTAACCAATACCCAGTTTAATTTACCCATTTCCAACCCTTTACCCGTACCTCCTAACCGGTCAAACAAATACCACACCAAGTCAAACAATAATTAATAAAAAACCAACTTGGCCCAAGGATAAACCTCCATGGTTTCCGTTTACCATCTTTCACCATTTTGCTCCCAGTTTTAACCCACACTTAGATACTTCTAGAAGACCTCGGCAACGTGTCGAGGAGGTGTGACCGATCAGAATGCCCGCATGGCGGAATAGAGCTTGTTGATTGGTTGCGCCCATCATTCACATGATCAAAGGCTTAGATTAGAGATGGTGACAAAGTCAGAAGATCAATGGTGTGGATTAGAGTTGCCAGAACCTTCCCAAAGCCAGACTCGACTATTTATACCCGGATCGATGAAGGGGTCCATTTTCTCACAGCTTTTAGAGATTATGTTACCATTTTAATTCTGTCATTTACTGTTTTTGTAGTGTAATCTCTAGTTAAATTTGTAATTTCATTTTGTTTAATGCAATATTAATTTTACTTTGTCTCAACTTTGTACAAAAGCTTTAATTTGATTCTCAATCTTTGATTTTACAAGTTCTAAACTGATTTGTTAAGCTCATATAAACTTTTGTAAGCTTATATAAGCTTAATTTTGTACTCAATTGTTCTTAATTCCTAGTTTCTGAAAAAGTCAATGAAAAGTCAACTGTTAAGTTCATTTTAATCTTAGTGCAATTTGTGTTTAAAAGCTTTAGATTAGAAGTAATTCAGTCTTTAGAAGCTCTTTTCAGTCAAAATTCTCAAGGTTTAATGCTCAATTTGATTTCAAAATCAGTTTGGCACTCTAAAGAGGTGTTTGGTTAATGTGTGTTTTCTAGCATTTTAGTAATCTGTCATCTGAATTTGAGAGCATTAGTTTCAGTTGTTGTTTCTAGAGTTTTAGCAACCAATTTCTCAAGTTTTATAGTCAAAAGTTGTGTTTTCAAATGATTTACCAAAACTGTCTAAGTTCCATTCTGTCCCAAATGCAGCAGGTTAATCATGGTTTTGTAAGTTCTCAATCAACTCTAAAGTTTGGATAAACTTATGTTTCTTATAGCTTGAGTACCATAGTTAATATGTTATTAGCTTGTCTACCGTTTAGAAGTTGTAGGATAGCTTGAAAACAGGTCTGCTATCAGCTGGTTATTTCTGTTTTGTTGTCATCAGTTTTCATCCTTTTATTTGCTACCTGTTAGCTTAATGTAGTGGTAGAGATTGCTTAGTTTTGGATTTCATTAGATAGACTCTAGCTTAGGTTAAGTAAGTTCAGCTTTTAGATGCCTTAGCAGCTTATAGGTTAGCTTATTTTGGTCTGCAACTAGCTTCTCTATCCACTTTTTCTGCAACAGCAGCCTTGAGTTCTATATAGCCATTTTTGTTTTTGCCTCTAACTTCTTCACCTTAAGCCCTATT
>OU343225.1:249986820-250012640 GCA_910596185.1 Chrysanthemum makinoi | reverse complement strand
GAGGGAAAGAGAAAGGGTGGGTTGGAAGGGAAAGAAAGTGTCGGGCTCAAGCACAAATGGGATAACATCTCCCGAACTCACATAAGGTGTATCAAGAAAGAATGATCCATCATCCGGCGGTTTTGCGGGCGGACGTCGGGATGACGGATCAAAGAGAAACGACTCCATAGAAGAAGGGAGTCCATGGTATAGAGAAATGTAGTTCAAAGGTTTATCAATGAAGGCATCCAAGAGAGGATCCTTTTTTCGGTTAACTTTTGTTTTATGAATGTCCTCTCCGATGAGTATCCCAGGGTTAAAAATCTTGTCCTCGGAGAGGAAGGAAATCAAAGTATCATCCACGTGAAAATCCTCACGAGAAGAGGAATCACTCGGATAAAAATGTTGTGGGACCTCGATCATCAAGCTCATCAACAAATCTTCACTTCCTTTTCTTTCTTTGGGTAAAATGGATCATCGATTCGCTTTTCTTCATTCTGGAAAGAATCGAGTCGGTAGGAGCAAGTTCATCGGCGAACTTCTTGAGAAGTGAATCGATATAAGAATAATCTTGAGCTCGGCTCAACTTCTTTACTTTAATTCTTTGAGGAGGATATAAGACTCCCCGTAAAGCATTTTCTCAATCAAACGAATATCTTACTCTATGTCAATAACGGCATAATCAATTTCTGGTGAAACCAATCGAATTCAAATAAGCCTCAATTTCTTCCATGATAGAATCATCGGTTCGAGATGGTTTAGGTTCAAAACATCATCCGAGGGGGGTAAGAAGACGGTTCATTATATATCAATTTTTCAAGTAAAGGATGTCCTCCGGTCAAAAGTAGCATCATCAATCTCAACGGGAATCGAGTCATCATTAATATAAGCATCAATCTCTTCCCAAATGGAGTCACTTTCCGTAGTGAGAGACGGAGAAGAGTCAGAAAGTTCCAAAATTTTAGAGGAAGGAGTGGGATTGCCACTCAAAGAAATCTCAACGTTCTTAAGTTCAACACAACAAACAGAAAGCGGAGGTGGGACAAGTGGTGTGCTCTTAGATCTAGCATTTTCCACCACAACCGTTGTAGACTCCTTTCTAATTTCTTCTTTGTTCAGACGTATTGTTGATAAACTCTTAACCGTAAAACGTGAAAGGCTCGGATCAATTCTCGATGGTTTAGGCTCAACTTTTTGCACAACCGGAGGTTGGACGTTTTTGGTACTTCCGTTATTAGTAGGAATTCCCGGGTCCTTTGTCACCTCGGTGTCATTAATTTTGGCCACATCATATTGGTTGGTTAGAGATTTGGAAGTATGGTTAACATTGAACGTGACGGCTTCTTTTCCAACTCTTAAAGTGATCTCTCCTTCATAGACATCAATCAACGCATGGCCCGTCCTTAAGAAACATCTTCCGAGAATAAGGGGTACTCGAGGGTCGGCATCAAAATCAACGACAACAAAATCTGCGGGAAAATCGAACGTCCCCACTTTAACAAAAACATCCTCGGCTATACCGATTGGTTTTGTCGTAGTACGGTCGGCTAGCTCGAGGGTCATACACGTTGGGGTAAGTGGGGGCAATGAAAGCTTTTCATAGATTGATTTCGACATCAAATTAATACTCGCGCCAAGATCGGCCAAGGCGAACTTGAATAATTCCTTGAAAATCGCACGGAATGAGAAACTTGCCGGGTCACCTAACTTTTCGGGAAGTTTCTTGAGAATAAACGCCGAACAATTCTCATTCAAAGACGTTTTTGCCAAATCCACAATTTTCTATTTGTTACTTAATAATCCCTTTAGTGTCGAAACAAACTTAGGCATGAGAAGAAGAGCATCCGTGAAGCTAATTTCGAAGTGAAGATCTTGAAATATTTGAAAGAATTTTTCTATTTGAAGATTTGCTTTTGATCATTCATCCTTGACGGGTACGGAAGTGTTGTTTTCCGGTTAGTCTTTTCAGCACTAACTGGAGCATCCTTAGGCTCAGATGTCGGGACAACCGTGGGTTGGACATTCTTGGTACTCCTCTTAGTAGTAGGAAGCACCGGGTCCTTTGTCACCCCGGTCTTACGGTCTACCACACGAGACGGAGAAGAAGAAATAATGGTAGGAGCCGTGGGTCCATCGTAAGCAACACCACTTCGGGTAGTGATCGCTTTCATGTCACCTCTCGGGTTTGGAATCGTATTACTTGGAAGAGTACTAGAACCCGAGGGTTGAGAATAAGAAGTAGAAGTTTGATTAGCTTGAAAGAAACTAGCCATCATATTCCTCATTTCACTCATCTGCTTGTTACTAGTAGCTTCCATTTCCCTTTTGAAATCATTCCTCATACTGGTGATTTGAGTTTGCAAACTTTTAATGGTATTATCGGAGTTCTTCATGTAAGTTAGAAAATCATTGTTCGGAGCAGCTTGATGAGGTGGTTGATACGGTTGTTGATAAACTTGAGGTGGAGGAGCTTGGTAGTTTTGATTACCATGATTAAGATTAGCTCCTCGGTTTTGATTGTAAGATTGGTTTTGATAACGGTTTTGATTATGTTGAGGAACGGGTGCAAAACCGGGTGGTCCCATTTGGTTGGCACGGTATCCTTGGTTTAGATGTTGAACCGGATTAGCAGATGCTACGGAAGCATTTCTGAGATCGCCATTGGTGGCTTGACAATTATAGTACGGATGAGGACCACCGCAAATAACACATGTTTCGGTAACGGCTTTGACTGGTTCGGATTTCAAATTCTTAAACTCTCTCATCATCGAATTAATAGCATGAGTAAGGTCCACCCCACTTAACTCACTCCTCTTAACGTAGTTATCATTAGTAGCGATCTTAGAAACAACCGGACGGTTTCTAGACGAGAAAACTTTTGACTTATTTTCGATTATCGTTCTAATATCGGCGGGCATACGACTCAAGATGTTACCACCGGCGTCAAGCGTTTAATCTTGATCGGACGGCGTTAGAGCATTATAGAACGTATCAATCTGATGAAGATCGGTAAAACCGTGATTTGGGCATTTTCACAAAAGTTCTTTAAATCTATCCCATGCTTCTCCAAAACTTTCATCGAATTTTTGTTGAAAATTAATGATTTGATTTCGTAACATTGTAATTTTCGAAGGAGGAAAGAATTGATTCACAAACTTCTTAGAAAGATCGTCCCATGTTGTAATTGATTGAGGGGGTTCTTTTTCGAGCCAAGTCCGGCTGCCCCTCAAGGAAAATGGAAATAATCTCAATTTAACTGACTCATGAGTGACGCCTCGAAAGTTTATCGTAGAAGCAACTTGATTAAACCAACGGAGGTGTGCGTGGGGCTCCTCATGATCCAAACCACAAAAGGTTTATTTGAAACCAATTGAATCAAATTTTTTTTAGTTCAAAATTCTCGGTATCAAGTGGTGGAATAACGATAGCATCACCGTAGCCGTCTACGGGAGCTTGAAGTAACTCGATCATCGCTCGAGTATCCGCCATGACGACGGGTTCTTCAACGATAGTACGTAACTCGGTACGCTCTATTCTACGATTGCGATTACGTCGTGATTGAGAACGAGGGCATGCACTAAAACTAAAAATCAAAAAGTGAATAATAATTTTGAAAAAGGAAAATCTTTTTGGTTTTTATATTTAGAAAACTTTGAAAACACAATATTTTTGTAACCTTCGCGTCAACCGGTGCTCGGTAGCTCCCAAAAGTACGTAGCAAGCGGAAGAAGAGTGGATCGTTCTTCACCGCAATTTAATGTCAAGACTTCCGTTACCCCGTGTATAGGTTGTACTTCGAGGTGAGCCGACGAACAATTGACGCTCGGGTTTGTTTTGTTGGTTTTTTAATTTTTTTTTGGTTTTGTAAACACTCTAGGAAGAATGTTTTGGTTTTTAGATTTTTTGGTTTTTGAAAAATTTATATTTACAAAAACAACGGTAACTTCACTCGGGGAAGGATCTTCAAATGCACACGATTCGAGACGAAATACGAAAATTTACTACAAGCCCTCCCCGCAGCGGCGCCAAAATTGATTCGATAAATCAATAATGAGAAGTGCGTAGTATATGGGTAACTCAAACGTGTTAGGTTTGAGCACCGAGATCGTTCAGAACGAGGGTTGAATGGAATTTTCAACTCACGTCGCGATTATCGGGATTTGAATGTGTTAAAAGGATTTGAGGATTTCTAAACTACGGGGCAAGCAATAATAATAAAAGCATATAAATCTACTAATCCTAAGGTGCAAACAAGTAATCTCAATTAAGTACGCAAATTGAACTAAAGACGCAAATTACTTTATGCTAAAAAACGTATTCCAAAATGCAAATTAATCTATTTTAACCCCTAAAAGTGATCTAATATTTTTCTACAACTAAAAATGTGATTTAAAAATTATCTAAAATTTAAAACTAATTTTTTTTTTTTTGGTTTTAGATTTTTGATTTTTTGAAAATAGCGAAATATATATATATATTTTTTGACTTTTTAATTTTTTTTAAGAGATTTTCTTTTAAAAACTAATTTAACTAATTAAAGTTTAAACTAAAATTTAAATGACAAACTACAACTAGTGACGATGAATATTAAGCTAAGAGTATGATACTAAAAAGACTTAACAAGCATCATACGAAAAATTAAACGTAACGTTAAACTAAGATTCTAAGCTAAAAATAATAAAAAGTTAAGAGAATAAAACCCGGTGATGAAACGAGAGGAATAAAACCACCCGATCTTATAAGCACAAATTAATACAAAAGTTTACAACTTTATTAATCTTATCCACTAATTAGTAAGTAAAGTTTAAAACTTTATTCACCAACAAGCTTAAAACTTACTAAAGCTTCAAACTTTATGTATTAAAAATGCTTAAAGACCCTTAAGCTCCACGCCTTATGAGGTAGGATGGGATTACACAAACAAAATCAAAACGTTAAGGGTTAGCACAATTATATAAATATAAACTTTTATAATAAAAACCTAAAATAAAAGATAAACTAATCTTAATAAATCAAATCTTAACCACCAAACTCTCTCAAGGAGATATGTTTCCACAAAAACTAATTTGGGTATTAAGGTTAAAGATTTAAAATATAATATATATATATATATATATATTTTTTTTTTAAATAAAGGAAAGGAAATAAATCAATGAAAAATATCAAATGAACTCCGAAAATTCCAAATGTTTTTTAGCAATGTAAGAAAAGTGATAGAAGCTCACAGAAAAGTTTTTAGAATTTTCGGAATTAAATAAGTATTTTGTTTCGATTTTTATGTTTAAAATAGCAAATAAATCAAAATAAATAGTAAACTACTTCAAAAAATATGAAAAATTCACACTATCTTAAGAAATCTATGAAAAGCTACCAGAAAATATAAAAATATTTTTTTTACGTTTTTTACTATTTTTTAAAAATAAAATACGAAACAGTTTTTTAAAAGAAAAAGAACAGAAACAGTTTTTGATTTTTAAAAATACTAAAACAATCAAAATTACGAAAATTTTATGACGAAAATAAAATATATTTTTGGATTTTTGTGAAAAGGACAAGATTTTTAGAGACTTTTTACTATTTTTAAGCTAAATAAAACAATAAAAATGTGAGCTTTAATTTAAAAAACAAAAAAACTAAACTTTTATAAAAATATAAATAAGATATGTTGAGTGTGCACTTGAGCGATAAAATACACTCACAAAATCTTACTATAACTCAACTCTTCATGGCATATTTTTATAAAAAGTTTTATAAAAATAAAATGAAATAAAAAAGATTAAGAGATGAGAAGAATATAGAGATGCAAGAAATAAATAAAACTTTTATAAAACTAAAGAGCATAAAAATAAAATACAAGAGTTTGGGTATAAAATACAAATAAAGATGATAAAATGAGGTGAGGGAGGTGGGTATTTATAAACCCCCAAGTTACACTTTGGCCCCTAATAATTTTTCATAAAAGCCTCTAAACTATTTAGATCTTGGCACAAATAAAACCCTCAAAACTTGGTCCCCAAGTTGAATTTTTCTTTTTCTTTTCTTTCTTCTATTTTTCTTTTTCTTCTTAATTAATTAATTCTTCGTTTGGTCTTTAAATTTTTCTTTTCTTGCCTCGATGCTTCAAATAAAATTATCATTGGTCCCAGAATCGCGGTTCCTTCCCTTCTCGCTGCTCGTTTTGTCCACTTGTCTTCTTTTTGTCCATTTTACAATATCCGTTACCTGCACATACATAAACACAAAAACACAAATATTTATGGCTTTAGGGATTAGTTTTTGGTCTTTTTGGTCCGGTTTTGATAATGAAAAGGTATATGTTTTTACATATAACAAGCTCCAACTCTCTACCTTGGAAGGTAGAGAGTATTTATAGTCTTACAATAAAATGCTACACAACGGGCTGTGGATCAGGCATACAGTGGGTAAAGACTCGTCCGTCCTCCACGGTGTTACAAAGCTAAATACTACTTAACATAAAATAACTACGACTACGAGCTTTCTAACGATTACATATACTTGAGGTGACCGACTCTTTAATACCTGGAATTTCTAATTCCTAACATTGTTTATGATCATATTTTAGTTGTTCTATTTGAGAAAGCAATGCATTCTTGGAGGCAACTAGATCACATATCTGTTTTTCCAAAGATTTTTCATTTTGGTATGATTTTGCAAAAGCGACTTCAAAACCTTTTTCACGTTTCTCTTTAGTTTCAAAAAAATGTTGAGTTGAATTTATAGCATTCATTATCCTTAGTCAACAAAGTAATTTTATCTTGCATTTCTTATTGATGTCATTGCATTGAAAGTTGATATTAGGGGTGGTCTGAATTAAGTTGGTCATGAGCTCAAGATCTGGATTAGAAAAAGCTTCATCTTGTTCAACTTGATTCTCAACATGATCATTATTTAGAGGTCATCTTGATCATCAAATATAACTACGGGATCCATTTGATTATCGTAGGAATGAGATGTAGAAGATTCATGTTGAACACTTTGAGCCTCGTCGGATTCAGATGTTGGCGGAGATATCAGATCATTAATGAGTATAATTTGATCCCAGATTTTAAGATAAGCCATCAAGTCAGCATTAATCGGCCTCAGATTACCTATGTGGAGTCATGTTTGCAATTAACATTACACTGCGATAGCTTGTAAGTCCTCCATGTCATCGAATCAAGACGCCTATGAAGCTCTCTATTCCTTGTTGGTAAGTGTTCCACCGACTTCATCCTCGAGCCAAAAGTAGAGCTTCTTTTGTGATAAGTGCCGCCTCTTGTTCTCGGCTTTCGCGCATTAGCCAGATGACCCCTTCTATTGCATTTGCAGCATCGAGACCATTAACCTCAAATTGGCATTTTCCCGACAACCACTTGAGCCCATTTTGTGGAGCACCCATGTTATTCCTACCATTAACATTAAACCTTTGACCACTAACCGGACGACCATTTTCAATGGTATCTCCAATCTCAACCCTTCAATTGTTAACAACAAATTTTGATTTTGTATCATTTGATGAGCGACGTGGTTGTCGGATTTGTTAGCAATCGTCCAATGCTCGCAATCATTACAAATCTTGATTCAATGCATCGCTGGGCTTCGCATCCTCATTTGATTCAATCAGAGAGTGCTTGATCATTGTTGTTGTTGTATGGAACCAATTGAGTTTTTGTAATTGCTGTTGTGATGGATCATATGGTGTAATCCGGAAAGCAAATTGGTTGTGGAGGGTTTGTGAAGACAGTTGGCAAGGTCGGAAATTGAGGATAACATGCTTGAGTGTACAAAGTAAGAGTTTGATTATCCGGGAGTGAAGGCGAAGCAGGACTCCATGGATAATTCTTTTCTTTGTCTACTTCCTTTGGTGGTGTTTCAAGTAGTCATACAACAATCCGTATGTAGCTTGATGAAGATTCTTCGCTTGACGGATGAATGTAACATACTTCCCAATCGTGACCAAGACAACTCTAGAACTTTGTGTTGATTGCAAATCCTGGCATACGATATTATGTTTATCCAAGTCATTGATGATGTCCGAAAACCCGATGATGGTATGACTCTTATGTCTCCCCTGGTTCAATCATGAAGTGTTCATATGCTAAGTAGATTTTGATTCCATGTCCTCTTGATTGAGTTCGCCTTCCATTAGAAGATGAATGCTTTAGCGGGGCCTTCGAGCATCAACACTACGGCATCGGATTTGGCAATCCCAAAGGATATATTGCATTGCAATTTCATCTGCCATACCGAAAAGTGATTTCCGTGGCCGGTCCCAACGAGGTGTGAAATTGACTGATATCCACAACATTGGTAACATCATTCTTGGGGAGTAGCATTCGGATCTCCGGTATAGTGATAGTAGGCATCTCAAAAGGACCTTCAAGGATGACCTTCTTCAAACTTACCATGTGGCTTCTGAGATCACAAACCTAAAACCTTATCACCCATTGATCGTAAGTTTCCTCGAGTGAGCATTGAGGTCTATCAAGGGATGCAGCTTCATGAATGGATTGTTGGCACTTAAAGTTTTTTACACATCTTTTCAAACCAAGAGGGTTCTTTTGGTGTTGCATTCATAGCATACTCTAGGATATTGATATTGAAAGTAGTTACAATGTTGAACTTGTTGACAAGGGTTTGGTTGAACCGTTTGTGGTGGAAGAGGGTTTGCTCCTTGAGGAAAGTATTTGAGACTCCACGTAAGCTGAAATTGTTGCTGAAATTGTTGCAATTGTTGTTAAGATGGTGGAGGATATTGTGGATATTGTTGTTGTTGTTGTTGTTGAGGATACTCAATGAGGAAAAAGAGTAAAGAGTATGGTGGTTGCATCTTGAAACTTGTGTTGATGATGGATCTTTGTAGCTCTAATGAAACTGAGTTTTTGATGAAGTAATCTTAAGTTGAAACAAGCTTAGGCGTAGATGAACCTTACGCCAGAGAAACCTTTTACTGCCAGAGACAAAAAGGTTACGCCAGAGTAAGAGCTTACGCTAGACTTGAGATAAAACTTAGCTTAGGCAAAACCAGCTTAATAGTAAGAAACCTTATGATATTTCCGCAAGACAAGCTTAAAGTAGGAAATGCTTTAGGCAAAGAAGTTTCTACCGTAGTTTTTAAGCTTAGCGTAAAAATAGGGTTTTACCAAAAAATCCTTTACACTTATCAAGTGTAAAAGATATCCAAAGTCCAAGTGTTTTCAAAGCTTATCCAAGCAAGAAAACACCGAAGTTAACCAACAAATTTCAAAGATCAAAATGACTAAATCCTTAGGCGAGAATCTCTCGTGCTTAGGCAGGGAAGCCTTTGAGTATAATGAGTAGAACTAGGGTTTACTACGAGTAGAAAGTACCAACTTTTTACCAAAAGTAATTTTTTATGCTCAAAAAGTGTTTTGTTACCCGATTTGATGAAATAGCTTCAATATAACCAAAATAACAATAAAGTTTGAAACTTGATGATCCAAAACAAATGTCACCCTTACTGTATAAAATGGTACAGATCTAATAAAACCAAGCTTAAAAACCACTCTACACACGTAAAGTTTGAAACTTGATGCAAAAAACATAAACTTTAACATAAAATAAACCTTCAACCACAAGAATCTTGAGTTTCGGCAAAAATTAAAGCTTTAAGCTGCATGAAAGTTTGTAGCCTTAAACCCACGAAAGTACAATAAGACTTCAAAAACTAAAGTGTTTCACCCAACTAGATGGCGATTGATACCACTGTTAGGTCACCATAAGTTAACACAAACATCAATATGTAAGAAATAAGATGAAGAAAGATCGGTTGAACAATCACACACAAACACACATATGGAATAATGAAAGTTATGCCTAGGATTATGAGTGAAATGAACAACCAACCTTCAAATGAAGGTTTACATGTTTTTATATAGGGAAGGGAACTAGGCAACATGTCTAGTCCCTTCCTTCATTATTGGGTCAGCCTAGCCTATGGGCTTCTCTAAGCAAGTGCCATTAATAACTAACATAAAAGCCTTGATTAAGCAATCTATTACATATTAAATACTAACACTTGAAATATAAGTTAGGAGTGATTCCAACACCTAGAAATGGTGGAGAGAAACTATGTGTGAAGGTGTGAAGAAATGGTAAGAAGTGGCTTGCTATTTATAGGCAAAAAGACCAAACCATGTTTTCGTCTCCAAGGATCCCTCCTGGAGGATCCGCCCTTGTAATTTAAGGGACTGTGGGAAATTTGAGGGGTCCGTGGACGCCCTCTTAACCCATGGGTTATGGGTCACGGATCAAGGTTATGGGTCATGGACTTGAGTGCCAAACTGGTACAATGTATCTAGACATGTTTTATGGGTCTTGGGTCATGGGTCATGGGTCATGGGTTTTACCCAACATATTTACTTATGTTTATGTATTTTATAAAATGTAAGTAACCAAAATTACTTAAGTGTTTTATAAACTTATTTAACTAAACATGTTTAATGGTTTGTTAGGGGTTTGATCATAACGCAACATAACAAACATGTACTAACCTCGTTATAGCATACAAGGACTCGGAGTCGCCGAGAGGTGTTGAGAGTATGGAGACAAGATATAATTACAAGTAACTTATACATTTTACGTTATGTATTACAAGTTACATGTTTGTCATCAACAAAACAAATGAGAATGTATAGATTAAATATCGTAATATTTGCACTAACAAAATGGATCTCAGGTTATTCATGATGATTTGGAGTAGATTCATGAGGATGATCATGAAGAAATGGACATTGAGTGGAAAGTAGCACTCCTGATTTTTAGGGTAAAGAAATTCCTTCAGAATACTAGGAAGAAGATCATCATCCACAATGATGAAACTGTTGGCTTAGACAAATCCAAAGTAGAATATTACAACTGCAAAAAGCTTGGACAATTTGCTAGGGAATGCATGAGAGCAAGGTCAGAGGATGGAAGAAACAGGATCAGAACAGTCAATGGAGAAGATTCATCTTCTAAGGCTATGGTGGCTATTGATGGAGTTGGGTATGACTGGAGCTACATGGCTCATGAAGAGACAGCTCCTCCCAACATGGCACTAATGGCATTTTCAGACTCTGAGGTACACAATAATAAATCTTGTACTAAAACTTGTTTGAATAACTATGAATCTTTAAAAACTCATTATGACAAGTTAAGGATATAATTAAATCAAACTGAGTATGACTTAGCTAATCATAAGAGGATTAGCCTCAGAGAAAACAAATAGAATACTATGTGAGAGAAAATGAGGAAGCCTTGAATGAACAAAGTTGTTGTTCTTAAAAGGGACATGTTGTATAAACATGCTGAAATATCCTTGCTTAAAACTGACTTAGATAAATCAAGTTAGAAAAGGATAACATTCAAGCTCGTGTGGACAAATATGCTTATTCAAAAGATTGTTCACACAAGATCGTAGAGGCTAGTCTTCTTAAACCATGATAAGGTTTAGGATACAATAGTGTTGCACCACCCACTTCAGGTTTATACAAGCTGCCTAAATTTTAGCTTTCTAGCATAGGAATAGAGGATTTTAATGAACCATATATACAATATGGGTCTAAAAAGGATGTGAGGTTAAGTACACTTCTGATACCTCACAAGTCAAAACTTTTTAAGATGGTGAAACTAAAAATGTTCCACATGTAGAGACTATTCAACCTAAACCTTAGGAAAAACCATTTAGGAACACAGTCAGGTATGCAGAGATGTACAGGTCTAGAGAAAGATCATCCACTACTAGGGGAAACCAATGGGGTTGGAATAGACAACAATCACAACACCTAGAAGATAAGTTTGTTAGGTACAACAAATCATGTTTTGAATGTGGAAGCCTTAAGCATCATCAAAGGGGTATTATGATCCATGAAAACAATTTTGCTAGGAAGGATGACTATTCTCATCCAACCTATTTCACTCCAAGAGTAGTTCTCTTGAAATCTGGCCTTAAAACTGTTAATTCCTCAAGGTCAAATTATACTGCTTACCCCCAACCAATTGTTTGTGGTGCAAGACCTAAGAAACCTTTTTCAAACCAAGCACCATCAACTGAACCAAGACCCATTCAAAGAAAAACAACATCAACCTTTCAAAACTATAATCAACAGGTTGAATTTTACAAAAGGAAGTTTAGTATTGATTGCACTAACATGAAATCGTAGGCCAAACATAATACTGTTGGACCAAAAACCAACACATACAGGTCTAAAAGTAATGTTGTTTGGGGTAACAAAGGGAATGTTGCAAAGACCACACCTGTTTGGGTTAGAAAGACCATTAAACCAAATTGTGCATCTGTTAAATTAAAGAAAAAAGCCCATCTTGATGCACATGGCAGATCCAAGCCTGTAATGGTTTAGGTTCCTAAAGGAATCTAATTTCCTTTCTTTTGAAATTTTAGTCACATTGTGTCCTGTTAAAATGGAAATACTTTGTTTTGTGTTTCTTTGGTTTTAGACTAGCATTTTCAGGCAAGGCAGAGCACTTTGAATGGATTAAGATGTGGGAAACCTTGGCAGTCCTAGCCAATGGGGTGGTATAATCAAAAACTTTCTATGTTTAAAATCATGTGGATGCCAAAGCATTATGAGGCATCTGGACCTTTATTAAATATGAATTGATGGTTATAGTTACATGCTTTGTTCTCGATCTAACCCAATTTCTTTGCCATTCTATCATGTTACATGATAAGCAGTGTTACTCTAAGTGAGCTCGCATAAAGAATGTAGAAAGTGTGAATCTAACATTTGCGGTTAACTAACAACCGCACGAAATGGAAACCCTATCAAGAAGGCTCTTTGAATGAGTCTATCTATCACAAGAAGTACTAAGTACCTAAACTATTGGTTTTCACACAACCGATGTCATTTGAGACCAACTTTATTAAGTCTTCCTACACTTAATCCTTTCATAAACTCAATGCAAGATTGTTTTGTAAGAAAATTTGAGTTAATAATGCTTGGAAAAATGTTTTGAAAAGTTTGTACTGCTAGGAAAAATTTTGGTACTGCTAGCATAATTTGGTACTGCTCGAAATTTTATTCAAGTAAGGTAGATGAATAACTGCTTTTTGAAAATAGCCGTTGACAGATTGTTAAACTTGGAAAATATTTACCTTTTATCTTTCAACAGATTATCATTCTCTTAAGTTTCCTAATAATTAGAGTCGGTTAAATTATGAAACCCTAAATTTTGTCTATAAAAACTCAGTTGGCTTTCAAATCAGCATTATTCATTCAATAGTGATCTAAACCCAGCAGTCAAAACATTCTTTTAACCCAAAAACCTAATTCTCTTTAATGGTTCCTCTTTAGTTTGTTGCAAAACACAACCAGGTGGCATTCTTGGAGAAAATCAAGGAAGCATGTGAATTCCATAATATAGTGAATTTCCCTAATCATACCCATTGTATGCTCTATAGTTCATCTAAATATCTGTTACTCATATTAAGCGCTTTAAGGCATCACATCACAATACCTTTGAAGATGGAAAATGATTAAAGCCAAAGATGGCAATATCATCATTCCACTAAGCATTCTTAGAGGCATCCATACCTAGGTGATGTAGATGGTATAGCTGTATATGCCATCAAATTTTTCAAAACTTAACCAACCGTAATTTGTAAGTATGACATCATCTAAAACTTATCTTTTCTTGTCTCACAATGGAGATTCATGATCCATACTATTCTTTTCATTGTTTAAGTTCCCTGAAAACTTCATGGGAGCAGCTTAAGTAGAAACATTGTTATTGATCTATATGTCAACCGTAGAACTTACAATTTTCAAAATTTATTTTTGGTAGTATGGTGAAAAATGTGATAATCAACGCTTTTAATGTATCCACGATTTGTACAAATAGTTTTGGAAACCACACAAGTTAAACTCAAGTTCCATGCAAACACTTACAAAAATCCTTGCCTCACACAAAAGATTTTTAGTTATATGAAGATGGCATCTAAGGGGTTCAATGGACTTGTAGTACCTTTGTTTGAAAACATGTTACATATCCAGGGTGAAGGAACAACAATCCCAGTTGACTTCCAACACACACCTAAAGCTCGTGGTTCTCTATCAACATCTCAATCATCTTCATCACCACCTAGGAATAATCCCAGACTGGACTCTGATGTTCCTCAACACAGAGTTCTATTATAATTCTTGATGCAGATGAGGCTGTCTCTGACAGTGTAGGTAGGGCTGCTCATACTGACACAAGCTTGAAGCTGGTCAGGATAGGGGTAACATAAATAAGACCCTTACTATGGCAACATATAATGTATATGGTTCTAAAGGATCAGCTACAGGTGATGGAAACCCTAGCCAAATGCAAAACATAGGGTACATGCCCGTGGATCACAGTGATAAAACCCTAGCCAAGTTAACTCATCTAGAAGTGGTGAGGGCAGTTTGCAACTTATACAGGATTTGCTGGCTACATGTACTAGACTGATAGACTAAGTGACTATCTTGGAGAAGGAACTTAAGCACACAAAGACTTTGAACACGAGGGTCAACACCAATCTTAATGGAAAAGTGGAGAAATTGCAGCTCAAGGAAAAGTCACATCAATAACCAAGAAGAGTCAAACTGGTTGTATCAAGCTCGAACAGTTTAGATGAAGACATAGAGCAAAAGGATTCTTCCAAACAGGGGAGGAAATCTCAATAAAACTTTGATGCATATCTCGTGGGAGGATGGATATGATTCTCGAATAGACATATGATGAACAACCTTAGCAAGTTCATCAAGACACAAAAGATAATCCAGTAAATGTTGAAAACCTTGTGAAGAATGTAAAAAAGGTAGCAAGACAAATGAGAGGTACAGTTGATACTGATGGAGCTAGAAGAATCATTACACAAGCAATGCAAAACAAAGATGGTAATGTTGATATTCTAGTTGATACTGCTAATGATCTAGAAACTACTACTTCAACAAGAGTTGATTCTGAAGAAAGCTATCTTAAGAGGAAACATCATTTAATTCCAGTTCAGAAAAGAAGCAAAAAGTTGAAGAATATACTTCTGAAGAGGTTGAAACACAAGAAGATATATATGATAAACAAATGGTAGCTATTCCAAATGCAGTGTTTATTAAACCATTGCAGTCAAAATATCCCATTGTTGATTGGGAAATTCACAGAGATAAATTTGATATATTTTGGAAGATCATCAGATTAGGAAATAATGTGGAAATGTTCAAGACTTTTATTGATATGGTCATTTGATAGAGATGATCTTGTAAACCTCAGGAATTTGGTCAAAGAAAAGTTCTACCATGCAAGACTTTGAAAATAACAAGGAACTAGAGCTATGGACTGAGCTAGTTAGATTATTTGAACCTGATCCTTATGATACTATGTGGAAATTTCATGTTCCGGATAGAGCTACTACATGGAGATTGTATGACACATCTAGTGTTCATCATGTATCTAAAACTGATGGTACAGATGTGTTTATGCTAGTAGAAAAAGAGTACCCTCTCAGAGTTAGAATTTTGGTGTTTATGTTATTTGCAAAACTTATTGTGGATGAAGACTCAAAGATGGCAAGAAGGCTAATAAGGAAGATCAAATCACCACCTGCCATGAAGATCAGTAAGAAGAAAGGTTTGGAAAGAATCCCCTCATCGAAGATTTGAAGTTTAATTGAAGAAACTCTGATTTTGCGAGAAATCATGTTTAGGTGAGGATTGTTGGGAATTAAACAATGGCAAGATCGACGCTATAGGTAAATCAAGTTGCATATAAAGAGTCAAGCATCAATACACTAGCATTTCAACTGCTAGTACATATGGTTTGTACTGCTAATAGGATATGCACACGTTTTGTATTTTAAGAATAGATATTGTATATCTTATACAATTTTTTAGTGATAGTTTTCTTGTAAAGGACTCCTTGTCTAATAAAAGAAGGTCCTAGGTTATATTGTTAGATACACCAATACACAATCAATTAGAACAGTCGTGTTAAGAACTTCAAGGTTTTATACCTTGATACTAGCCAAAGTATCCATATTATTGATTAATAATATTGAAGTGTTTTGATCATTACTTTGTCCATTGCATATTCACTATTCTATTGATTATTCTTCTAAGTGTTATCAAGTAGATTCTGCATACTTGATTAACATTAAGCTTTGTTTCATTCATAATTGTTTTGGATTCTTCCAAGGCAATATACTTATACAAGCTAAGTAGATCCAAGGTTTAGGACTCACGCTTCCTATTAATGGAAGTTCATTTAGAGTAGTCATTCATATCCACTAGACATTTGTGTCTTGGATCATCATCTTGTATCATTAACTAGATTAGATGGTTTATGTGTTTGTGTCATAAAACACAAGGTTTCTTATGTTGGGCCACAAAACATAATGGGTTTGGTTGTACCCGAAGAAGGACCCGGTATCTATCCTTGTACCAAATAAAGTGTAGGCGACATCGTGTAAGGTTTGGTTATACATTATGTGAAGAACCTGGTATTTAGCTTTGTACTGAATAAAGTGTAAGCTATGTTGTGTAAGGTTTTCTCCGCCGAGAATGGAGCTTGTTGATCTAGTGAAGTAACTCGAAGTTGATAATTTGGGAGTGGAGTAGGTCGAAGAGGAGTTTCATGGCCAAACCACTATAAATCATCGTGTCCGGCCTACATATCCTTTTCTTTATTGTTGATTGTCTTTATGCTTGATCTTTATGATTATTTGGTGAACTTATCTTAAGGGCGTTTGTTAGAAAAGAAAAATAAACCGGACTAATAATGGTGAAACATGATTTATTATAAATCATTAATCTTGTAGAATCTTATGTGACATTAAAGGGTTGGCCTTACGTGCCGTAACGTGTTAAATGCATCGCTGTGTCTAGATTAGAAAATCTAATGGTTTATATTATGCTTGCTCAGTATTCATATAGTCATAGACTCTATTTGACACTTTACATATTATGACATGCTTGATCGACAATTTGATACAAAAGTTTTAAGTTTTAAATGGAATACTATTCACCCCCCCCCCCTCTACGGTTTCCAGTGTCCTATATTTGAATGTTTTAATCCTTGAATGACTTGATGCATTCTAAACTTGTCCATTGCCAATTAACAACATGGGAGTATTATTAAGATAAGACAAATGTGAGCGATTGGCTCTATTCTGTTGAATATTTAAAGATGTGTCTGCCAAACTCATATGTTATTCAATGTAGTTGAATATTGGATAACCCAACCTGTGTGTACTCACTTTAAGGATTGATGTCATTAAGTGAATTCCACATATGATAGAGTTTTTGTTTATCCTTTGACTTGAGATGCAAGCAGGTCTTGAATGTCTGGATGGAATTTCTTGATTCTAGTTAATCGCTATCCTGAATAAAGTAGTTATAAAAGCTATTTTCAGAAGTGTTGTGAAGCATGTGAAAAGACACTTGTACTCAAAACAAAATTTGTTCCTCCATGTGTTTGGGAGTTAGATACATACTGGGCCCCTCATTGAGTTGATCAAATGTTTGCATGGTTGTGCCCAAAATGTATGTTAATACAAATAATGTCTAAAAACGTTATTTATATTTTTCGACATCTCTACGTTTTGATAATAACAAAATGTAAAACCCTCTTATCAAAATTAACATAATGTTGTTATTCGTAATATTCTATTTCGACGTAAATCACTCAAACTTACAATTTGATAAATGATTAAAGGAATAAATTTTTGTTCAAAGGCTTCACATTTTAACGCGACCAAACATTTTTTCAAAAATACATTTTACAAATTATTTTTGAATTAAAAATAATTGTTTTATTTGGAAAAATAAGTTTAAAAATTACAACTATTTTTTTCTCCCAAAACAGCTCCAAACATCCTCAAATAAACACTCACCACTAAAAACAAAAAAGGAGCATTTTTATCTAGGACGATACCAATAAACTTGATGGTACCGTTAAATTTAATGGTACCGTCTAGCATTTAACGGTACCGTGGCCTGTGATGCGTGGGTTCGGGGTCGAGAAAACCTCCTTTTCTGCGAGCAAGCTTTTCAACCTGTTAGGTCACAAGGTTTACCACACAAGCTTATAATAAAGATAGAGAGGCGATTGAACAAGAAATCAAACACACACACACGATATACTATGACCGGTTACGCGTAGGTGATAGTGAAAGAAATAACTTGAACAACCAACCCTCAAGTGAGGGTTATTACATGGTATTTATAGGAGGGAAGCTAGGGCAACACTCCTAGTCCCTTCCTTTCTCCTATGGGCTTGGGCCTAAGCTCATGGGCTTCTACATAAGCTTAAGGCTAATAACAAACATAAAGGCCATAATAAGCTAACTATTACATATGAGTAACTAACACTTGAATAAGGTTTAGGAGTGATTCCAACAATCTCCCTCAAGTGTTATTACATATGAGTAACAAACACTCAAGTGTTGGTGATGAAAAACGGTGAAGGCGCTGATGTAATAGTAGCTTTGACGCCTTCCGACATTCTTCTTTCTGTGAGAAGAATTGCCTTGATTTGAACAATCTCCCCAGAGTAGAGAGATAGTTTACTTTGAACGGTTATGCTTTGACGCCATCTTTAACTTTGTTCTTTGATCATTGTTCTTTGTGATGAAAGTGATAGTATGTTGTTGTCTCAGATCACCGCCAGTGTTCCGCTTCACGCTACAAAGGTTCCACGCCATTCTTCAACATGCTCACACGCTTTTGACGCTTGAAATCAAGATCGATGAAGTTCTTTATGTCTTTAACTTTGTAGATTCTTTGTATTGACGAAGAATCATTCTCGATCAAGTGTTGCTTTTGGATAGAACTTCCATTAGTGATGATGTTGGCGTGAGCATGAGAAGAATTGCGACGATCATTCCGCTCCTGAGCTTCCATAAGAAGAAAACATAAAAACGGTTAGTAATAAGCGGATTCCGCACTTACAAGTTTGAACTTCGAGAGTGTTAACAAAGATAGTGTGAAAACACAACTCTAATTTACAAAGGCCGCTCCTCAATCGGAGTCCCACAAGTGAGATAACACGTACCAGTACACCTACGATCCGATGAGTCAGCCAGGTACATCAAGCATCACCTCACGATCAGAGACCGCTTGAGACCACTCGCCCAATCCACGGAGTTGTCGGGCTTACCCTGGTCAGTGGTTGTTTGATGCTGACCCCGGCAGAGTTTCCATTCAATCACTGAGGATCACAAATGTGAACCTCTCATAAATGTTCTCGACTGATTGCTAAGATCTGTGAAGGACTCGATAATGTACCACTCAAATTCTTATTGTTGAATATCAAGTGATGAAATGTCAAGTGTACCTAAGAGATCTTTTGATGAATCTCGTGGCTCTAGACTCAATAGTGCGCTTTTGGTTTTCCCAGCGGAGACTAGGAGAGGGTCTCCTTCTTCAATAATCTCTAAGAGAAAGCCGATAGTTTACGTAGGGTTCCCAGTGAGAATGAAACAAGCTTCAAGTTGAGAGAAACTTGAGTGGATAAGAAGGTTTAGTGCATGCGCCACTGGGTCCATGACGACTTTTAATCTTCAATACCGGTGTCATCTAGTGACAAACAGTAGCATATGAATTGAACCCTGGTTCGCCTCTAAGTTGAATAACTGAGGGCTATTTCTTTTCAACTTTTCTTTGCATTTCTATTTAATTCTTCAACTCCTTCTTTCTCCGATTCTCATTTTCTCCTTTTTATAATCATACCTAAGGACTTCTAAATACTAACTATTTGTGGTGTCCTTGGTAGATCCCTCCGCTCTGGCGGATCATAGGACGGTTATTCCTAACCTTAGTCACCTTATAATTCCATGACTAACCTATGTTGCCATTAAACCATTGTTAGAAAAATCTCTCAAAGTGTTTGTGAATGAAAAACATTTTAGTACCACTGGTGAGATAAGATTTTGCATAAATACTCCCCCTCCACATGTGCTTAAGAGTTTTAACGGTTAAAATGCACAGTGAGGAAAGAGCGAGCACATTTTGAATTGATCAACTCAAGATAGACATTCCCACGCTTACGCGGCATAGTTAAAGAGTTACATTGTCAACTTTTAGGTGACAACTAGCTCTAATAACTACCTTGAAGGTGTAGACAATCCTAAAGGTTGTCAAACCCGCCGAGTTCATGTCTACCAAGAGTTTCTAATGGTACATTCTACTCGCACAAGTCCTTTATGAGACACGCTACATCACTAGCTTAACTAGCTTGAAATTATTACCCGCCCCGACAAGTCTTTTCGAATTACTAACAGTTAAGATCTCGTCAATTCATGGGTTAAGTCTATAGCACAAAGATTCATTTGCATTTACAACATATTTCTTATCACGTATTTTCTCCTCAAAATGGCATATATGATGTTATTTTTGAAAAGTTGAGAATAAATATGACCATTTCGAGTGTTGTGGGAAGAATGACCACTGTGAACAATTTTGAACAAAGTTTTAATTCAAGTACTCCCCTCAACGAGTGATATAAAAGGTTGAGGTTTTGAAAATCATAAGGGAAAGTACTTGTTCTTTTGAGCAAAACCTTGAAAAATGAAAGGTTTGATAGGCTTTACTTAAAAGTAAGAAGCTTTCGCTCCTTTTATAAGGATTGTGGCAATCAAGCCGCACTACGTGGTCCTTTATTTACATGTATGGGTTGTACACTGTAATGTGTGCACAAGCCATAGACATAATAAATCATACATCCAATTATGTAATGAAAGAAGCCTCAAGGTGTACCGTGTAGTCCGAGATGTCGCCGTGAGTGTGAAGTCGGGCGCTGAAAGCCGATGATGTTTCTCCCGGTCGCACTCACCAACATAGCTTTCCAGCCTTTCTCAATCGATCCTTCTATACAACCGCTCATCAATCATGGTGATGATCCTCTTCACGCCCCTTCGACCTCGAGAATTCCATCGCTAGAGAGACCCGGTGGTGTATATCCTTCAACCTAGCCAATCCGGCCCCTAACCATCTTCATAGTGTGATCTCCAAACTTATGAAGATCTCTGCACGCCATCAAGCAATTTCTTTGAAGTTCATCATGTGAACGACGCCGAAAGGTTTGCCGATGAGCGATATTGAGGAAGCCGGTTGATATCGGGTAGATCAAGCCGCTGGTGGAGAAGTTGACACGGGTCTGATAAGATTCAACTACCACCGGATATCTTCTACATGTTCTTGGATAACTATGCCTGATGAAGATGAGCAACGACTTGATGAATTCACGCTGTACTTCAAAGGGAGAATTGTCTCATACGCACCTCAGACTTTGGCAAGGTACATGTCTTCATGTCGCTGATAGACAAATTCTCAAAGTCGCCTTCGTGAGAATGCATAATCCATTTCATCTTGTCGTTTGACCACTATATTCTTTAGGAAGGTGTAGTCCCACTTAGATGAAAGATCGACGTGTTTGATGGCAACGATACTTTTGAACCGAATACCGCATGTTGAGACTTCTTCAACCTCGGCAAACAGAGTAGATTCTTCGCGTTCCGCCAATGATGAATCTCGTACAAAGGTATCTCGTCAGGATTCCACTTCGTTGGAGAACAAGTGATTGGCACGTCTCATAGCTATACGCTTTGAGTATCTGGTCACGGGAATGAAAGTGTCGAGATGTAGCATACTTCCTTGGACCATCGCCACCATGAAGAAGAAATTCCAAGTCTTTGTTGAAGAAATGTCCAATGGAATCCTTGGTTCATCCGGTTGGCCAATTGGTAGAGTTTTGACCACCGGTGTAGTATGAAGGATTGTCCCGCTTGTTGAAGTCGATGTTTGCTTTTGGGTTGAGCTAATCCATGTTGTTAGACATAGCTCGAGCAATGTTTTCAAGGTGATATTCGACCTCATGGCACTTTCTCGAGTCAGTTTTTCCACGCTTGAAAAGCATCATTCTTGATTCGCCTCAACTCGATTTCCATCTTCTTCACATGGAACTTTTCTTGCATAATCTTAGCATGCTCCAATGTATTATCGCTACCGATCTTGACCTTCTTGGTAGGTGGAATTGACAAGTGTAGAAAACCATTCAAATTCCTCTGCTGTATCTTCATCTAGCCATGATAGGACGCCCTGCCTTGGCGCTCTTTTTCTTTTCTTAGGCCTAGATGAGGATTCCGTTTCATACTTGTTTGGGAGAGGTGGGTTGTTGTAGGGGCTCATGGTGTTCTTCATCGCCACCACCCGTATACTCAAAGTAATCCGGTTTTTAGTTTGGGGAGGTGTCTCGAATCATGAGGTTTATGCAAAGAACGAGGAGGGACCTTTGTTGAGCAGAAGCCGTTGGGAGGTGGTGGCATGGAAGATGATTCACCGACTTCTTCTTGCCGCTTAGCGTCATCATTCTTATCCCGATCCTTATCTTCATCTCTTCTGACGCTAGACTCTGAACTGCATGCTTCTTGAAGTTGGTAGTCCACATGCTTGAAACAAATTTTCCTTCATCGAAGTAAATGTCCTGATCAGCGCATTTGTGGACAAGCTTGGCCACCAATTCATTATCCGAGAAAACTACGGTGATCGATGGATTGATTGTACGGTTAAGGGTGTTGATCTTATAGTTTGCTTGACTATCCGCATAAGATTCGATATAGTTGTCTGTAAACATCTCCTTTGTGACTTTAGAACACATCCGTAAGGTATTTGTGAGTGTAGCCTTATCATTCCCATCTTCCCTTGTAGATCATCCGCATGAGCTTCTCGCATACCCTTTCATTCTGATCTTGTCATTCTCATCATGTAGATATCAGATTTGGTCAAAGAAACCAATTCGCTTTTCTCGTAGAGCATGTCCTTCTTTCGACTTGTTGGACAGCTTTAATGATTGATTCTTAGATTGAGAGATCCAAGATGGAGTTGGCTTCACCGACGGATGATGATTTGGTTGAATTCTTTGATGGTGGTGGTGAAGAGTGAGAAGAAGAATCTGATGATGATGATATGTGAACACTTTGAGCCTCGTCGGATCAAATCCAAGGAACCTAAAACCCAACAATCTTCCCCTATTTGATGATGACAAAACAAACAAAGTTGTGTACGAACTTCTCTTGCATCGGTGAAGGTAGTTGAGATGTAAACATCTCCGTGAAATGAAACATTATTGTCTCCCTTTGTCTCTCCCTTAATCCATGCCATCGCACTCCAATATCTCTTCCCCTTTTGTTATCAACAAATAGAGAATGTAAACATTAGAAACTTCCCTCGAGCGGTGTGCATGAAAATGATTCTTTAAATCAAGAAGCTCATGTAATGATCACTTGTAAAGAAAACCAAGTATAACAAATTTGATGAAGAAGTAAAATAACCCAAACTTGTGTCTTATGTCTTGTACTATCCACGTGACTCCAAACTTATACTAACACCATATAAGTAGACCGCAATCTCTGGACAAAATCCTCATCTTCAATGAGACATCGAGCACTACAATGTAACTCTTTTAAGTGATAGTTAACTAGGTCTTCATCCATCCACCCCTTAACCTATGAAAACTAGATTTTGCAAGTCTTCGCCAACATCCTTTAAGCACGAACAGTTATCCAAAGTGTAACACCCACT
This sequence comes from Chrysanthemum makinoi, assembly GCA_910596185.1. NCBI lineage: Eukaryota > Viridiplantae > Streptophyta > Magnoliopsida > Asterales > Asteraceae > Chrysanthemum > Chrysanthemum makinoi. The sequence continues at coordinate 249,989,103 of OU343225.1, read as the reverse complement.
TTGAGATATGATAAGAACACAAACCCTGAAACTCAACTACAAAATCAAATAAATGATATTTAACCTTCTTCGTAATCAATTCTTCAAATAATTCAAAACGAAGCTTTTTAAAACCTTTAAGAACAAATACCAATCTTCTTGTGTGTATGGAACCAATAATCCATGTGTGTGTCACCAAAAATCTCAAGTATCAAAAACATGCACAACTTCCCTCAATTCCAAAACCTCACGCCAGTAAACAAATAACGCAAGAAACACCAAAGCAGTGGGAATTGAGATAACACTAGCAAAGGGTTTGAGAAAACACTATCGTGGTTTCAGAAGTGGTCTTAAAACACTATCAGGGTTTCGTAAGTTTCTCGTAAAACACTAGAAGTGGTTTCGTAAAAAACACTAGCCGCTTCTAACCATGAATAATAAACACCACACAATGTATAAACAACCTCCATCAAGAATTAGAACAAGTAACAAAAATTCAAGAAGTTGAATATGCATGAAAACCCAAAATTCAATTATTAAACCGGTTCTCGCAGCCAACTTCGACATTGAATAACTTTTGATAGAAAGCTCAGATCTAATAACTCCCTTGAAAAAAGTTAGATGAATATATATATAACGCCCATCCTAAAATTCTGTTACGATCCAACGGGTTAACAAAAAGTTATCATCGCTTTAAACAAAGGTTTGGTAAAAGTTGCGAATTCCGTGCATAAACGATTTTCATTCTTTTTCGCCAAGAAACCCTTATAATCCCTAGGTAACGAAGCTCCCAAGCTCGATACCAATTGTGGAGTTTGTTAGACTCCTTTGAGATCATTTTGAGCCTTAGGTTTAACAATAACATAGATAAAGAACATGCACAAATGGAATGCAAACAAACTATGTTATTGACACAAGGTTTCATTCACCATCACCTCCAATTATATTAATAACGCGGTACTTCTAATGTAACAGGATCAAAGACTTTCTTTGATCTGGGGTTAACAAAACTATCACTAACCTAGGCGTTACAAAGAACTACACTAGGACACACACACACCTTTAGTCGACTACATTATGGAAGACTTATATATATTAAAACCTACACCCCATGTCCTCTTTATATACTAGAGGATTAGGGTTTACAAAATACTACGAAGGACTAAATAATAAATATTCTTTTGCAAGCAAGTCCTTCCATCTTTCATGTATTTTGTCTTATCAACTTTAAATATAGTTCCCAACAATCTTCCCCTAGTTGATAATGACGAAACCAAATAAGCAAGAACAAGTATGTCATGGTCCGAGAGGTGGTTCTTGTTGATCCCAGTTGAGCAAACGATCTAATATAGAAACTGACTTAGAATAACAACTTATTAAGTATTATGCGGAATTTAACACTTAACCTAAGAAGAAGAACAGTTAACATTCAACACCTCAATATTATTTATTAATACGAATACTCTTACAGTATTAGGGTTTTTCAACCTTGAAGTGTATTGACCTTTAGATATAAAACTTATGTATTTCTAATCTAACCTAGGACCTCCTTTTATAGACTAAGGAGTCCTTTACATAATACAATATGTAACCTACAAGATAAATATCTTTTCCATATTTATCTTAATACAATAAACTAACCGACTATACAAAACACTAGCAATGGTTACAATATATCATCCTGGTTACACATGACTACTAGCCGTGGTTGTCTTGTCAAGGGTTACATACTTCGTCTCTGCGGGTTATATCAAACTTGTCCGTGGTTCCAAAGATTTAAAGTAATTCATGATTCAAGGAACCAAAACCCAACATCCTCCCCTAAACTTGATACATTCCAAACGAATTCTCAAGTTTCTTTTAAGCTCAAAACATTCAAATGGAGGATGTAGCCAAACACTTATGAGATTTAGAAATTTTCATATTTCTTCAACAAATCATATGCTTGACCATCATAGGTAACAAAGATCTTGATAATACCGTGTTTCAACATCCTAACAATAATTTCGATAGTTATTCAACTGAGGATATTCACCTTCTACAAGCATGTGAATAATTTTTCCGTAAAATGCTTAAAACATGAACTCCACATGTTTGATATAAAAACCATCTTGTTACAGTACCATTGTAGAGTCCTTTCCATTCGTGTTCATCGTGAGTTGGTTCAAATAAAATCTTCAAATTATAATAGACCAGCTTCTCATGATAATCATTGGATGAACTTCACCAAACTTATTCTGTAAAGTCTCCAAAGATCTCATCAAATCATCCCTTTTCAAAGAATATCAAGCATTTGCACATAAA